>OZ035997.1:46906635-47444135 GCA_964035015.1 Corallium rubrum
CTAAGTCTGATCAGTTCCGTCGTTTTCGTCCATTTGGTACGAGTAAGGCGCTTCACAAAGAAGCTCGAGGCGACAGTTTGAAAGCTGCTGGCGATTCATTATCTTCGTCTTTACCCACGAATTCTGATGTTGCAGGTGTGTTCATGTCACTCTGCGAGCAGAACTGTCTCCTTTTGCATTCACCGAGGCGAAGGAAAGGAGGCTCTGTCGAAATCGTGCAATTTTTTTTTATTTGATCATCCGCTATACAATCACTGTCGCGTATCAGTGTTAGGGAGCTTTAGATCTGACTACGAGTACGACTACGAGATTGGTCATTGTAGGGGCCATCTTGATTCGCCATCTCGTTACTGACGTGATAAACCCGTAGTTGCCTATCATCTGGGTTTGAGTTTCAAGGGAAATTTCGAACTGAAATAAGCTGCGACTACGAATGTATCACGTGAGTATGAGATGGCAAAACAACCTGGCGCGTACAATGCCGAATCTCGTAATCGTAGTCAAATCTAAAGCTATAGCCCTGGTATATTAATATTACTTCCCTTGCTCTATACGGAGGAAGACGAACGATCATGTACGTACATGTACACATCTGTTAAAATATAACCGTCTCATGCACTAATTTCTCCTGTTTATTGTCAAAATTATTCCATTTGAAGAGAAAATGGGTTTCGAAATCTTGCGGGTTCGACTGTGGTCACCGCTCATAGCCATACCGACAAAACCAGTAAAGCAGGAACAAAACTGGTTTGTTTAATCCCAATTCTTGAACGAAGGCGACTTAAAAGAATTCATGATTTCGACAGAGACTCTTTTCCTTCGCCTCGGAAGATGCTGGATGCTCTGTTTACAGCGTGCGTTTATGTGTACACAATGCGAGTGGTCGACCTGATTTATGGTTTAGAAGCATGTTATGTAACTATGAAGTCGGCCTGATTTGCCTGATCGCCCCAACCGTCCCAATCAGACTGGGCGATTCCAGATATCTCTAGTCTAACTAGAGAGATTTGGGAAATCGGGGCGATTGGGACGATCTTTGGGAACCAGTCTTTAGTAACAGCATGACTTTGAGTGCTATTTGGAAAAAAAGAAAAAACATGCACAGTTGAGTTGGAAGAATGAACGCTATTTGACATTTGAGGCCTGGACCTCTCCCTGTGCTGAATAAAATCGTCTGGCGTTAGCCAGAATAAAATACTAAAGACTCGTCTTCAGGCTTCAAAGTGTTAAGGTCTTTGAAAATTCACGAGTGCATGTTGGTTTCAAAATTGCACGAGCAGGAATCAACGTTTGTATCCATGTGGAACGAAGTAAAAAACTATTGAAAAAAAACTGACTCGACGAACGTCTAGAAAACGTCTGTTACATTACTTTGTATAGGTAATAGCATGGTTTCGAGTGCAATTTGGAAAAAACATGCACGAGTGAGTTTTTCAAAGACTATCAAAATTGCACGAGTCCAAAGGACGAGTGCTATTTGAGGTCTTTGAAAAACTCACGAAAACTTCGAAAAATTACTTATTAATAATATACATGAAAATGTTAGACAAAATTTTCTTCCAGCTGCGAAGTTACGTACCAGTCATTGCCCCACTTCTCGAAGTTTCAATGGTTGAAAACTGCTTCATTTTGTTCACTAAATACGTCAAACGTTTTACTCATAGCATCTAACCTCTTCTAGTCTTCTTGCAGGGACTTTTATGACAATATTAAAGCAAAATTCACTCTGTATTTCATCGAAATGTTCTTCGACAACTTTATGTTTTGGTCGCCATATTGGATTTTCTCGTGAAGGAAAAACCATCCTTCAAAATCCGCATAGGCATTTCATTGGCTTTCCGGTAGTTTCCAGTTGTTTATTATCCAATCAGAGTGCTTAATACTCATTGAAATTTGCACTGTATTTCATTTTTCTGCACTGTATTACACCTTTTCTGCACTGTATTACATTGAAATTGCACTCCTCTCGACCAATCAGAATGCAGTAATTTTGTCATGTATATTATTAAAGTAGGAACATGATGTACGAAATCTACATGTATGTACTACCTACCGTTAACGTCATTAAAAGGTTGTTTTTATTTTGTCATTATTTCAGAGTTTTACGGAAGTAGTACAGGATCTCCAGCCCGATCTAGTGGGGATCAACATCCTATACTGGGTTTTCTCTCATCCAGAGAATACGACTCGTGTCATGAGTTTGATAGAGTAAGACAACACACTATTTCATTTGCTATTAATCATTGAAAAATATACTTCTCGATGTTTTACAGAGATCCCGAGTTTATTGTTTATGTATTACAACTCTTCCCAGTTTTTATTGTAGGGAATTTTGTGTAAATTTCTTACCTGTTTTAAAAAAATGTTCAGTATACTTCACTGAAATACTGCCCAGTAATTAATAACTTTTTTCGTATGTTTTTTCTGTACAGGCTGTCGTAAGTTAAACTCAGAGAAAACTTCTGAGCTCCAGACGGGACTCGAACCCACAACCTTCCGAATGCCAACCGAACGCTCTAACCATTGAGCAACTGGAACTCAGATGGTAGACAGAGGTTGTTTTCGATATTTATACGCCTGGGAACTAGTCAATCCGTACGTGAAAACACTAATAACGTACAAAAAACATTTACTAAAAATAAACTGACACAAAGCGACTTGTAGCCCAACAAGTACTTGTGACACACGTACGGTTTGACTAGTTCCCAGGTGTATAAATATCGAAAACAACCTCGGTCTACCATCTAAGTTCCAGTGGCTCAATGGTGAGAGCGTCCGGCTGGTATTCGGAAGGTTGTGAGTTCGAGTCCCGTCAGGAGGTCAGAGTTTTTCTCTGAGTTTAACTTACGACAGCTTGTACAGCAAAAGCATTCCAACTCAGCTGGAAACACTAATAACGTACAACTTGTAACTTGTTACGTATTTGGACTGCGCACGAGGTCTGACATAAGTCTTTCTATGATTTCATACATGTGTGAGGCAAGCGTAAAAATGTTTTTACGTAAATTACGTAAGTTAACTATGTTATGCATGAAATAACTTTTAT
Source organism: Corallium rubrum (assembly GCA_964035015.1). Taxonomy (NCBI): domain Eukaryota; kingdom Metazoa; phylum Cnidaria; class Anthozoa; order Scleralcyonacea; family Coralliidae; genus Corallium; species Corallium rubrum. Next base: position 46,909,682 of record OZ035997.1, read on the forward strand.
CCGACTCATAACGTATCAGATTTATGCGCAGTCGCAATAGCGAATTGTGTGTTCTACAATCCCTGGCCAAAATGCATTCGGACACTTTCATACAGAAGTCGGTAATCGTCTTAATTCGCAAGATTGTCTTAAAAAAACCGTCACCCCCACTCCCCCTGTACAATGTTGGTTGGAAAACTCAAATGCAAGCAAGGATCGACGTATATGATGATCAACATTGATTTGGGGGAGGGGGGAGGGGGTGAATTTTCATTTTTGACAAGAAAATTTGATATCAACTTTAATTTTAAACCAGTTGTCGGAATAATTTTCGGCAGGATTGTAGATCTATCATGTCTTAGCTCAAACGCTACAATTAGTTAGTTTTTTATGTCCACTGTCTTATATGTTAATGATTTATTATGTAAGCGTAATTATATATTCATTTTTAGGAAAATGCACATTTCAGCATTTCAGATGCTCTTATTGGCGCCATTGAACAGGTAACCACGGTCCATTCTAAGTGTTTACCAGTAGCGAAACTAATAAATAACATACTGTATTTACTTTTAACAAAGTAGTACGCTTTTCAAGATATACATGTTCTTTCAGTTGTTGGAGAAAGAAAATATCTTGTCAAATAATTACCTTTTTACTTCAAACAGTTTGTTTTTCGACGAAGTAATTTATTGTTGCTGGGAAAGTGTGTTAAGCTGGATTTCCATTTCGCGAAAGATGTTGTACAAAGCGACATTTCTTTTTGACTCGGAAGCTCTTAGGTGTAACTAATTAGCTAAGGCAAAAGGAAAATGTCGTTTCGATCGAAAAATATCGCTTAGTGGAAAACAGCTTTTACGCTACGCTGTTTTTTTGAGCAGATCAGACCGCGTAGAGCACTAAGACTATACATACTTTAGGCCTACATTCTTCGCTGAGTAGAATGCAAAGGTGAAAATATGAATAAGATTCCGGGGGGTGAATACAGCTTTTATCTTTATCATGATTTTATAACTTGGTGATCGTTGTGAATCGTTTAGATGAAATGTGAGGTAGTTCGAGATTCTGATGATAATGAGGATGAGGATGATGATGGAAGTGACGAAGAGATTCTTCAATTACGTGCTGAAATAAAAAAGAAAAAAATTGCGCGAAAGAAACACAAGCGAAACGAACAATTACTGTTTGACGATACAAATACCAGGTCATCGTCCACACCCACCAAGAGTACAGACACAAGTTTGTCGTCTGGATCGCTTCATTCCAGTTATTTCAGTAAGTTAAATTATACAGACTCGATTATACCGATATCCAAACATCTTAAAACTTGAAGAGCCCTGTTCTCAAACGCATTTATTAATGCGTTTGAGAATAGGGCAAATGCCCATATGGTCACGGGATAGCGTTTGGAGACCCCGGCGGAACACCTTGGTTCGGAACATTACAATCTTCCTTAAATATCCTAAATAACAATGCAAACTATCAAATTTTCTTATCCAATCAAACATAATCTATACTTAAGAAGCTATTTAAACAACTTGAGCGAGTGTCCCACTGAAATATCCATGCAAACACTCGAAAACAATTAACAAAAACATTCGGCCTTTGCCTTCGTGTTTTCAACATTGTTTTCTCGTGTTTGGATATCCCAGTAAAACGCTCGCTGTCGTTGTTCTCGTTGTTCCGCCGTGTATATGATATATTACTTGTCAGATTTGAATATTTTTTTCTCGTCACGGGTATGACACCGTTATGATAATGTATCACTATTGTATACCTGCACTGTGCTGCAACAGGTCTAGATCTGATAATACTGATCTCTATATAACTGGATTGCTCATCCGGCTCCAAAAATTAAGCCGCCGGAGATGACGACTTTGGAGTACCAAGTAAAACGCGTTATTTTGTAGTTTTTTACTCTGCCCGGCCCGGGTAATCGATAAACTTGCCTATATTACAAAAATCGTAAAAAAAACAATGAAATAGTCAATAACTTCATTATAAAACTATTTATATACATTTGGTAGTAAAACATGTCTTTACAAAGTCTTAAAATATGCAATTGACAATTCGGACTGCATTTGCTGGTATTTCCCTTCTGTTTTCCAGTCGGTAAATTGGCGTCTGAGAATTATTTGTATTACGGCTTTTCCGACTCCCCATGTAAACTCTTACTACTCTTAAAGTGTCTATGAAATGAAAAATTCGTTGGCATTTTTGTTGTTTTATTGTACAGAGGAGCATGACAGGAGCACTCACTGAAAATTTCAAGAGAATCTGACGCGTAGTTTTCGCCCTATTAACTCTCAAAGTTTGCCATGGCTACTTCGTTCTTGGAGAAAAATTGGGCTTTCGGTAACAATGCTTACGACGTACGCAAATGGTACAACTGTGCATAAGAACAATAGATTTCACTATTAATGATCCATCTGCGTACGTTGTAAGGCATTGTTACCAAGAAGTCCACGTTTCCCCAAAACAAACTATCCACGGCAAATTTTGAGAGTTGATAGCGCGAAAACTACGCATCAGATTCTCTTGAAATTTTCAGTAAGTGCTCCTGTCATTCTCCTCTGTACAATAAAACAACAAAAATGCCAACGTATTTTTCACTTCATAGACACTTTAAACCCGCAAAGTTGGCTTCAAAATGTTTACCGCTGACCATGAAGGATGAGTAATCCAGTATATATAGAGAGAGAGAGATCAGTGTATGGTATCCAACGCTACATGTAGTACTATTCTCGAGTTCTTGTTGTTTTTTTGCTATATTTTTTACTTCTGTAACGTCAAACTTAGGGGTTGTTTACATGGGCCGGGCTAGCCCGGTTAACCAGGCTCACGCGATTGATTAGAACTTACTGTGGTTTTGAAACTCGCATAAACTAAATGTACAAAAAATAGTTGGTTTAGTTTAGATGTAAACGAATCCTAACGATGATAAAAATCTCCTTTTGCGGCCAAGGAAAGAATTTTGTGACACGAGTTAGCCCGGCTCATGTAAACAGCCCCTTAAAGCGAAGACGTCTTGGTATAAAATTTGGTTGTTTAAAGTGCCTATGAAATTAAATTTTTTATTGCTTCATTTGAAAGAGCATAAAAAAGTAGGACAATATGCAGTTTACCGTTCCTTGATATCTTTTATAGTTCCAGAGTTATAAAGATTTAAAGATGTCAAAATGAAGAAAAAATATGGCACAAACAAATTGCTGATTCAGCACAAATTGTGACGACATGTGTTTGCATGTTAATTTGGTGAATGTTTAAATGAGCTATAGCTCAGTTACTATGTGTCAGAATCAAATGAACCTTTGCACACATATAGTGCAAGATGAAACACAGTTGATAATATCAGCAATTTTGTTGTCAAGGTAACACTGTTGTACCCAGGCCCCTTGCACTGATTTTATATATAAACCATCTCTGGCCTGATAAGGATAAAATAATATCAGACATGTGCTTGTCATACCTATGCATGCCTAAAATACCTTTATACTATAATAATTTGAAAATTATGCCCACAGAGATAAATACATGGTGTTTTATAAAAATTTCATTTCCTAGGCACTTTAAGTAGTAGTTAAAACATGAGTGGCCGATCTTTATGGGTATTTACAATGACGAGCCGAAGTTATCAAATTTTAAGTGCACATGATGAACACTGTGTCGTATGAAACGTTAGATAAGATTATTTTTATTCAGAAAAGGCTGAATTTGAACCACTAGTGTATAACTTTGATAAAACATTGAGTTTTATTAATGCACTAGTGTATTATAACTTTGATAAAATATTACAAATATTGATTAAACATTCATTTCTTTTGAATTTTCCTTATGAATTATTAATGATTTGATAATTATCTATAGAAGACCCGCCCAAATCAGTCGACAGTGATTACAACTCAAGTGCAGACTTACCCAGTCCAGAAAGCAGTAAAACACAGAAGGTTGTAGTAGAAACCAACGACACGATAGCGTCTGGCACTTCACTCGATACTTCATCTTTAGAAATAAGCAGCTCTCCGATCTCAGCCGAGCAGGTTGCGCTTTGCCTGCTTCAGAAGGTTGCCTCCAGGAAGAATCTAACTTCTGCTGATTTAAAATGGATGGTGTCCGAAAAAGACGTCCCACAGAGTTTGTTGCCTTTACCAACTGCTGTCCCGGTATCTCCAGATGATGAATTGTACGATACAACTGATACCTTTGGACGGAGGACTTCTTTACCAGTAAGAAACAATTACTGATCTTACGGCCTGTTTACAAGGAGGTAGGGTTACCCTAGCACCCGGGTCAAGGTTTACAAGCAAATTTTACAAGTAGGGTCACCCTGCTGCCCGGGTCAACTTTATTAGACCTGGTTACCAAGCACTGATAACAAGATAGGCGAGTTATTCCTACCAAACGCGTTTACAAGGACAAAACATAACTAACAATCCTACTAGGGCTACTAACACGACAAACAAAAAAACAAGCGTTTGTTTGTTCGTCTGTTTGTGTGTTTGCATTGGCTTGCGTTAGCGTTTTGGTATTCGAGTACGCGTTCGTGTTTACGTTTGTTTTCAATTGCGTTTGTCTTACTTTAAATTAACTTTAATGATCATTGTCCAAACACCTTACTCTTCTCAATAAATCAATTTGTTTCCTTTTAAGTGTCGCCTCCGAGGAAATTTGGAATGGGCACCTCCCAGGCAGCAAATAATTTTTAGCATTCCGCCGAACCCAAGGTGAGCTACATGTAATAATCGCACGTGTGTGTGTGTGTGTGTGTGTGTGTGTGTGTGTGTGTGTGTGTGTGTGTGTGTGTGTGTGTGTGTGTGTGTGTGTGTGTGTGTGACCACAATGGACCACAATGGGGAGGGGGTCAAGATGGCGGTTCAAGCGGGCAAAAGCTCAAGTGACCCTAACGGGACAAGTCACTTTAAGTGACTCTCAAGAAAAACTAACCGTGAGGAATGGTTTCAAGTCTCTCGGGAAGCTCAACAATATCAGTATGTTCGGGGGGAAACGTGAGTTTCTATTCGCAATGTCCAAATTTTGGATCGGTTAAATCGATTTATTTTTAGTGACAGAGCTTCTTGCTTTTATTTTACTCGTGTTTTGGCTATAATTCCTTCAAGATACGGTAAACCTAAATGTTTTGTAGAAATACCTTTGTTAGGATACTTTTGTTTATCGTTGTCACAGGTTACAAAAAGTAAACAGAATACACTGGTCTACAGGCGGTCTTTAACTGATAAATTGCTGTAATTGTCAACCAAAACTATTAAAAATATTTCTGCCTTGAATGTGCTTGAATATATTCCCATTTTCTGTTAATTTGAAGCAGTGATTTTCCAGAGGTAGCTCTCTTGGGTTTTCGCTAATTTGGACACTTCAGCCGCCATCTTGAATTTTCCAGCTTTAGCCGTCATTTTGAAGCTCAAAAGTGGCCGCACTGTTGAAACAGTGATACTATTGTGAGCCCGCGATCTATATCTCATATATATCTATCACATATAACACATCGATAACATTAAATGAAAGATCTGTTTATTAAAATTATTCGATGTCGTTTTGTTAGACGCAAGGAGACAATGGCCAAACAAGGATATCGATGCGCTGGATGTGGTATGCGTGTTGATCCAGGTAGGGAAAATGATGTTCTATAATATATAGATCGGTTTATCTAACGGCATGACGGCCATAATCGGCACCTAAACAATGAAATGGTAGCCATATTGCTATCCCAAATTAATCCCATGGATACTGTGATAGAAACACGAATGTCACAATTTCAACCGGAAAAAATGTGGCATTTTTTCCCAAAGCGAATTGCTATTGTTAATGAAACATTTTTTGCTTCACCAATCCTATAGAGCCACTATTTTGGTTGTCACTGGATTGTTGGGTTGTCACTGGATTGTTGGGTTGTCGCTGGATTGTTGGGTTGTCACTGGTTTGTTGGGTTGTCACTGGATTGTTGTGTTGTCGCAGGATTGTTGGGTTGTCACTGGATTGTTGGGTTGTCACTGGATTGTTGGGTTGTCACTGGATTGTTGTGTTGTCACAGGATTGTTGGGTTGTCACTGGATTGTTGGGTTGTCACTGGATTGTTGAGTTGTCACAGGATTGTTGGGTTGTCACTGGATTGTTGGGTTGTCACTGGGTTGTTGGGTTGTCACTGGATTGTCGCTGGATTGTTGGGTTGTCACTGGATTGTTGGGTTGTCGCTGGATTGTTGGGTTGTCACTGGATTGTTGTGTTGTCGCAGGATTGTTGGGTTGTCACTGGATTGTTGTGTTGTCACTGGATTGTTGGGTTGTCACTGGATTGTTGGTTGTCACTGGATTGTTGGGTTGTCGCAGGATTGTTGGGTTGTCACTGGATTGTTGGGTTGTCACTGGATTGTTGGGTTGTCACTGGATTGTTGGGTTGTCACTGGATTGTTCGTTGTCACTGGATTGTTGGGTTGTCACTGGATTGTTGGGTTGTCACTGGATTGCTGGGTTGTCGCTGGATTGTTGGGTTGTCACTGGATTGTTGGGTTGTCGCTGGTTTGTTGGGTTGTCGCTGGATTGTTGGGTTGTCACTGGATTGTTGGGTTGTCACTGGATTGTTGGATTGTTGGGTTGTCGCTGGATTGTTGGGTTGTCGCTGGATTGTTATGTTGTCGCAGGATTGTTGGGTTGTCACTGGATTGTCACTGGATTGTTGTGTTGTCGCAGGATTATTGGGTTGTCACTGGATTGCTGGGTTGTCGCTGGATTGTTGGGTTGTCGCTGGATTGCTGGGTTGTCGCTGGATTGTTGGGTTGTCGCTGGATTGTTGGGTTGTCGCTGGTTTGTTGGGTTGTCGCTGGATTGTTGCCGTAAAGACCGATACAGCGATGTTAATAAAAGGTTTTTATTATATGACTCAAGTTTTCTTTTTAGTTTTATTTGAATGTTGAGATTCAAGCAGCAAAGACCGAACTAACAAACTTCCAACGAAAACTAAACAACCAGAGTACTCTTAGTCACCATAAACACTGTTGTATATTAATTTTCTTCACGGTAAATTCATTTTTGCGATATCAAAATACCACTTTAATTGTCTTATTTCGTTTTTAAGTTTTTCTAATGACTGGTCTTTACCGGTTTGTAAAGATCGCTCAGGATTCAGGAACCAATATTCTTGTAGAAAAATTGCGTTAATACCGCTCACGCGACAGAGCCATAAGTATTTGTAATATATGTGTCATACTGGCAAGACAATGTTTAACCATCTTTTAAGATGGCTTTCTTAAAATATAACACTCTTTCCTTGTGTAGGCTACGTCAAGAGATTCCGATACTGCAATTATTTGGGAAAATATTTCTGCAACACTTGTCATTCAACTAAACCGACAGTCATTCCTGCTCGAATTATTCAGAGATGGGACTTTAAAGAGTATCCTTTTCTTCTTCAAATTTTGACATTATTTTTTGAAAATTCGTATGCGCCCTCTTCACTGAATTAGCGGATACTGACACGAGGGCCCGAGAACTAGAAAAATTGCCGTATTATGCCAATGGTGGTATATGCTAAATACATACAGTAATTGACATTAGTTTGCTGCGCCTGCTATATAGAATCTATTCTGATTTTAATAACATATTATTCCCTAACATTATTCATATATGATGTTTCGAATTTTGCTCGAGATTTGCTCACCAGAGTTCACAATGACCCGCTATTCAACATCATGGCTATAAATAAAACCTTGTATAAACGTATCAAGGAAATGAATGAAGTTAAAGTGAGTATTTTCGTTTAATTTGATATAACTTTTGAATTTGAATATTTTGGAACTGGTTTCGGTTAAGTTTTCTTTCATTCTGGACAGTAAGGCAGACGGACAGACCGACAGGCAGGCAGGCAGGCAGGCAGGCAGGCAGGCATGCAGGCATGCAGGCAGGCAGGCAGGCAGGCAGGCAGGCAGACAGGCAGGCAGACAGACAGACAGACAGACAGACAGACAGACAGACAGACAGACAGACAGACAGACAGACAGACAGACAGACAGACAGACAGACAGACAGACAGACAGACAGATGCACAAGCTACTTTTTTGAGTTCTTTATCAAGAAAAATCTGGGATGGTTGGTTTGCAACGGTTATATGTCTAGATAATAGACAGTATGCAGTATTATTGATTAATTTCTTTTATATTATTTCTGAATCTGTGATATGTATTTTTTATTGCAGCACTTGCGTCTTCAACTTCACCATGTGTTCTCTTTTCTACGAATATGTCGTTATTGTGAAAAGTAAGATTTTTCATATGTGTTGGTAGAATTCAGTCACGGCCCTGGCTATTGTTATATGTTTGTGAATTAATTTGTAGTGCCCATACAGTTGATTATCCGTACAGAATGCATTCCCATTTGTGATTGACCGATGTCGCGCAGTTAATTTCGCAAAACGAGCTAAGTCTGACCACACTTGGCAATGCTTGAAACAAAAACATACTGGACAAATGGCGTCAATCTTTGAATAATGGAAACATATTGGTCAGCGACTTTCATATACATTGCCGAAATGACGTCACATAGACTACCGGATAGTAAAATACAAAATTGAAGCATTATGATGAGAGTTAGGGTTAGGGTTAGGTTAGGGGTTAGGAAGCTTAATTGGATTTAGAATTTCGGATTTTTTATGGTATTCACCCAAGATATTGGACCAGTGATGTCTGAACTGAAAGCTCGGAAATAGCTTTAAGCGATCAAAAAAGATTCCTCTCAGTAACAAGCGACAAAATAGCGAAATTTCACGTGAATAATAAAATTGTAAATGGCTTAGGCTTTCGTATCCTGTGAAGAATTATGCACACCTTGGTGACTATTATTCGCTTTAATCTTCGGTGTCGGTAGATTATTATAGACCCTTTCCGACCTGGGCTCTGCCAACAAATTCGATATTTCTTTTTGAGCATGCGTGAACGGTTGCCAAGAGACTATTTTGGACCCAGGCTCTAACGCGTTACTTCCTATTTTCCTGCTAAAATTTTGAGATCTATGGACAATAACAAAGTCATGAGTAAGATTTCGGAGTTTGGAGTTAACAAATTACCCATCTGAAAAACCCAGAAATTTACAAATGCAGAGACCAAAGCGTTGCCTAAATGAGGGATACGACGTTAAAGTCTTATCCCCAATTGGTTTTTCATTTAAAGTTCCTTAAAATTAAAGAACAGCTTAAATAATAATATGAAATATCGCTGCAAGAACGCTTTGAGATCGAATCAACTGTGATTACCTTCAAACACGTCTAAACACTACAAACAATACTCACACAGACTAGAATCACTTCGATTTTATTTATTTCTTTTACGAGATTATATGCAAATCATTTTGTTGTTGTTCAAATACGAGACGGAGGACTTTACCGGAATTTCAAAGTCCGAGTGCTTTTTGAAAAGGCGAGCCAAAGGCGAGCCTTTTTAATGCACGAGGGCTTTGTAATTCCGGTAAAGTCCGACGTCGAGTATTTGAACTGACTTCTCAAACTCAAAATTCCGGAGAAACCTCTGAAACGTAATATAATTTTCCTTATTTCAAAGTCCCAAGACTTTGAAAACGTATTTGGCATTATTTCAAAGTACTAGTACTTTTCCTCCGATTTCAAAGCACTGATTAAACATAAATTTCTTTTGTTTTTGGTTCATGAATTATTAATGAGTTTGAGAATGTTTAATAAACGAGCAGGAGTGTTTTATCAGATATAAACGGCTTCAAAAACGAACCACTTGGAAAGTTCACTGGCGCACTAAGTTTGAAAAATAACCTTGTCTAAGCCGAGAAAATCAAAGCTAACGTTTATGTTAATCAGGAGGTATCTTTATCACATATAAATTACGGTCGTGATTTTCTTTTGTGTTTTCCTCATGAATTATTAATGAGTTTTTGAAGGCCTATTTAAACACCACAATATCGATATCTGTTTCGCTTCGGTCGCCAACGATTACAGGCGTATTGCGCGTGCTCATAAACTAGAACTTGTTTGACCAGTTCAAAACCTGACTAAGTTTGGGGCGAAGATCGAGTTTGTTGGCAGAGCCCACTTTCCCCCGAAGCTTGCGTAAGTCGGAAAGGGGCTCTGACTTGCAGGGTAGTAGATAATATAAATTGCTTACAATTGTATGAATAGCAGTGATTGTGATTATCTTCTGGGGGAAAAAGTATCTTAAATGGTTGCTAATAGACCACTTTCATAATAGCGACTAATTTGAATATTCTTTTATGTGAATCTTAATAAGCCTTTCTGATCTCGTTTGTGTGTCTGCAATTCAAAAGAATTTTTGCTTCATAACGAGGTCAGAAAGGCTCAATTAGATGCACATAAGAGAATATTTAAAGTGTGGCCCATTATGAAAGTGGTCTATAAAGGAGACGTTCATGCAGTTGTAAGTCAGGGGGTGTTTAACCTGAACTCGGACCGGCCTGAATTTTGCATTTCGGTTTTTGTTTACACGAGGCCGGCCTTGAAACTATATAGGCAAGATTTGTGTCAATTGCTTTACAGCTCGTGTCACCCCTATCTCATTTAAAGTGCCTATAAACCCAAATATGATATTACTGCATATGGATTCTATTTAATGTGAATAGTTGAATGCCAAAATATTTTTTGATTTGAACTTTTATTTGTTGTTATATTGAGGTTTGTATTCCCAAAATGGTAATGAGAATGACGTCTAGAATCCATATCAGTAATATCTTACTTGAGTTTATAAGCACTTTAAAACAACGTGTTGAGTTTGGGAGGTGAAAATGCTTCAGTTGGGTCTAGCAGGCGACCTGAGATTAGACCGGCGTGAATGAATTTCAGGCCGGATTCATGAAAACGATCTACTCCAAATACAATAGCTGCTAATGAGATTCTTTTTGTTAAAGTTCCTCCAACATGGTCGCCATGACGTCAAACGCAAACCATGAATACCTAGATAAAACACTCCTGCTCGTTTATTAAACAGTACAAAACAGTCTGGCTCGGCTATATTATGTCTTGGCTCGAAATATAGTAAAGTTGGATATACTGCCGAAACTGGGGACGCAGAAGTCTAACGTTTCTATCGAAGGCCCTTTCTCTCTGACGAAAGGCCTTTGCTTGAAACGTTAGACTACTACATTCTCTGTTTCGGCAGTATATCCAACCTTACTATATTTCGATTGTTGTTTCAACACTGCTTATACAGCACACTACTTTTGTATCTTGGCTCCCTGTTTGGCGTTCCACATAGAGTTTATTGAGCTAATAATACATTTATACAATTGTTAGTGCGCTACATCTGGCCAAATACTTTATATAACAACTTTATTGTGCTTAATCTTAATCTTACAAAGATAAAGACAAATGGGTTACAACATTATTGTTGTAACCCGTTACTTTATGCAATATAATTTCTTACACCTTCCAATCACTCGCAATATCAGACACAACACTAGCAATGTCGCAGACTTTAACTTTATTTTTATCTTTTTCATTTTTGCCTTTAAGGTTACTCGAGCATATAAACACATTGCAAAGTTACATTATAAACGATGTACATCTCTACTCCATTCGTGATCTTCTCGAGGTAAAGGAACATTTCCTTTTGAATAATGAATGAAAGTAATAAGTATCCAAGTGGCGCTTATTAATTAATAATTAGTGATTTATATTGCGCATTCTCCATGGCGTGATGATCGAAAACGCATTACAATTACAACCGAATAGATAATTACGTATAGTTATATTTACAATACATGAAATAGTTAAGATGTAGGTGTTGATTTTTACGGAGGGAGGAAAACCGGAGAACCCGGCGAAAAACCCTCGAAGCACAGGAGAGACCAACTAAACTCTACTCACACGAGTCTCAAGCTCGAAAACGAGGAGACGAGGTTATTCCCAGACAGTCACCCATCCAAGTACTAACACCGTCCAACTGGGCTTAACTTTGGACTACAGTGGTGAGAGGCAGCGCCCTAACTGCACACGCCACCCGTGTTTACCCTAAGTATGGCACATGCAATTTTATATATGTATATATCATGGACGTATTTTAATGAATGTTTTACATTTATCAAGTGGGCGATCGGAGGCTTAAAGTGCCTGTGAAGCGAAAATTAAGCCTGTCGTATTTGAACATAGTCTATCGAGATATGGTCTGGAAACTCGGCAAACTTCAAAGCGCCTATAATGAGCTGGCATTTTATGTTGAACCGTACCTTACACCGTGCACATCCTTTGTATTAGGTTTATTAATATTTAAATAGCACGGTTGAATGATTGAAGTGAAACGTTGCTATTGGACAATTCGTTCATTATACTAAAATACAAAGTGTTCAGTGACCGTGCACCGTGCACAAAAATGCATAAAGGCGAACAAAAAGATAGACCAAAGACTTTAGCTGAGTTTCCAGACCATATCTCGATTGACTATGATTTGAAAGAACACTTGAAATGTTAAAGTAACATATTTTGCAGTTTTTCGTTTTCTTGCTTCAGTTTATTTAATGTTCAAATTAAACATCTTGACGTCACATATGCATAATGACTTCTCAGAAAATGTTAAATGTATCGTTGCTATTGTCAAAACAATATAAATCGCTATCTATAAATAAATAAATAAATAAATAAATAAATAGTTATTATCATTACTAAATGTAAATAAATAAACCAACACCTAACGTCTTAGCTGTGATCCGTTGGAGCGCTTTTGATATGCCTCGACACAGCCACGTTGTTCTGCGTTCTTCGCAATTCAGCCGCTGTCTGCAAGTAAGGATGATTAGCTCCCAGTCCTTTGTCCTTTAAAAAATTTACATGCATGTTTCGTGTTGTGGCAGAAACACATCCATTGATAGTAGCAAAGACAACAAAATTGCGACAACGTTCAACCGTCATCCGAGAACGCAGGTATGTCTCCCAAAGCTCCCCATAACGCCTGCACTGCAGGCTATCCGCGTACTGAAGATGGCTTAGAAGAAACAGAAAGGTTTACGAAATTTTAATCAAAAGTCAGTGACAACAAACTTAAATAAAGTAGATTTACCACAATGTCTGACTACAACTCAAACATTTTCAGAGAATAGCAAAGATATATAATTTTTCGATCATTATGCACATGTGACGTCAAGATGTTTAATTTGCATATCAAACAAACTGAAATATTAAAAGAAAAGATGCAAAACATGTTGCTTTTTTATCAAGGAAAAACTGCAAAACATGTTACTTTGTCATTTTTAGTATACTTTCAAATAAGACAGACCCAATTTTTGTTTCGTGGGCACTTTAAAGTGTCGGAAATGTATCCAAGAATATTTTGTCGATTAGCAGTTTTTCTTACTTACGTACTCATTGCACGAGAAGCCTCAAAGTGTCGTCTTCTCTATTAACCGACGTAGAGCGGAAAATCTCGAATAGCTTAGGTCACATTTGATGCGCCTCGTTTTTGCGTGTTAGATATTTACGCAGTTACGCTGTTATTAACGATCAAGAGAGCATAAAGGTAAAGCCCTAATCAAACGAGAACGCAAGTCATCGCAAGTTGGCAGTCACAAATTTCTGTGGCGGTCGTTCGAACACCCAAATTAACAAAATAAAGGTTTCATGAGTGTTTTAAACAAGTTTTATCTTTGTCACGGTACATAAAATTTTCGGGAAATTATTCAGAGCGGCTGGCTGAGATGGCGTGACTGCCAACTTGCGATGACTTGCGTTCTCGTTTAATTAGGGCTTAAGAGAGGGAATGTATAGTAATGTATAGTTCTATCCTAATTCCTCTTAAGTTATTTTTAGATCTCACGAGACAATCCTCACGACTTGTCGAGCAGTCCAGAATGGTATTAGATCTTTTATACTCCATCATATGTACTAATAAGCGTTTTAGAAAAGATAAAACTGGTTTTCCTTCAATTAAGTAACACCTTTAATGAAACGTCCTTGTAAGACAATTCTTCAGTTCCTTTACTCCTATAAGATTTTTGCCGCCATTTTGTTTTCACGCGAGGAATGTCTAGACTTCCACGCAACACCCACGATAGGCGTGTCTAAAAATAACTCAATGGGAATTAAAATAGAACTAGACCCATTACTATATATTCCCTCTCTTACCTTTATGCTCTCCTGACATTTACGCATTTACACTGTTACTAACGATGTATTTTAATGTGTATTTCTATATATTTTACACTCTTGTTTTAAGATCAACTGATATTTCCAACTTTTCCTTAAAGGTATAAAGGCGTGTCGCCAATTGTGACATCACAAACTCAAGATTTTTCATTTTTTGTTTTAATATCTCCGTTACGAAAAGTATATCTTTTTTAAAAAATTGCCAAGTGCTATTTTATGTAGCTTCCAGGGAGGGGAGCACGTGTGACGTGTGCTGTTACCGCGCTGCATGCCTCTCACCAAAAGTTAAGCCCGGTTAAACGGGGTTAGTAAATGGATGGATGACCGCTTGGGAATGACCCCGCTGTCGAGCTTGAAACTCATGGTTGATCTTTCCTGTGCTTCGAGGGCTTTTGCCGTGTTCTCTGCGGTCTGAACTGTGTTGTATGGCAGCTTTCTGGAGCATCTTCGATATGCCTCGACACGGCCACGTTGATATGCGTCTTTCGTAATTCGGCCGCTGGCTGCAAGTAAGGATGATTATTATACAATACTGATACAATCTCAACTGTGATTGGCTAAAAACCTATAGATAATTCTTGATGTCTTGCCATCTACAAAATATCAAAAATTACCTGTAGCTATGACGCGCTGGCCAGCGGTTTGAACAAAACAAACATGGCGGCCGTCGTTAGGAGTGAAGATCAGAAGCGGATTAATCCAGCGGATTTTGCACGTTTTGTTGACGCTAAAACCACCAAGAAAAAACAAGCGAGCTACACATACAGCTGTTAGAGTTTAAAGCGGTGTTTGAAAGAGAAAATTGTATTTGAAAGCGAAAAAAGTTAGCGAACCTCGAACTGAAGACGGTATGAATATTTACTATTTTTACCCAACTTTGTAAAAAACTTTTTAAGGGCTTCTACATTTATAATTGTATAATAAAACAATTATTGAATTCGGTTATCGCATGATATCAAGAATTATCAAGGCCTCTGTTTGTGTTGTCCGCCTCAGCCTTTGGCTTTGGCAGATAACACAAACCTCGGCCTTGATAATTCTTGATATCATGCTCAACCTCATCCAATAATTGTATATTAACCCCCCAGTCCAGTTCTTTAGTACATGTAATTTGAACCAAAATTCGGTGTAGGTTATAACTTATAATCCGTTGCATTTCACTTTAAATATTATGGCGTCTGTCTAGAACATGTTTCTCTGATACGTGTTCAAATGGTACAGTGCATACGGTAGATGGTTTGGGAAAAGGGTATGCATGGTATTTGTTTCTATGAGATAAATAACTGTCCATGTTTTGTCCATAAGGTTAAAAATGGTTCATTTCGAGAGCGTCTTGACAGATTAGTAAAACAAGCTCTGGAACACGTTTCATCTTGCCAGGTGAGTTTGTTATTTCTAAATAAATGAAATCTAAAACTCTCTTGAGTATACTTTATTAAGTAGATATTGACTTGTGCTAAATTACTATAGGTCATCATATGATAGCGAGTGTAATTAAGGATTTGCGCTACGATAGCCTAGCGCAGGCTAACACTACGAGTGATTTTTTTGAATTGAATTGAATTGAATTGAACTGAATTGAAATTGCACAAGCCATAGGCGAGTGCAATTTGGATCAATTTTCAAATATCACGAGTAGGGTACATCCTTAATTGCACGGGCAAAATCATGTAATTACTTATCTATACTGATATTCATTACAAAATTACGATGCTGTGAATACATTGTCGTAATTTTTTTGTTTATTTTATGATCGCAAATAATTTTAAAAATGGTCTTATGACGTAATCAGTTAATTTTCCGACAAGAAATCTTCTTGCAAGCAACTGGAAGAAACCACAAACATCGAACTTGCTGAACAAAAGACAAGTGCTTTACCTTGCGACTCGTACGCTTCCTACTCGTCCAAACTTAACTTTAAAAACGACTTCTTTCATTACTTGGCAACAACAGTTTCCAGTTTAAAGGATTTAGGGTGAAGGAAAATTCGAGTGTAGAATATATACATTTTAAGACCAAACCGGGAGCAGTTGCGAAAAATGCAACTACACAGGCCCTCCGGCAGGAATTGAACCCACGATCTTGCGATTCTAGTGCAATGCTCTGACCACTGAGCCACGGAGGCCGTTGCCGAGAGCTTGATCGCGAGTTCTGTATATATAATAAGGTGGTAATGCCAGGAGAGAATTGGGTATATTATAAATGATATTGGGCATTTCACTCGATTACATAGCATGTTCTAAGGATTAGGGTCCTAGGGTTCTGTGTGTGTGTATTGAGTTGAAAAATTAAATGGTATTTTCAATTCATAGTGTACCAGAAGTCGTTGGAAAAATCAAAATAGTACCTGCCATCTGTCCACTCCAAAATAGACCGCTATTTTTAATTGTATCACTGTTACCATAATAACAATTAATTGCACTCCTCTCAACCAATCAGAATGCAATAATTTTATCATGCATATTATAATATCTTTTATTGCCTAAAATGACAAAGCGGTAGCTAATTGTATGTGATTTTTAAACAAACAATTTTTGTTTTGTTTTTAAACAATCAATTGGCTTTTAAATAATGTTTTCTTTTATATTAAATGATGACTTAAATTTCTTCACAGTTATGTCTGGCCAAGGGATTTATTTGCGAATACTGTAAGAATGGCGATGATATAATTTATCCATTTGAAGTGAAACGGTGTAGTCAGTGTCCAGGTAGGTTTTACAATCGCAGCTAGCTTTCTTTACTGTAATCGAAATATAGTAAGATTTAGATATACTGCCGAAACAGAGAACGTAGTAGTCTAACGTTTCGAGCGAAGGCCCTTCGTCAGAGAGAAACGTAAAGAGTGTAAACAAACAATGAGTTTATATAAGAAAGATAATCATGTGATCAAAAATTAGCCAATCAGATAAAAATAACAATAACAAATTAATGAGGTGCGAAAAAATTAGCCAATCAGAGCAAAATAACAATAATAAATCAGTAATGAGATGTGAAAGACATTTGATATTCTCACCGTCGATGAGCAAAAAATGGGAGGGGGTGTAAGAAGAATGAAGGGGGGGGGGGGGGCGCCTCAGTTGCTGGCTAATCTCAAACTAAAACTCTCTTGTCTAAACATGTGAATACCATCTAATATGAACATTTCTTCAGCAGACCAGTGTACTATTTCTGACACTAATTTTAAAAAAAACAACTTTCCTCATTTTTGAAAAAATAGGTACGCAATACGTACACGTGACTATAAATTAACACAGAAAAATTTACTAAAAAATAAACACAGAAAGAGATATAGAGAAAATTAAGGAGTAGCAACGCATGAAAATGCGCGAAAAGAACAGATACACAATAAACAAAAGGTACGCATAGCGTACATGTATCTGCGCTGAACACATTGGAAGAGAATTTATCGCCTATAAAAAGTGCCTATGAAACAATGACACGAACTCGAGGTTGACATGAAATCGTAATGCATTCACTATCATGACATCCCTGATATTCAACCTCGATTTCAAATGATCGTTCATGCCCATTGAAGCAAATTTGGGAAGTGTCTAAAGCACTTGTATTACCCTAGCTATCATACATTTCTTGCATTTCTTGTTTGTCGTGTACAAGGATGCTATGGTAACCCTGCTGCCAGGGTTACCCTAGTAGCCAGGTTATGTTTTGTCCTTGTAAATGCATTTGGTAGGGATAACGCACCTACATGCGTAAAAATATCACAAGTTGTTACAGCATTGTTGCCTGAACAATGTTGTAACAACGTTGTTATCATGTGTGAACAACACTGATGAATTAACAACATTGTTCATCATTGTTTCAACAAGTTGTTACTGCTTGATGAAACAACAACCCTTGTTCACGCATGTTGAAACAACCGAAGGAGGTGATGATACACCAGTCATGTTCACAATTGTTGTAACATTGTTGTTCATCATTGTTACAACATGTTGTATCATGTGCGAACAACGTTGCTGGCTATAAAAATGTGCTGTTGGAACAACTTGTTCATGACTGTTGATTTATCTGTGAACAAGTTGTTCGAACTATAAGTGAACAACTTGCTGATAACCTGTTCACAGGGTGCAGCACAACATTGTTCATGCCTGTTAACAACTGTGAACAACTTCTGCATTTTTATGCATGTACCTGGTAACCAGGTCTAAACTTTGACCCGGGTGCTAGGGTAACCCTACCTCCTTGTAAACAGGCCAGTTCAGTGAACATAATAACTAATAAGTGAGTGACATGACAAGCCAATCCCTTGATATTAAAGAAAATAAATCGTGGGACAGGTTTATTAGATACAACTTTGTCAACTTACAACCTAATATTTAAATAGGCACTGCTAATAAACTTGATTGTTTTAAGAAATATATACTTGTTATTCTCAATAACCCTTTAACAGGGAAACGTACATTTTTGTCGCCACATATTTTACTGTCTAAACGCCTGACGACTTAATTTTTGATACTCATCTGCGTCACTGAGTGTGAGTGTGACCCTTTGTTTTACTGTCTATAAACGCCACACGATTAGAAACTTCCCGATCAAAGGGTTAGTAAGGCAGTGAGATTGTTTACCTGACATGTATGGCACGTATCTATAAGCTAAATAGAAAAATCTAGTTCAAAATCTTGGATTGTTTATTAGATACAACTTTATACAGCAAACTGCTAATAAACTTGATTGCATTAAAAATGCAAAATGATGCTACCGGTTGCAAAATATATACTAGTTTCCTCCAAAGAGAATTGTTTGTCTTCCGAAGAGTAATGTTTGTCATTTGAAGACCACGGTCCTAATTCATAAACAGTTTACACGTGTTGGCCTGAGTCGCCTGACTCGATATAAAATCGCCCAACGAGTTGAAAACCTTTTGTCAACTCTTCAATCGTTCTGTATAACGCACAAAAGCTGTGGTAGATCACACTTGCAAGTTTACTATAAGTCATGTAAAAAATACTTGCCATTTGTATCAGCAATGTTGTCTTTCTTCGAAAATAGTGTTGCTCTTTTGATATGGCGAGGAAATAATATTATAAACACGATCGGGATAAGGGTTGAAGAATACTTGTTTCCATCGTTCAACCTGATAGCTCGTAACGTTGACGCAAAAATTCTAGGCTTCGATTGTCCCCGATGTAATTGTCGCGCATTGGTTAGAGTTATACCACAGCGCACACTACAGGTCAGTGGTTACACAAAAAAGTTAACACACAAACACACACACACACACACACCCACACACAACACGATAGCAATATATCTGCTGCGCAGATACAAAAATAGTTAGTTTCCTCATTTTTGAAAACATAGGTACGCAATACGTACACGTGGCTATAAATTTGGTTATTAAACACAGAAAGAGATATAGAGAAAATTAAGGAGTACCAACGCATGAAAATGCGCGAAAAGAACAGACACACAATAAAAAATAGTTATTTTAAATGATCTTGTATTGCTAGTTTCCGTCATATATAAAAATTCCCCCAAGTTTCACTTCAAGCAAGCTTGTAAAATTCAGATTTCTACGCATGTAAATGAAACATCTCATCATTAACATTGTGTTACAAATCGACCCTTTTAAAGTGCCTATGAAGCGAAAATTATTATTGTCTTAAATGAAAGAACTCTCGAAACGACAAAGTAACATCTTTTGCAGATCTTCGTTTCCGTGCCTCGTTGTTGAGATATTTCAATTTTTTTGAGATGCAAATTAAACACTTTGACGCCACACGTGTATAATGAGTTATCAGAGAAGGTTCGGTATCTTTGTTATTATCAAACGAAATCTAATGCTGTATGCGAAATAGACGAACAGGATCGGCTTCGAAGTGATTTCGTTTGATAATAGCAAAGATATAGAACTTTCTCCGATAACTCATTATGCACGTGTGATGTCAAAGTGTTTAATTTGCACATCAAAGAAACTGAAATATTTCAACAACGAGGCACGGAAACGAAGATCTGCAAAATATGCTACGTTGTAGTTTTAAGAGTTCTTTCATTTAAGACAATAATAATTTTCGCTTCATAGGCACTTTAAAGTGGTTCCCTGGTGAAAATATTGTGAGCAATAGTCTATGACGTCGTAAGCTTCCTAGACTTATTCTTCTCAAGCTCGTCCACTTTAATGGCGCTCCAAAATAAAAACGTCGCACGTAAAATACATCTTTGTTTTGAAGAATTTACCATAATTTATTATATAAAACGGAGTATTTTATTGATTTTTCCGCCACTAATAAAAGTGATAATCTCACATGTGCGATTATTTATGATAATCTGAATCCGCATTATAGTTTAATGCAATTTTTGCAAGGCAATAGGACATTTTTTTATATAATAGACAGAACAATACATGGATGCTTGGAAATATGAAATTTATTTCTCGTGTTGAACAGGATATCTCACGAGTGAGTGATGCGAACGAGTGAGATATCCTGGTCAACACAAGAAATAAATTTCATATTTCCAAGCATCCATGTATTATTATTCTCTATATCTTTAGGATTATGCAGCAACATTACCAACAATATTTTCATAAGAGAACCACTTTAAACGATGTTTATTGTGTTTATCTGTCATAAATATGCTATGGCAGCTGAGTGTAAGGCCCATCATTAATAGTGATTCTGCATGGTTGTATTTGACAAAAATCGATATTTTGTGTACTGTCATTTTATCGGTGTTTACCTTGAAATTATGCTGTGTAAGAGAAAGGTTATTTGATATACAGCTAATATATATGCTTATATATAAGTGCCTTGGTGATACTAGACCGTAGAATAGTAGATACACTAGAACTCCGTGATTCAAGTCCACGCGAATTAGCCTGTGCAGTAGTACAGTGGATTTGAGTCAGATTATAATTGCAGCTTCCTTCGTCCCTCCCCTCCCTTCCTCCGTCCTTCCCTTCCTTCCCTTCCTTCTTTCCTTCTCTTCCTTCCTTCCTTCCTTCCTTCCTTCCTTCCTTCCTTCCTTCCTTCCTTCCTTCCTTCTTTCTTTCTTTCATTCCTTCATTCCTTCCTTCCTTCCTTCCTTCCTTCCTTCCTTCCTTCCTTCCTTCCTTCCTTCCTTCTTTCATTCCTTCCTTCCTTTCATTCCTTCCATTCTTAGTCCTTTTTTTTCTTCTTTCTTTCTTTCTTTCTTTCTTTCTTTCTTTCTTTCTTTCTTTCTTTCTTTCTTTCTTTCTTTCTTTCTTTCTTTCTTTCTTTCTTTCTTTCTTTCTTTCTTTCTTTCTTTCTTTCTTTCTTTCTTTCTTTCTTTCTTTCTTTCTTTCTTTCTTTCCTTTCTTCATTCCTTCCCTGCTTTCCTTCCTTGTTTCTTTTCTTTCTTCCTTTCTTTCTTTCTTTCTTTCTTCCTTCCTTCTCTCCTCTCTTCCTCTCTGATTCAATACAATACTAAATATCGCCTAATAACTTGCTTCTATTTACAACTTTTTGTGTATTTTTCTCTTACAGATTGCAAGTCGTGTTATCATCGCGAGTGTTTCGTTCGAGGAAAGTGTCCGAAATGTGAAAGAATACTTCTAAGGTACATATTCTAAATAGTGAAATCAGAGGTCTAAAAGCGAGATGCACACCAATAATTGGGGTTTTCGGTGCGGGTGCACTACATTTCTTACGACCTTATATAGTTTTTACTAATTAATACCTAATCACCTAACTAATCAATAACCTAAGCTTTATACAAGTTGTAGAAAGATTCTAAGTGGAAGTTTAAGGTCTTCGTTAAGGTTTGCAGGGTCATTTCAGTAAAGCGCTCTCAATTCGTCAGAATTTATGCTACAAAAATAAAATAGATATCGCTAGAAAGCTATTAATTTGTAGAATGCAATGTTGTCTTTGATTTTGCGATAAACACAAACCAATAATAATTGTGAATGTTTAAATTAAAACTAGAGGGTTTCGCTCGGGGCGACTCAAGTAAAAAGCGTTTTATTTTGTTCAAAATTTTTTTTTGCAGTTTAATTCCGAGATAAGTTTCCGGCAAAATTGTGCCAGCGTTTTTTGATATGTCGAGTTTTGCTGATTTTATTGGCGACCAAAGTTGAAAATGCTGTTTTTCGACCAACATTCCGACAAAATAAGTCATAAAATCGAAACCAAGCAATAAATAAAAAAACACTGACAGAATTTTGCTGGAAATTTATCTCGGAATATTTTTTAAGTCGCCCCGAGTGAAGCCCTCTGGTTTTAGTTGGAAAAATTTCAACTATTATTGGCTTGTGTTTATCGCAAAATCAAATACAACATTATATTCCACAAATTAATAGCTTTCTAACGATATCTATTTTATTTTTGTGGCATAAATTCTGACGGATTGAGAGCGCTTTACCGAAATGACCTTGTAAACCTTAACGACCTTAATTAAGAGTACAAAATAATTGCTTGTGATAACAGAAGAGGCACGCGAGACCGAAAGGCGATTTTTTTCTGCTTTATTTTTGTAAAAATAAACCAACTCAGTTTACCACAACCTTTGTTATTTTGTCTTTACAGGAGAAAAGCTGCGGAAGTTTTTAACTATGCCTCTGACGACGATCTGTAATGAATTGACGTAGTTGTCAAATGATGCGATTGTGTACACAATAACAGAATGGATCTTTTCATCAATAGCGGCGCCATCTTGAATTCGCAATGCATTGTGGTCTATCCAGAGTAACAAGCTCAATTAAAAAGGTAATTGCTTAGTGTGGAGATACAATGCGGTAAATTTATCTTTATAACTACTTTCGTGGCAACAATGTCTAAATATGAACGTTGTAATATTAGTAAAAGTAATAATGCTTGGACGTATAAGGAAACATTTGTCATGAATCTATCCTTATACGTCGGAGAATTGTTGCTTTTACTAATATAACAACGATTGTATTTAGACATTGTTGCCACGAAAAAATTACCTCATTGTGTCTTAACACTTAGCAATCACCTTTTTAAGTAATAGATAAAGCATGAGCAGCCGATCTGTATCTGATTTACTACGTACGGCTCGCTGCAGTTATCGTACTTATCAAATGGATGCATCTAAATAACCATATTTTCAAACTATTTTTTCAAGTTGGAGTGATTTTAGTTAAGTAAGTTGAGGAAAAAGTTTATGTAAATCAGGACGAATCTGTATGTGATTTACAGCTATTGATTAAATATTCATTTCTTTTGAATTTTCTCATGAATTTTTAAAGAATTTGATAATAAAGCTTGTTACCCTGGATAGACCACAATGTATTGCGAATTCAAGATGGCGCCGCTATTGGTGAAAAGGTCAATTGTGGGAAAGTGATTGGTTGTTTTTAAAACAAAGAAAATGTGTAACACTTAATAGAACAAGACGTGTAGGTGAACGTCACCGTCCAGTCCAGTCCAAATTTTTGTCCAGTCGAAGAATTTAAATTCAAGATATTTGAGTATCTTGGACATTGTAAAAACTAACTACTAATCTAGCTAAAGGGTTAGGTAAAAAATATTTTAAATGATATGCATACAACTGAATTCTGTATACTTTCCATTATAGTCATTAGAAGTATATAATGTCTGGAAGCTTGACAAACTTCAAGCTGGCTAACCTGAAAGTGCACAAATCGTTTGTTTTAAGTTTATTTAAAATATTTAAACAACATTCAGCCCAAACTTTGCTATTGGGTGACTGCCTCATCAAAATAATCCAATGCGTTCATTAACCGTGAAAGTGCACAACCTGAACAAAAATATAGAACAATGACTTTTGTTGGGCTTTCAGCCCATGTCTATTTCTATTGACTATGTTTTCACAAAGGGAAATTTGAAATTCATTTCAGATACGCATGTGCATTCATGCTTCAAATTAGTTAAACAAAAATTACGCAAATATAAACATATAAATTACATTTTTATAGACAGAGTATATATGGTGTGGTGTGTATTGTTAAAGAAATACCAAATGGTTTTCCGTGTTTGGATACTCAGTCTCTGATCCAAACACGCGGGAAATTGCGAGACTGGAGAAAAGCGTAACAAAACACGAGCCGTAGGCGAGTGTTTTTAGCTTTTCGAAAGTCGAGCAATTTCCCAAGTGTTTGGATAAGAGTTTCCAAACACGGGAAAAAAACTTTTGTATTTCTTTTATAAAATAATCACAAGTGAATATGATATACTGTCCGACATTTTCAAATCTCTGATCCAAACACGGCAATTGACCAATCAGGGCTCGCGTAGTATCCAAGCAGGCGAAGCCAATTTGTTTTTTTACCAACTTGGCTGTATTTAGACATCGGAGAATGAACAATGACTGGCGAGTGTTGCATATAGCATCTCAAATCATTAATAATTCATGAGTCATCAACCAATAATGACCTCATACTCCATGGGCAACACGCAGCTCGACCACTGTATCCAAGAACGAGACCGTGGAGTGTGGATCTCGTCTGATTTATTGTGGAAGGACCAGGTGGAATCTCAGAGTACGAAAGCCAACCAGATCTTGGGGTACGTGAAGAGAACAACAAAAAGCGTAAAATCTCTTACCACAAGGCGAACAATCTATCTAACAATTGTTCGTGCTCATCTTGGTTACGCGACGCAAGTTTGGGCGCCTCAAACTGTAGAGCTCATTAAGAATTACACTGACCGGGTTCAGCGACGTGCAACTAAATATATTCTCCACCTACCATTTAACTGCGACGTCTCATATAAAGACAGATTAATTCAAGCTAATGTAATCCCAGTAACTTACTGGCATGAGTACTTGGACATGGTATTTTTCTTCAAAATTATCAATAAACTTATTTATTTGGACAAGACCTCTTTACTGAAACCATAGTCCTTAGAATTATATTGTCTGGAGACGCGGCGAACATCAAGGCGGTTAACAATGAGCTACAATTTAGGTTGAGGGTGGCAAATAAGGTGCACAATCGTTTGTTTTCCGTTCATTAATATTTATAAAGCAACGCTGCTATTGGTTGATTGCTTCATTATACCAAAAATACAATGTGTTTAGCAAGCGTTAAGGTGAAATAAGGTGCACAAACGTGAACAAAAACCTAGAACAAAGACTTTCGCTGCCTTTCCAGACAATTTATTTCTAGGGACTATGCTGAAACCCAAGACATCTCAGAGACTAACACGATCTCAAAAAGTGTAATTGTGCTCGTAGTCTATTAGTTTCCCCTTCTTGTTGTTTTTAAACCTCGGCCAATTTATTATTTATTTATTTATTTATTTATTTATTTACTTACTTATTTACTTTTTATTTATTTTTTTATTTATTTTTTTATTCTTTTATTTATTTATTTATTTATTTATTTATTTCAATAATTAGTTAATTCACAGCCTTCTTTTTTTTCCTTTTTTTTTTTCTTTTTTTGCGTTCTTCTTCTTTTATCCTTTACTTTAGATTCATTGTTTTTGTATTATCTTGTGCATGTGTATTTCCGTTCACGTTGTTATAATATTTGTAACAAAGGATCCGCAGTAATTGGCTTTAGCTGTTGCGGTATTCCTGCCTTGTATTACTTTTGTTGGTACAAATTGTACATATATAATTAGTGATATTTCAGGGCAAAGTTAAATAAAATAAAAAAAAGGTAATCGTTCATTCAATCACCTGATTAAAGTTAGCTACTCCGGTAAACACGCTAAAATCGATATTGGAGGGAAACCAAGTGTTCATCTACTGTAAGGTGCTGATTACATGAGCCGGGCTAGTCGGGCTGACTCGTGTCACGAAATTCTTTCCTCGGCCACAAAAGGAGATTTTAATGAACATTAGGATTCGTTTACATCTAAACTAAACCAATTCTTCTTTGTAAATTTAGTTTATGTGAATTTCAAAACCACAGTGAGATCCTAATCAATCGCGTGAGCCTGGTTAACCGGGCTAGCCAGGCTCATATAATCAATCCCTAATTCTTAAGATCTCAACTATCTATGCAAAATAAACAAGTTGCTCTATGAATAAATTTTACACACTCACGAATAAAATCATGAGGTTTATTTTAATTGCATTTTTCAACTGAAAACGCTCGATTGAGATGCAATATCAACAACTCGTTTATCGTGTTTCATCAGAGGAATCCAAACACTCGGCGTTCGGCCTCGTGCTTTCATCGTGATTTCTCGTGTTGGGATCCCCTGATGAAACACTCAAACTGGTTGTTGCTATATTACTTCTCAAACAAATATGTACATTTAGAGAAAATCGATCTAAAAGTATCTAAATTTGACCGTAATCATCCTCCGATTTCTAAATACTGATTAAATATTTATTTCTTTTCAATTTTCTCATGAATTATTAGTGATTTAAGAAAATCAATTCTAGGTCGACATATGAAAAAAAACTATGATATTTGTTTGATATGAGATTTGTTTTATTATGCTGAAAATTAGGCTTACCTCGCAAGCCCGGCATACACTAGAGAAATTTTCCGAAACAACACGGTTTCAGAAACAAACGTTTCCAGTGTATGTTGAAAAGTTTCCAAAACTTTGTTTCAGAAACAATTTTCCCCGATTAGAACACTGTTCTATTTTTTGAAACAAGTTTCGGAAACTTTTTCGAAAATGTGTTTCGGAAATTTGTTTCAGTGTATGTAAAGTAAACTTTCTTAAGGTGCTGTTACACGATGTAACTTTTCGTGCAACTTGCAAAACAAATTTATATATGGAAAAAAAATCGCAAGTTGCAGGAAGGGTGTTACACGTTAAGCAACTTGCGATTTTTGTTGTAAGTTGCAGCAAAAAGTAGAACCCATGCAACTTTTCTTGCAACTTGCAACACGGCAAAAATAACAAAATCGCAAGTTGCTACGGGGTGTTACACGGTACGATTTTTTATGCAACTTATAACATTCAGTGATTTGTTGCAAGTTGCAAGAAAAATCGATATCGCATTGTGTAACAGCACCTCCTAGATCAATAGTTAAACTTATTTAGCCAGCAAGCAACACTTTGTTTGAAACCAGTTATTTTAAATTTTGATTTCAGTAAAATATAATTTCCAAATGATGAATACCGGCGTTCTCAGTTTCTCAATATATTGTCTCTTTCTCGAGGTATTCAGGTTTGTGAAACATGTAAATTTGGTGCCTTGTGACGTCATTTACTCACACAGGCTAAGTGAGATTAACAAAATGACTAATATCTATGCAAAAAGTAGGAAGAAATCATTCAAACTGTGCACAAGTATATTTATCATAAAAGTACTCCACTGTGCGCACCATGTTGCTACGGTAACCGTTTAGAAACACGAGCCTCTTTACTAAAAAAATAATAATATTAAGACCCCGTTTACACGATGCCGGTACAATTTGAAAACGGAACAAAATCATGTCGGTATGCAAATACAGCATATAACATTTCATGTTATTTTTGGGCCGGTATCGTGTAAACGCAAGGCCTATTAAACGGCATGATTTTGTTCCGTTTTCAAATTGTACCGGCATCGTGTAAACGAGGTCTAATTGTATGTTTCTTTTCAAAAAAATATGATGATTGAAACATTCGAAATACAATACCTGTGTGTCTATACAAATATTCATGTCAATGTATTGCAGTAAAAGTTGTTTTATGGAGCAACAATAAACATTTTTGTTTTACAAATGGAAGGCGCCTGTTTGCAAATGGTATCCATGGAAACAACACGTGAACATTGGAGTGCATTTTCCCCATAACTATTCTTGTGCAAAGTTTGAATTATTTCTACCTCTTAGTTTCAGATATAGTACTCATTATTTAGAAAATGGTTGCACCCACTCAGCCAATCCCGATCGAGTATTTCAACGCTCTATATATTCCATAGTGTTCTGATTCATCAAGATTAGATATACTAGTGAGCTCTATATAGAGTCCACTGCAAAGATCTTTTGTTTTCTTTTGTCATAGCACAGTGAACTCTACATATAGAGACACTAATGAATTTCGGTCCCGAGTGGCCTATTTAATTCGAGGGACTCTATAGAGCACACGTGACCATTCTCTAACCCTTACGTAAATCTTATTTAGCTTGTGTGAGTAAATGACGTCACGAGGTACCTAATTTACATATTTCAGAAACTTAAATATCTCGAGAACGAGACAATATTTTGAGAAACTGAAAACGCCGGTATTCCTCATTTGGAAATTATAGTTTGGGTATCAATACTAAATTCACGATTTTCCCGTCGTAGCAGAACTGGAGAAAAATCCTAGGATATTCAAGGATCTGTATTGAGTTTGAAGTTTTGCTACATTGAAGCCAATAAGTTTATGTAAATTAGGGCGGTTGTGCATAGATCGTTTTATCTGACGTCACGGTGGCCGAAACAATGAAATGGCGGCCATATTGGTGTACATGAGTGAAAACGATCCATATTCGCTATACAACTAATTACACATGCGCTATTTTACATTTTTTATGTTTTGATAAATTATTAGTGAGTATACGTATATATATATATATATATATATATATATATATATATATATATATATAATTAACAAATAAAACATAAAGCTCCGTGCATATGTACTCTTATAAAGGCACGTTTGACGTCTTTTTTACACGAAAAAAGTTGAGTAGAGTTATTTAACCGGGTTTTTTCGCCTATGAAGATCCTTGAAAGTCGGAAAAGTTCTTGAATTTCATGTTCTTTGAAGGGTGGGAACCTTGTTCATATACACATTGTGTAAAGAACGAAATGGAAAACCAACCAATTGCTGATTGGTTTAACTAAATAGATTTCAACGTTGATTTCGCAAGTGTTGAAGCGGTTTAACTAAATTAATTCGAAGACGTAGGCTGATTTTTAGAAGAAAAGCTACCCTGCACCGATTTAACCGGGGTTTTTTACCGATTAAGGATTTAAGGGGTCGCAAAGTATATCAGCGTGGCCTAAGAAGTCCCCCCCGACAAATATCAAATTGTAGGGGGCTATAGCCCACTCCCACTGTATAGGAGTGATTGTATACACAATCAATCACAAAATGTATATGTGGCTATGATTTCTTCTGTGCAGACCACCTCTATAGCGATCTTTATCAGCCTGGTCTGAAGCAAAATAGACAAACTATAACAAACTGCTTCAGTCTGATGCGATCAAATCTAAACACATCTGTCGCTGTCACATGATAATTTTTTTTTTTATTTATTTGGAAAACCTACATCACAAAATAGTGTTTTTTTAGGCGATTTCGAAAATACATGTAAAATCCTGGGTACGAGGTTACAACATAGATAAGACAACCCATTGCAATTATAACGATGTAAAACTGTGTATTAGGGATTGCTATACAACTTTTCTAAAAAGACCAGACGCGCCTGAAGGCTGTTTTCCACTAAGCGATATTTTTCGAGCGAAGCGACATTCTGCTTTTGTCTTGGCTGATTAGTTCCACCTGAGAGCTTACGAGACAAAAGAAAATGTCGCTTCGCGCGACATTTTTCGCCATGTGGAAATCCAGCCTGAAACAGACAGTGCGTTTCTGCTGTACTACTTTCACACTAGAATTTGTGGGTGTGCATCACCACGTGATTTTGGAATATTTAGATTTAATAACTTTATTGCCTATAGCAACTGGTTGTCATACGGGGCGAAATGCCCCAGTTGAACATGACTAACATGATTTTTCTTACGAATAGCTGAATTTCATCCGCTTTATAAACCAACTACGAAGCACATTGTGAAGGTTGCCTTAAATCAAATAACTATATATCGGATTATCAGTTTTCGATTGCTGTATTACATTTTGAAAGATATGACGTGTTAAGCTAATGATAGCTAAGCTAACCATTTAGCCAGTTGACGATATGTTCTTTAATTTTCAGTCGAGCTTGAACGAGCTCTGGAGGATCAGACGGTAGCTCGGGATACATGTTCGCACAATGTGCAGTTCCTAGAAGAAAATACAAGCAAGAAATTAGATTCAGCAAAAAAGAAAGCTAAAGTAACGCTGCAGGGAGCTGTAGGTAAAGCTATATATCACATTAAGTATTTTTCGTTCAAAGCAATGTTATTGGACGGCTTATATAGTTTCAAATACCCAGCACCTCAAACGATTGCAATTTGCAAATGAATATAACTCGTGCCTGTTTTCTCGCGCTGTGCTATAGCGTGAAATATTTTTGAAACAAGCCTATTAAAAGTAATTTATCTACTACAAAATTATTCTATCTATTCAATGCGAATTTTTAGATCTTTATTTATTTATTCAATCGACGGTTAAAATGTTCCATCTATTATAAAGTGTTATTATACCCTCGCAATTAATCGTCCAATCAAATGTCTACATTAGCGTCACGCGCCAGCCCAATATTTTACGATGTAGGACAACTACATATTAGGCAGCAAACTTTGGACACAAGGTATATTTAATTGCCAATTGCAGGATTATTTGTTCGATATAATAAAACACCTATTCTCGGTTTTCACTCACGTGATCGGTGGCCCTGATAGGGTGGTGGAACAATACGAAATGTTTGAATAAGAATAGAGTTAAATTCCCATAGGATAAAGGTTGTGCAGCCAACATGGCGCCATTTCATTGTTTCTGTGCACCAACATGCCGCCGTGACGTCAGATGAAAACCAACAATTGGATTCATTCGCCCGATATGGAAAATATTTAAGTCTCAAATTTGAATATTAGGCTCGACTTAAACATTTTGCCATATCGGACTTAGATAAATCCAGTCAGTTACATTATATTATATTATATTATATTATATTAGATTAGATTAGATTAGATTAGATTAGATTAGATTAGATTAGATTAGATTAGATTAGATTAGATTAGATTAGATTAGATTATATTATATTATATTATATTATATTATATTATATTATATTATATTATATTATATTATATTATATTATATTATATTATATTATATTATATTATATTATATTATATTATATTATATTATATTATATTATATTATATTATATTATATTATATAACACCTTATTAAATCATCACTATTTGATTCGCAGATTAATGATCACGTGGTATTGAATAGATTTCCACTGTGTTGCCGACGTCATTTTTGTTCCATTTATCGTACAAAAATTTTGTTCCATTACACGACTCGGTCTGCATTAAGACCAATTGTTCTAAAACTTTACAAAACTATTTCGAATGATTATTATGGGACAGTGAACTCGGGTGGAATGCATACCGGGCGAGTAGAGAAAACTCTACTTGGTCCGACGGGGATTTGAACCCCTTCGGTTTACTAGTTCGACGCTCTGCCAACTGCATGAGCTACAGGTCAAGTTGAGAGCTGAAGGTCGAATGACAGTACATTGGCTGTTTTATATTTCGAAACAGACTTAGTTTCTACTAGTTTCTTCAATATCTAGACAACAGCCTTCATACAGTAAACTCGGATGGAGAATAATAATGTGCTACTCCGAGTGACGAACCATACCGGACAAGTAAAGAAAACTCTTACTTGCCCCAGCTGGGATTCGAACCCGCGACCTTCGGTTTACGAGTCCGATGCTCTACCAACTGCATGAGCTAACAGGTCAAGGTCGAATGATGATAGTACATAGACTAATAATTATTATTATTACTCATTGTACTATATTCTCGTATTCTCATTGGTTGAGAGCCTACATATAATTATTCGTATTTCGGCGCAGACAAAATAAATCTCGTATTTGTCATGTGGAAAATTTGGACATGACAAATAAATGTCAAATTTGTCATGTCCATACGGTGCCCGCGTATTTTTTATTGTTGTGTGTTGATATTGTTATTTTTGCGGCTTATTTGTTAATAAAAAATATAAGTTTGAGTTTGACGTTTTTGTCTGTTTTGATTTTTATTCGCATGGCTGACTTTTGTTGCAGAATGAATAATAAAAGAATTATTGGATGAGGCTGAGCAGGATATCAGAATTATTCAGACCTCGGTCAGCGTTATCTGCCTCAGCTTCGCTTCGGCAGATAACGCTGACCTCGGTCTGAATAATTCTGATATCCTGCTCAGCCTCATCCAATAATTCTTTATTACCTTACAAAACTTTTTAAAACCTCACTAAATCAAACAAATAATGAATGTTTTTATTCGTGAAAAGAACTGCACACGAGGAAAGCAATAGAACAACTGATATTAAATTTGAGGATGAAATACAAATTTAATAAATAAAAATTTAAAAAAAAAGCAAATAAAATTTGAAGTTATAGTAATGAACTATCGGATTTCATAGATCCTTGGTTTTTGAATCTTCCTAAATCTTTTGGGATTGCACTGAATTATTGGTGAATATATGAATCATAATCAGTTCTGAAATTACATTAAGACCCCGTTTTCACGATGCCGGTACAATTTGAAAACGGAACAAAATCATGCCGGTATGCAAATACAGCATATAACATTTCATGTTATTTTTGTGCCGGTATCGTGTAAACGCAAGGCCTAAACGGCATGACTTTGTTCCGTTTTCAAATTGTACCGGCATCGTGAAAACGGGGTCTAAGGTAATACCTCAGTAATTCTTCCAGAAATGAAAAGTTGCTGAAACTCCCCAGTATTAAAGTTTATGATATGTTCACAGTAAAAAGATAAAAAAAGTTGGGGTGGCCGAACTCGTTTACAAGATACAGCTGCCAGTAAACGATGATGTTTTCCCAATTTGTAGCCATTTAATTTGTCTAACTCTTGATTTCGTCTCGTTTTCTTAAAAAATCCTTCACAAAAGCACTTAGTTTATACTGACTGGAAAATATTTGATATTTTAGATGCATTTATGAACTATTTAGTGGCAACAAATAATGGAAGAAAATTTGACGGAAATAACAATTGACAAACATTTTTGCGACATAAGAATGTCCACATTCTTTCTTGTTACATGATTTTTTTTTGAAGCCGTAAAAACGAGGAACGTACGATATTTCAAATTCTCGAAATGATGTTTTCTCTATTCTTTCATATATGCTGTACAGCTAGTAGAGGAAATAAATAATTGAAAAAAAGTGGGGGTCACTGAGTGTCCTCGTGGGCTACACAAGGTTAAAGCTTGAACATGGAGATTTAGAGTTACTGGTGGTTGTTGTTAGGTTTAGGTCAGGCTTAGAGGTGGGGGTCAGGGTTGGGTTTCATTTTCTTTAATATTCAGGATTATCTGGAATTCTAGACCATTTCACAATTCAGAATAATCATGTAAACAAATACAATAGATATAAGTGATTAAGGTCAGTAGCAGTAAGGTTTCGGGATGAAGAACATTTTAAACATTGATTTCCAAAAAAAAAGTTATTGGTATAGGTAATAGCATGGTTTCGAGTGCAATTTGGGAAAAACATAAACGAGTGAGTTTTTCAAAGACTATGGACGAGTGCTATTTGAGGTCTTTGAGAAACTCACGACTGCGTGTTTTTTTCCAAATTGCACTCGAAACCATGCTATTACTTATTAATAATATACATGAAAAAATTTATCATAAAGAGAATCTTTCTAATCAAAGTGCTTTGTTCAAATAACATACATAAAGAAAAAAAATTAACAGGAAGAGCTCTTTTTCTAGTAAAAAATGATTGTTGTACAAATTTAAAAAACCACAAAATTTGCACTGTATTTCATTTTTCTGCACTGAATTACACTAAAATTGCACTCCTCTCAGCCAATCAGAATTGAGAAATTTTTTCATGCATATTATTAACGTCGTAAGCATTGACTAATAATTACAGCATTAATTAGTGATTAGAAAGTTGAGTTCTAAACTGATTAACTGAGGTAGAATCTGGTATTGAGCAAGGTAGACTACTCCAAAGTTTAAATATATATTTCAAGTATTAACTAGCTTAAAAAGTTTAGTACAGCACTTAGGCTATGTGTACACGGTAACGTTTTCGAACGTTTTCGTATTGTTTTAAGTAATGAGCTGATTGTTCTCGATTCCCTTGAGAACAGTAAACAATACGAAAACGCTCGAAAACGTTACCGTGTGAACATAGCCTTAGAAACTAGTACATCTAATTCTGAACTGTTTCTAGTGACTTCTGATTGAAAAATTGAGTTGCACAAAACTATTAATAGGAATATTATAGCATTATATATATATATATATATATATTAAAATAGATAAGATCTTTCAATTCATGCCAGTAAGTAGATTAACTGTTTTCAGATGATCATTCAGATTGTATGATAAATCATCCTGCCAGTTCAAAAACTTAAAATATATTTAGTTGCCCTGCATTGTAGTCTTTCAACCTTACTGATTTTAGTTATCGTCTGAGGTGCCCAAACTTCACATGTGTGGGCCAGGTACAGATGCACTAGCAAATACAAGGCCGGCGAGAGCAAAACTCGGGCCCCAGAACTGACATGTGTACGCCACCCCCCCCCCCCCCCCCCCCACCCCCCCTCCCCTAAATTTACGTGAAATTTTCACGTAAATTTAGGAGGGGTGAAAACGGTAAAATGTGTGAATGAAGGCTTGCAAGTATATTTTTTAGATACGTTTATTATGTTATTGTATAGTAGTAACACTACAGTATAATTGTTATTGCAAGACATGACACAGCTCCCGAGCTCCGTCATATACACTACAGTAGGGGCCTTAAGCAAGCACAACGCGAACGTCACGACGACGACCAAAGTACAATAGTATTTTTCAACCAAAACAAAGCGTTGAATAATTTACAGTCCCAAGAGTAATCTGAACAGTGCTGAGATGAGGTACGTCGTGTTAGGTACACATAATGGTTTCAACATATTACAACCAATCACCAGTGATTGATGACGTCGCGACGTGCGAGCGGGGCGACGGACCCGCTATAACCTTAATGGATAAAAGAGAGTTCTGTCTTATGAAATTTTTTAAAAACTAAGTATGTTGTTTTATGCGCAAAATTTAAAAAATTTAACCGAAGCAAACGTGTGATATTTGAGCATTTGTATCGCTTGGACGGCTGCTGACGTGACAGAATATCAACTCGACAAGATTGCTATTTACGCATGTGCAGACGTCATACTCGGTACCAGTCCTTTCTTTAAATTACCGTAGGGAGCCACCTTAAGGTATTTCCACACAGCGTTGATATGTTGAGTCCCTTCGGGTGTTAAACATCAACACAGCACGATCATGTTTAGTCAGCGATTGTAAGCGTATATAAGATCAAGATACCTACCAACGAAATTACTGAATAACAAGATACTTGCCAGCCACATAACTGATCCCAGAGACTTCTAAGCAAGCAGGCAAGAACACTTCGAACACCAGTGCACTGGTCACATGCATGGATATAGTCACATGCCTCAGTTTCGCAAAGCGTATTGGTCAATATCGCCAGTGGCCGCGCGGAGGACTAATAACGCGTCGCAAAAAAATAAAAATAATAAAAATAATCGCGAAACCTAGACTCGTCTACCTGCGGTAGCCCGAGTAATTAGCAACGTCTTTACAACAAAAGATCTTGAACAACAAAAGATCTTGAACAACAAGCTGAAGGAAGCTTTCAGAAGACAAGGACTTGAATATATTTACATCACATGCACAATACGTGCATGCATGACATTTATACATAGCTCTCATAACCATTATTGAATACTATTGAGAAGTAAAACATAGATAATGGAAGGGAACTGGATAGGAAACTTACGAAACCGGAAACGATGCTGCACTATACACTTCTAAGCGGCTATATAATTAATGCCTAACGGGTGGTCCCACATGGCT
This sequence comes from Corallium rubrum, assembly GCA_964035015.1. Taxonomy (NCBI): domain Eukaryota; kingdom Metazoa; phylum Cnidaria; class Anthozoa; order Scleralcyonacea; family Coralliidae; genus Corallium; species Corallium rubrum. Next base: position 46,945,420 of record OZ035997.1, read on the forward strand.
AAAATCAGACACTGTTGAACTTAAGTATATAACACTATTGTTTAAATTCAGCAATACAGTCAACTCTCGCCTTGCGGACACCCCGCTATTACGGACACCCCACTATTAAGGACAGTTGATAAATCCCCGGCCGAACCTACTATGAAATGTATTGAAATAACTCTCGCTATTACGGACTCTCGCTATTACGGAATTGCGGACACTTTATGTGGTCCCCAACAAACATTTTTATTGTTCTACTCTCGTTACAATGGACACCTTGGACGTATTTTTCTCTCGACACATGAAAGTGAATGACTTTTTAATTTATCGAGTGACATATTTATGTTACTGATTCATGTTACCGTTGTATTTTTGGTTTTGGAATAAAAAAATTTTGAATACAAATTTTTGACTTGTATTTTGTCTTGTACTATGTACTTATGTATCACAGTAAACGTCAACTAGAAATTGAAATAAACCGAACATTTAAAAAAAAAAGCAGTAATACATTGTAGTGACATTTTACAACCTGAAATCGGGATATTTTCATCGCATCCCGCTATTGCGGACTCTCGTTATTACGGACACCAAATGACGGTCCCCAGGGCGTCCACTATAACGAGAGTTTACTGTAGCTATACGTGTATAATTACCATATATAGCATCGTTTTAAGTTTCCTATCCAGTTCTCCTTATACTTCCTTCAGCATCATGTTTACTGTAAAAACTTCCTTCAGCACTATAGTCTATATATGTTTAGTAATTACAATAGAGCCGGATGACTGCGTTATAGTATATCCCTATAATTGCTTCGATTAAAATTATCAAATGCTTACTTAAGGAGGGAGACATTGGGAGTTTCGGTATTGCAGTACGGTGTGTGATGCTTTTCGTACGGTATTTCAGTAATTTTGCAGTTTTGGTGTGATATTCGGTTTTATCCATTAAACAGTTTCGGTATTCCTGATACTGCGGTTTTTGGTAATTCAGTTTTTCTGCGGTTTTGCAGTTCGTAGCACTTTCTTATGTCCCCCTCCTACGTACACCCTCATTGTTTATTGTCGACAAATGGTTGCTTTTTTGTTGTCTCAAGCTAATTACTAACTCCCTGCAAGATAATCTTACTGGGTTTTCTTGACAAGAAACTTTGTCTTAAAACAATATTTATATAGGGACTATTTAAAGAAGGAGGTTTGCTTCGACGTTAAGATTTGCTTCCATCTAAACTAAAGCAATTCTGTTTTGCAAATTTAATTTATGCACGTTTCCAACCAAGCACAGCATGATCCTAATCAGACCTAGCCCGGCTCATGTAAGTTGTCTATACATATACTGAAAACAAGAAATAGAACCTTAAAACAAGAAAATATATCTTGACAATTAGATTTGGTATATAGACCGGTGAAGTGGGTGATCCTTATATACACAACAATTACACATTCCGACTGGCCTATTTTTCGTTTTAGAAACAAACTGTGAAATTCTGCAATCAATTTGCGAACGCACGTTTGACGTGACACATTACTTATAGCTTTTTTCTGTGCATTTTAAGATCACTAGAATATAGTACTAATTGATATAAGGATCACATGCATTGGCGAGTCAAAGTACATACTACGACGTAAAAACAAATGGACGTAGAGTCGTAGAAACATGCATCCACATGCATCCAGTTTAGTATACTAGTACCTTCTTACCAAATAAAGTGAATTATTTTTATAAAGAGAGTTTCCGTTCAATTTGGATTTTGAAGTCTATTGAGTTACTTATAGTACATTTTGATGCTGCATGGTTTGGCGGCTTCCATCTTCATTAAAAATCGTATATTTCACAGTCTCAAGATAGGTTAAAAATTTAACACACATCGAATTCAGATCAAAATCACAGTGTGAACAAGGTCATATAAATTGTCGTGCTTTTCCCTCAAATTTATCTGGCAATAGTTCTTTCCTCAATGTTCTAGAAGTTCCCGTCGTCTCAAGAACGTGAAAATGCTCTCAAAGACGTCTTGTGTAGAACGACGACGGCGTTCACTTTGCTATTGGGATTTTAAATTGCTCATTATCATTGTTTTGAATGAAAAATGCTATTGAATTAAAACGCCGTCCGTGGCTGTAAAACGTCTGTGTGCTTAAGCTATCAATTGTCAATATAATCAAGCCGGATCAAATCTATACAACTTATAGTTTATGCGACGAAACGTTTCTTTCAGCTCTTTGTTTACCACCAATTAAGTTTGTTATTCTGCAATGCGATATTTTCTCGATTACTCAAACTTATGAAAATAGATGAGTAACAAGCTGAAGGAAGCCTTAAAAAACTGGAACTTGAATATATTGACATTATAGCTCTCATAAACACTGTAGGATACTAATAAAAAATACAAACACATCCTTTAGAATCATATAGTTACTGCAAATATTTCCTTCAGCACCACATTTATAGTAATTACAATATAGAGTCAGATTGGTCGGATGAAATACGTTAATAAATTGCATGCATGGCCATTGATAATTCCTATCTTTTGCTTTAAATACTTGTTAAACGTTCCTTTAAAATTTTCAAATAACTAATTAACGATTTCCATTTGTTGGCTTATAACGGAGTGAAATAAAGGCAGGTATATATGGAATGGAATCTATCCACTATCTATAATTATCTTACTCTAATGAAGGCCTCTGATCGAAACATCAATATTTCGCTATCAAAACTTATCTCGGCAGTTTACCACGTTTTCACTTTGCTCTGTCTAAAACACTACCCATGAGGCAGCATTCTACATATTTATACCAGCCATATAAGGGGCTGATAACATGGAGATTTTCAGCCCGGGCTGAAATTTCAGCCCGGCTAACTGGGTTGAAATTGTTTCGTGATTACATGGGAAATTTCAGCCTGGGCTGAAATCATATTTTCGTTAGCCGAGCTAAAATATTCTCATGACGTAATGAAGAATTTCAGCCCGGGCTGAAATGATAAAGACTCGTAAAATGGCTATTCCGATTCTTTAAACAATTTGAAACGATGATCATGTCGACTTTTGACTTTTATGAGACTGTGGTTGCATATAAAGATGAAATAAACAAAAGCAAAAGTATTTTCAAGATTGTTTTTTCAGCCCGGGCTGAAATTTCTTGTCGATTACATGACAATTTTCAGCACGGTCAACCGGGCTAAAAATTTCAGCCCAGGTAGCTCAAACCGGGCTGAAATTTTTGTCATGTAATCGCAAACTCCGTTTTACAAGGATTTTATCGGAAGCCCGCGGGCTGATATTTCAACCCGGTTAGCCGGGCTGAAAATCTCCATGTAATCGGCCCCTAAGTTAGTGCATGGAACGGTATACATTGTTGCTTAATTCAAGTAAATTATCGTTGACATTCCACAGGAATACACAACCCACATGGCTTAAATGCAACTATAACTGACTCAAAAACATCCAACCGGAAAGTTTAGATTTTATTTTTCTGTCATTCGAACATTAGTAAAAAAGAAGAATATGCCGTCCAATTGTACGCGTATATAGTACTTTGTTATAAAACTGTCATACTGTTAGACCAGGTAGAGATTATTATGGCTCTACTCACACTCCACTTTGATATGGATTCCAGATCAATCTGAGCTGAAAGGAACCCAAAGTAAAATACGGCGTGCAATAAAATTTATGATTGATCCATATATTGTTTTGAGCTAGACTATTTCTGGTGATTTGATTAGTTGATAACTTGGATCGATTAAACAGCTACAGTAAACGCAACGTGTAGTACTGGTAATCGATCTTGATTAACGTTTGGTTTGAGAAACATCAAAATATCACAATACATTTCAGTGCATACTTCAAAAAAACAATCTCGAGAGGAGACTGAAACGAGTGAACTCAGCACAGTTTTAAATAAGTACCAGGCCTCGCAAACAATTTCTATAGTGATGTGATATCCATCGTGTACCAATCAAAATGCAGAAATCATTAAAATTAATCCGTTCTGAAATTATACTAATTTGTGTCATTAATTAACCGCGAGTTGTGGCAAACCAATATCAAATGAAAATGCAACAAATGCGTCTGGAAGCTTAAAAACAAACGTTTTCATTCAAATTATTTATCGCCTTTCTCAACATCATTTCAAGAATTTAGTCATCTGAAGTTGAATCTATTTTTAATCGCAGTATATAAGTCTACAAAATTCATATAACAACAAAAACAGCAAAATTTGCAACACTAGCTTGTTGTCAAATCAAGATCTCTGACTCAGTGAGAGATCAGATACCCAGCAAATGTGGTGTATCTTTCTGTACCATACACGGCGTAGCTACCACTTTTCACCAGACGGACCCACACTGTCTGACCTTTCTTCATTTGAACAAGCACGGTCTTACTCAACTGATCATAATTTTTATGATTGGCATGCAGCTCGGTATACATTACACCGTTTTTTATCAATTGAACGTGGCTCCTATAACCATTTTTTTGTAAATACGAAAAACTGATCTGATAAATGCCATCAACTGGGGCTGTGAACTTTCCTGTGCTGGGGTTATAACCACTTCCAACATTGATTGAAACGGTGTTGAATTTGATCGCATCGCCAGCATAATTTGGTCCAATGTGGCCACTGGTCAACGTTGCAAAGAAGGATGGGATATACTAAAAAATAAAGTAACTTCAACCTTAATATGTAGAAAAGTAAAGCTATAGTTTGCGTGATATATAGTTTTAAACCACTAACTATAATTTACAAAGTTCAGTTAAGCCAGAAAGGAAAAATTGAGCAGTTGAAATGCATGTCTTTGCTTTTATTAGCCCCACAGTCTGGCTTGCCCATGCATGGTGGTAATTTTTAATTATGTAACCCACGCTTATGTAATTCGTCAGTTACCGTGCAAATATCAAGTCATGCAAATACACTTTGTGACGTCACGGCATATTTCTTAGTTTTATTGCATAAAAGAAACACAGAATGACGCCTTGTGTTTGTATGGCCTGCATGAAAACATGAGGAAGGGAGTTTGAAAAAAGATTCATGTAAAGCCGATCCTAAATCTGGCCACCATCAAGCAAATGTCGGCAGCTGGTTCATTCCCTGGCATGGCCTCGGCCTGAAATTCGTCAGCGCAGCTTGTGAAGCTGATAACCTCTTTCACACTTGTTCTTGCGTCGATTCTATATTTCGGTCCCATATACATATATATATATATATATATATATATATATATATATATATATATATATATATATATATATATATATATATATATATATATATATATATATATATATTATATATATATTATATATATATATTATATATATATATATATATATATATATATATATATATATATATATATATATATATATTATATATATATATATATATATATATATATATATATATATATATATATATATATATATATATATATATATATATATATATATATATAATATACTCATTAATAACTCATGAAGAAAACACCGAAGAAATCATGACCGCACAAACCAGACGTGGTTGTCAGATATACAACCACTAGTGGTTGTATATATCAGGTCTATCTCCGCTCTAAAACATTGAAATTGAGCTTTTCTGAATTAATCTGAACAAATATTACTCGTATTAACATCAAAGACTCGGCGTATTTTAAGATATTTAAAATATTCGTGCCCGTGTTGTATTGGATATGACAAGTATATCCAATACAACACGGCCACTCATATTGTAAATACTACATATATAACTCATTAATAATTCATGAGAAAACACAAAGAAAATCCATGTTTAATGATGTCTGTATATGTGATACAGATTCCTCCTGATTTACATTAAATTTATAGCTTTGATTTTCGACTTAGACAACGTTTTTTTTAGAAAAATTACTACGCCAATGAACTTATCAAATCGGATCGTTTTAGATCCCAATACATATATATGTATTGCATGTGTATACCCAGATACAGAACGGCCACTCAATCTGTAAATAGTACATGCAACGCTCACTACCCTTGTGGAAGTTTGAGCACTCTGGGCCCATGCGCACTTCACGCTATCTCAATGTACTTCACCGATGCTGTCCCACATGCGGTTGTCACCGACGATCGCATGTGTATAAGTAATTGATGAAATTCATTCAGATTGTTCCAAGCTACACTGATGAGCTGTAGTACAGCGAAACACGTGTTTGTAGATTGAACTATGTACGCTCCTTCACTTCGGTGTTGTTGAGCACTCTGTGCAGTTGCCGTGGGTACCTATTAGTGATAATGCAACGCTCACTACCCTTGGAAGTTTGAGCACTCTGGGCCCATGCGCACTTCACGCTATATCTCAATGTACTTCACCGATGCTGTCCCACATGCGGTTGTCACCGACGATGGCATGTGTATAAGTAATTGATGAAATTCATTCAGATTGTTCCAAGCTACACTGATGAGCTGTAGTACAGCGAAACACGTGTCTGTAGATTGAACTATGTACGCTCCTTCACTTCGGTGTTGTTGAGCACTCTGTGAAGTTGCCGTGGGTACCTATTAGCGATAATGCAACGCTCACTACCCTTGTGGAAGTTTGAGCACTCTGGGCCCATGCGCACTTCACGCTATCTCAATGTACTTCACCGATGCTGTCCCACATGCGGTTGTCACCGACGATTGCATGTGTGTAAGTAATTGATGAAATTCATTCAGATTGTTCCAAGCTACACTGATGAGCTGCAGTACAGCGAAACACGTGTCTGTAGATTGAACTATATATATATATATATATATATATATATATATATATATATATATATATATATATATATATATTATATAACTTCATACATCTGTATTGAGCACTCTCAACGCCAGTGGTATAGCATTATTTTGTTAAAACATTTATATATATATATTTGTGAAATTCATTAATAATTCATGAGTTTTGCAGCCAATCCAATTTCAGAAATTACGTCACATGTATACCCCTGTAAACCCCATACAAACCACTAGTGCTTGTAACTAATTAGCATCTCAATATGATTATCCCAAAGGGATTTTTACTATTTATTCATTTCACAAGTTGTTTACAACACTCGCGTCCTTGTTGTATTGAATATACAATCACTCGCCTTCGGCTCGTGATTGTATAATTCAATACAACACGGCCGCTCGTGTTGTAAACATTACATATATATTGCATGTATATTTATATTTAACAATTAGACAACGAGCCCGAATTTTCTATGCATGAGCGAATAGTCAACGAGGCGAATGTTTTGGTATAAATTTACCAACAAAAGTTAAATAAATTCTCGACCTTAACATATGCCAACAACAAACGTTCAACAGTCATTTCGGACATCTCCTTGGCCCGTACAGTAACTGATGGAAAAGTAAAGTTTTCTGGCATAATTTAGCATGGATTTTCATGTACAATATTGAAACAATATATATCCACTCATTTGATTTGTAAAAGTAACAAAAAGTTGAAAGAAACATTCGATTTAGCATATAGTTTACATCACGAGATCTTGTCAACAGCAAGTGTAGTTTTGAAATGTGTTTTGTTTGCAGTTATTTCGTTTTAAACGAACACAGATAAACAATTTAACGATCTTACCATTAATAATTTCCATTCTAACCATTTTGTAGCCGTTTTTGTTTTCTGTAGAACGTATTGCTTCGCCTAAATGTTCAATTTCTTCTTTCATTTGCCCACTCCGTTATAATTTTGGCGCCATTGTTGCTTAACAGAACAACCGCTGGCTCCAATAATCATTGTTCGTGCTATACTACGCATTTTGTCATTGGTCAATTTTTTTAAAATAATTCATGAGATAATCAATTGAATTGCACCACGTGAAGGGACTTGAAATACCAGGGAAGTACTGGGCAGAGGACTTGAAATATTATTTCCAGTCTGTCCAAGGACTGGAAATAATATTTCAAGTCCTTGGACTTTAAATATTACTAGAAGTCATGTAAAGGCCTCCAATTCGGACTAGACTAGTCCGAATTGGAGGCCTTTACATATTACATCCAACATGAGTCAGTGTTCTTCCTCCGATTTCTAAATACTGATTAAATATTGATTTCTTTTGAATTTTCTTAATGAATTATTGAGTTTGAGAAATATATACTATGATTCCGGTTTGAGCGTGGACACGCGTAATTTGAGGACACACGTTTCACACGGGAAACTAATAAGGTCAAACGGTATTGTTTATTTGAAACGAGCGCCGTTTCTTCGCTCAACCGCCAACTCATCTTTACACACAATTAAATCTTTGTCAAGTGAAGCTAAGAACTCCACAGTGCTTTTCCGATTGGCCATTACGCTGACAAACCCCACAACGCGACGTTTGAGCGAAGAAACGGTGCTCCTTTCAAATTGAAACAATACCGTTTGGCCTTAGTAACGTTACAGTTTCCGCTTAGCAACGTATTAGTTTCCCGCGTGAAACGTGTGGCTTCAAATTACGCGTGTCCACACAAACCGGAATCGTAGTATGTATATATTATATATATATATATAGTCATTAGTAGAATTCAATCAATTGCCCTGCGGTTATTGCTATATGTTTGTGAATTACACTTGTATTGCTGATGCAGTTAAGTACTATTTACAGAATGAGTGGCCATTCTGTATCGGTTAACAGCCTCGTGATTTTCACTGTTCTCTCGTGTTTGTAACCCCTGGCAAAACACTCCCACTCGTTTATGAAATATAACTTAATAGCTCTGCATATATACTGTTTGTACATTAAATGTGCGTGTAACAATTAATAGCAATAATGGGATTAATGTAATTGAACATTATTATATACCTCATATTATAAATTATATATATACCTCTGCGATTTTCAAGCCTTTGTCATTGACAATAAAATCTCTCATTCCATGTTGAAAATTCATAGTTATTCCCGATCCCTATAAATTGAATAAATAAAACAATGACAACCTTTCTAGGTTGAACAGAGGATCTCTGCAGACTTTAGCTTGTTTTTAATTGTCAGTATCACCAAAACTACTGGATGGGTTGCAATGAAATATGTTGATTGTATATGCCAAATCCTAATATATGCTACGTTTCTATGGTCTTGGCAACAAACTCAACGTCCGTCATAATGATGTCATCAGTGGTATAAATAAGGTTATTGTAGACCTTTAGACGTTTTTGGGAAAACAATACAGTACTACGTCCCGCATATAAGAAACCAACATATAAGAAACTACAGCCTGCAAGTAGAAAGAATATTTCCTCCTTTATGTATATATTTCCTCCTTTTCGTATAAGAAACTGAACAGCCTGATTTCAAAAAGTCGGTTTCTTATATGCAGGATACTGTATAAACCTAGATCAGTTGTTATATATAAGAGAACTTATATAACTGGCTATACAAAAACTATGCTAAGGGATTGGTCATCATTTATGGGAGGGGGGGGGGGGGGCACAAATAGGAGTTAAAAAGTTTTCTGACCCCCTTCAAGGATGAAAGCAAACTTCTATTGTGCCCCCCCCCCCCCCCCATATCACTTGAAACGTTTCTAAGCACACACCCCACACCCCCCCAAACAAAAAAAAAGTGTAAAAAATATATATATAATCACTAACAAATAAAGTAGATTTGGTTTGATTGCGATAAAGTGCTCAGTACACAGGTATATAAACGAATGTAGAGCAGAAATTAATATTATTATAAAATGTTAAAATGGATAAAAACAGTATATATATATATATATATATATATATATATATATATATATATATATATATACGTGTGGGTTTTGGTCTACGAAACGCAAAGAGTGCTCGATAACATATAGTTAGAGCAAATATAGATTTTCGCTTACCTCTAGCCTGCGTAGCTGGCGGTTTTAAGGGGTTGGGGTCTCGCGGGCGAGGGAGAAAAAACGGGCGGAAGAGCGCGCGGGTGGAAGAGCGGGAGCTGGAAAAACCGCCTGCCTCAAAACCTGGTGTTTTGAATTATCCGTCCACTGGTGAACGGGAAATACTGATTGGTTAGTATTTTAAACTGTTGTCGAAAGCTGTCATCAATCAAACCACGGTGATCAAACGATTTTGGCTCACGCGAGCCGTTGAATCGTTGATAGTCATGAACATGGCCTCCGTGAAAGAGTGTGTTGTTAAAGGGTTGGAAACATTGAATATTTTGAGAACTTTCACCTGAGTAATGTTCTTGTCTAACACCTCCTCAACGCTTAAACTTGCGAGGATTTCGTCATGCCTAGGAGTGTTATCCTCGATGGCTGACCGCGCAGTTGCTGAGCTTGTTATACTCGCAAAATGTTAAGCTTTTTCTCGACGTGTTCCTTTTGCTAATACGTTCTCTAGCTTTGAATCCTTTCCTAACTTGTGGGCTACGATCAGGTGAAGAAACACTTGACGGTAATTGTCGCTTGTATCTAGTTGGGCTGACAGGTGAGTTGTGCTTTGTATCCGCTTTATTTGCTGGGTCTTGCGAAAGCTTTGAGTCGTTTAAACTGTTTTTGATGAAATTATACAGCTCACAGGCATTCCTTATCTTTCGCGCACATGACTTGCACACCCGTTCAGACTGATTGGAAGACTTGTCCTGTAGCGTCGGCTTGTCCTCGCAGCCCTTTGAATGTCTAAAGAGATTTTCAGTTGAAATATACGATATTTTCTCAAAATCACCGTATTTGACTTTCAGGGAACATTCACATAACCTGCAAAAATCGTTGGCAATCTGAATTTTCGGTTTCCTTCCTTTTTTCGTCGGAGTTTGCATTCGCCGCTTGTATACAAGCACAGAAGTTTGACAGATTCACACGTGAATGATTTTCGTTATTATTGTGTTATTGTTTTGAAAGCAACGTGCAAGCTATCGAATTACAAACTCAATTACAAACTATCGTATGATTGGTTAGTTTTAATTAGATTTAGGATGTGTTGGTTAGGGACGATATTCAAAAACACCAGGTTTTGAGGCAGGCGGTTTTTCCAGCTCCGGCTCTTCCGCCCACCCGCCCGCTCTTCCGCCCGCTTTTTCTCCCTCGCCCACTTTTTCGCCCTCGCCCGCTTCTTGCCCTTCTTCACCAAGACCCCAACCCCTTAAAACCGCCAGCTACGCAGGCTAGCTTACCTCAAAAGTCTGCTACAGGCTGTTTCATCTAAAAAAGAATCTTCAGGCAGATCTGCCTGAAGATTCTTTTTTAGATGAAACAGCCTGTAGCAGACTTTTGAGGTAAGCGAAAATATATATATATATATATATATATATATATATATATATATATATATATATATATATATATATATATATATTATAGATTCACATTTGGCTTTCTTGAATGTTACACTCCAGTTCAAAAAGCTAAAATTTTGCATTCGTTTACACCAGAGATCAATCGAAACTGTCTGTTCACAAAAAGATTGTCTGGAATTTTCGATATTGTAAGTATTGTTATTGCGATTGTACTTCTCCTACCGAGACTTGGGATATGACTAAAAGCTACAGAGACTTGCGAAAAAGACTTTCAAATAGCAAAGAAAGAAAATTTCTAACTTGCCGAGTGAGTTTAGCCACCTAAAGACATCAATCTACCAGGCTGACAATTTTCGGAAGATTCTAATAAATAGGACCCGACTTTTAATTTTTTAAAGTTTCCACCTTAACGGAAAACATTATCCAGAGATAAATGGAATTGAAATAATCAATGTCTAATTATGTAATTTAGTTCCTGTGCTACGTTTTACCGCTAAGAATTGAAATAAAAATGAAAAAAAGAAAATCACCAAACAAAATATCTAGTAAACTGCTACGTTATCTAGTAAGCCAGCGGCCGCCATCTTCTAATTAAACTGGAATGCTAATTCCATAAGACAGCCCCTATGATTGGGTGAAGTCAAACCCGGCCGCTGGGGGTAGCCATTGCACATCAACAGAACCTATGAAAAAGGGCACAATGAAAAACTGAAAACTCACTGCAAAAAACAACCATTTTTTAGACCTAAAGTTTTTTATAGATGATAACGAAAAGCTAGTACGTATTGGGCTTATCAGCCTTGTACCTGAACAATTTCTACCCGCGAAAATGGATTGAAAGACGAAATATCTGCCGAACAAAAGGAAAATTTGAGTCCGAAACTCGTACGGAAAATGCAGGTTTTTCTTATTTTTCTTTGTTATCTCAAACGTTTGAAGGTTTTCATGCCAAGAATTAGCCTTGATAGGACACTGTTATTAATACGAAAATTATTTTGCACCTTCGCCAACCCTTATTCAGTACACACGTAAAAACCTCACAGCTTGTCAACAGGATGTGTTCGCAACAGGCTTGTAGCAAGGCTGGGAACAAGTTGTAACAATGCTGTTCATTCAAGAAGCTGCTACAACCTTGTTATAGCATCAATCTGTTAACAGCTTGTTGAGTGCAGAGCGGTAACAGGTTGTCTTTGTCCTTGTAAACGTGTTTGGTAGGGATAACTCACCTATACCTGGGAAACCTTTTTACCAGCTCCAGGCTTCTTGCACTATATAAAGTTGACCTGGGCAGCAGGGTGACCTTACCTGTGAAACTTTGCTTGTAAACCCAGGCTAACTTCGACCCGAGTACAAGGATAATGTTATACCTCCTTAATTGTAAACAGGCCCTCAGGTCTTAGACTGCAGTTCATGGTTGTGTTTTGTCTATTTATATACATTTTCCTTCTCACCAATGAGCTAGAAAGTACTATATTTGGCAATAAGGAGACTTCATGTCTGTACTTGGTAAATTTTTGTGACAGTACTAAGGAATTAAGCTAGAAAGGTGTCTAGAAAGAAGCTAGTGCAAATCAATCTGATTGGAGTGCTTGATATGAGGGTTTGTTTCCCCAAGAATGACACTTTATATTTGGGTAGTTTTTATATCGTATTTAATAGATTAAAGTTTTATAAATCAGTACTAAATATAATGAAATATGGAAAGTTAACTACTGCAAATAACAAAACTCTTCCAAATAAACGATCACGATCACTGACGTTTCATATACACTGTGCATATGGGTCAGTTTTCAACTATATACTGAATAAGGGTTGGCGAAGGTGCGAAATAATTTTCGTATTAATAACGGTGTCCTATCAAGGCTACCTCAAATTTAGAGATTGTGCTTGATTTATTAAAAATACAGTTTTATTATTAAAGTTATAAGCATCAAAGGCCATGCAATGTTGTCAATAAGGCTATCGATACTGTTGGCCAAATTTTCTAACACAATAGTGCAATACAAAAAAGTAGATTTTTTTCCGTCAAAAGTTTTTTTAACTTACAAACAATACCAAAAATTTTGTCACTGCAATAAATAAAGTAATTCGTTTTCCAACTTTTATATAAAACTATGATAAAAGCTAGAATTACTGCATCTGCGTGTCCTAATATTAAATTTTGGCGAAGCCGGTCTCCATATCTATACTCAATTACAAAAATTCTATCTTTTATAAAGGCACACCACGTCCACTTCTCTAGCTTTTTTATATAAAAATACGATATATTTCGGTAAATTTTTTCCGTAAAAATACCACTGGCTGGCGGATTTACAGGAGTTTGAGGGGAATTATGTGCTGTTTGTGGCTTCCTGGCTTCGGGAAAAAGGCTTGGACAACTTAGTTGAGACCGTTTGAAAGTAGGTTTTACACATCATGGCTATCGTTCAATTGCCAAATTTTATTTGTTTTTAACACGACTCTATAGTGCCTTTCTTTTGCAACGACAAATAAGATCCAGAGCAAAGTTGCCTAAAATGTTTGGAATATTCACTTTTGTCCATGCATGTGGTGTGCTTAGAAATCCAAACATTTACCAAAGAACATACACTATTTTTCTGATAGAAAAAAATGAGACTTACCTTCACAATTTCTGCTCATGGACATGCAGACCATGTTCAATTTGGGGTTAAATATTTTACATCAACTGTATACTTTTCCAATCTGGGAGTGAATACGGCTGGACCAGTGATCTCGGGAAATCACACCATGTTAATTTCAAAAACCGAATGCAGAAATCCTTCGAATTTTCAGCTTTGTTTTGAGATCCTTTGGATGTCTTGTAAGTGATGACAAATTACTGTCTATTTATAATGTCTTGGATACGTGCTGTTTCTGTCGATATCAAAAACAGCACGTTTACGGATAATAACGACGTCCTTTTTGACGTCGAACATGGCACGTTAAATTAATAAGGAATTCGAATATTTTAGCACCGTAAGATGGCGGCCGCTGGCTTCAATTCTCCCAGTGACGTGGGTATATACTGACTAAATATATTTGGTATTTATACTGAAATGAATGAAATGATATGCATCCAAAATTATAGTGAAGCAAAATTGTTGCGATCAATTATTTTACATACAGAAATGCACTTACCCTTGTTCCTAATGATCTTTTCTGGATGTTCGAGTCTTCTTGCGGGGAATCAAGGGCTTTCTTAAATGCTTCAGAAACATGTTTTGTGAAACCTTGCCGTGGTACGACTATGAGGAAAGAACATAGTCCAATCCAGAATACTGCGCCATGAAATGCCATGTTTGTCAGTTTGGAACTTTAAGTATTGCCTTGCAGACTGAACAACAACAACAACAACAACAAAGTGATCTGTAGTTCTTCGGAACTTCATCGACTTATATAAGCATGGACGATTTGGGTGAAAAACAGTCATTATAATTAGCAACGCATTACAACAAAAGATCTTGAGCAACAAGCTGAAGGAAGCTTTCGGAAACTTATGATCGCAAGGACTTGAATATATTTACGTCACATGCACAATGCATGCATGACATTTATACATATAGCTATATATATATATATAGACAAGTAGAAGTACCTCCTTCAGCATCATGTCTATCGTAAAAAATTCCCTTCAGCGCCATGTTTACTAATTACAATAGAGTCGGATGGACTACGTTATAGTATCTGCTTCGGATATAATTGTCAAACCTTTCCTTTATGAACTTCAACACCTCCATTGTTTATTGTTAACTAACAATGGTGACAAATAAATTAATTGTACAATTTATAGCAAAGAATGTTCTTTAACCTATATTTTACAATGGAATCTTTTCCTTTTGTGTAATATTTTTTTATTATTTAAACTGCAAACCTATACATATACAAGTTCACAAAACGGCAATATATTCAGTGAAATTGTTTTAATATATTCGTCAAAATGTATGTGCAGTTTGTCCACCTAATTCTATTTTCAAGAAAATTATCTTTTAGATGCAGAAAGCTAACACTTTTAGTAATACCAATTAAGCATGCAACTTTAAGTTTATAGTCATGCAGTTTAATATAGAAGTTAGTTTATGTAAAACATGAGCAGTGTTTTATCAAGTGTTTTATCGGATTTAAAACACGAGGCAATAGCTGAATGTTTAAGATCTGATAAAAATCAGAACAGTCAGCACGGTTAACCAGACTAATCCAGACCATGTAAGTTGTCTACATGGTGAAAACAATTAAGTAACAAAATCTTAAAACAAGAAAATATATCTTGACAATTAGACTTCGTTGTTTGGCAGTGGGTGATCCTTATATGGTTATAAACACAACAATCGCACTGATTGCTTATTTTATACCACAAAACAGTGTGAATTCTGTAATCAATTTGCAAACGCATGCATGTTTGACGTGACATTAATTATAGTTATTTTTCTGTGAATTTTGAGACCACTATCGTATAATCAGACGAACGAACGAACGAACGAACGAACGAACGAACGAACGAACGAACGAACGAACGAACGAACGAACGAACGAACGAACGAACGAACGAACGAACGAACGAACGAACGAACGAACGAACGAACGAACGAACGAACGAACGAACGAACGAACGAACGAACGAACGAACGAACGAACGAACGAACGAACGAACGAACGAACGAACGAACGAACGAACGAACGAACGAACGAACGAACGAACGAACGAACGAACGAACGAACGAACGAACGAACGAACGAACGAACGAACGAACGAACGAACGAACGAACGAACGAACGAACGAACGAACGAACGAACGAACGAACGAACGAACGAACGAACGAACGAACGAACGAACGAACGAACGAACGAACGAACGAACGAACGAACGAACGAACGAACGAACGAACGAACGAACGAACGAACGAACGAACGAACGAACGAACGAACGAACGAACGAACGAACGAACGAACGAACGAACGAACGAACGAACGAACGAACGAACGAACGAACGAACGAACGAACGAACGAACGAACGAACGAACGAACGGACGGACGGACGGACGGACGGACGGACTCAACCAGAATAAACACAAATTTATCACAATATCATGACCAAGCACATTTGAACCAGTGTAAAACTTGTATTTACTAGTGGAATGCTTTGCTTCTCGGACATGTCGTCAAATTTATCCGTGGTGTCGCTTGCATTCTCGTTCCCAGAGCCCACGTTTCCGACTAGCTAGATCGCGCAAGCTAGCGTACGGATTCCACAAGATAGAATAAGCCGCTCTGTGTAGTTCAATTAATACGAGGATCACATGCATGTACTGGCAGGTCAAATGCGACGACAAAGCAATACACAATGTCAAAGCATGGACGTACATATATACTATACATGGGGTATGCATATATGGGTACATGAAGATCAACTCTACTGGTTCGATTCATACGCCGGAATCCTAAAATCATTTTTTACATTTAAGGTGGCTCGGTAGGAATAAATTATAAAAAATCATATTTTTTCCTCTTAAACGTTTTGCAGTGTACATTTGTGTCTCATCCTTGTTCCTTGCACGGCCCTATAGTGTTACTCTTGAGTATTGAAAAGTATTAGACAGTCCACGATTTTCAGGAGAGGATAAATCTTTGTTCTAGTAAGTTCAGAAATTCTAATTTGCATTAAACTAGCATATATATTACAATAAATGTAATTTGTCCAGATACACAACTGCAGCAAGTGTAAAACTTTTCAATTATCAGCACTGACACTAGGGCTATATGCAAGGAACTAGACGGCACAAATGTACACTGCAAAACGTTTTAGAGGAAAAAATGTGATTTTTTATAATTTATTCCTATCAAGCTTAACTATAAGAATGAAACAAAGATGTAAACCAACTAATTGGTGGCAATGCTGTCTAATCGTAAGATAATATAGGAATATTATGTCCACTGGGTTAAAACATACGCAGTGGTAAATCTAAGCTTTTCTCCTTGTTCCATGCATTGACACAAAACAGTATGTAAGGATTAGGTTGTCAAGGTCCATCCATGGTGCTCTAATATATTTTCTTAAAGTTTTTTAAAATGCATTATACATTATCGTCGAATCAAACTGCATGTCAACTCTTCTTTCATCATATAGAAGCTATACTCAAAGTGTAAATTGTAAATTGCAAACGAATGGTCAGTGTTTTATCATTGACAACAGCGATTATAAATGCAGTTAGTGGTTAAACATTGAACAAATGGTTAGTGTTTTATCGTTGACAACAGCAACCGGTGACAAGAACGTTACAGTGGGCCACGCCGGCACATGTGTATTTGCAATAATAATTCAGCCAAAACATCCAGCTGAAAACTTAAGCTACATGTATTTTCTTTAACCAACCAAATACTTCCAGAAATACTTTAGTTTAATTTAGATTTTTGATGTCTATCGAGTTATTTACATTTTGATGCCGCACGGTTTGACAGGTGTCATTTTCACTAAAAATCGCAAAATGCTCATGCACGTCACCATGACTTAAATCCTTTTCAAACGGATCTCATATTAAGATCACAGTGTGAACAAGGTCATATAAATTGTCGCACGGTGACGCAACTTGAAAAACGTCGTGGACAAATCATGGTGAATATCACACACGTCAAATCTTGGACTAATAGTCCGTAAGAAAATGCACCGAGTTACTTTTTTAACATTTAAAGAATATTTCTCCTTTTCTTTGCACACAAATATAATTTTTGTCTTGCGCAAAACTATTAATTTAGCGTTAATTTAATACCTGAGGCTGTGCCATTAAATTTATCTGGCAATGGCCAGAATCGGTCACTATATTAGAAGATTCGAAATTCGATCACCTAAGCTCGCAAAACGTACCACATGCACTGCATTTATACAATTATATACCACCCTTATTATTATTTTAACTACATCTCATATGCAAACGCTACCACTTAAGAGCACATGATAAATAATTTGCAACCTTGGCTCTCTATCTGACCGTGGGATCTGACCCTCAGTATATAGCTCAATTGCTTTGGCATCTAACCAGGTTCGATCCCTGGCTAAGCGTATGAGCTTGACAAACGCCCACTGAACGTCTGTTGCCTTGCATATTGTCAACAGGGACCTTATACGATGCTAGGACGACGACGGCGGTTAAAAAGCAACATAAATTTTATAATTAAAAAGGTCACGGCTATAACTAACTACAATATTTGAAGCTATAGTTTGATGACTTCCAAAAAGCCCTAGTACTGCTAAAACGATTGTAGTGTCAGTACTGAAGTAAATCTTAAGCAATAGTTCTTATCTTTTGGTGAGTTAACGTCGTCCTGAAGACGTGAAAATATAATCGAGCCGGATGAAATCTACACAAAATAATTTATGCAACGAAACGTTTCTTTCAGCTCTTCGTTTACCACCAAAGTTTGTTATTCTGCATGTGATTTTTTTCTCGATTACTCAAACTTACGAAAATAAATAAACAAGCTGAAGGAAGCCTTCAAACACTTGGACTTGATTATATTAAGATCACATGCGTATTGTATGTATCTCATAAACACTATGGGACACTAATAAGAAATACAAACACATCCTTCAGAATCATGGTTACTGCAAATATTTCCTTCAGCACCACATTTAGTAATTACATACAATATAGAATCAGATGAACTACGTTAACAAATTGCATGCATGATCCATCGAAAATCCGTGTCCGTTGCTTCAAATAATTGTTAAATGTTTCTTAGCATTAACAATGCATTTCCATTTGTTTGGTTACAATGAGGTGGAATGAAGGGAGATATATAGAATGCATGGAATCTATCCACTATCTATGATTATTTTACTCCGATGAAGGGCTAAGCTCGAAACGTCAGTATTTCGTTATCAAAACTATATTGTCGGCAGTTTACCACCTTTTCACTTTGCTCTATTTAAAACACTGCCTAGGCAGGCTATAGCATTCTACTTTTTTAGACCATCTATTAATACATTGCTGCCTTTAATTCAAGTAAATTATCGTTGACATTCTGCAGAATATGCTGCCCCCATAAGAGCGTGGCTTAAATACATGCAGCTGGAAAGTTTAGTTAAATCTATTTGTATATCATTTGAAAATTAGTAAAAGAAGAAATATGTCGTCCAATTGTACGCGTATGTAGCCTAGTGATTTGTTGTACAAGTGACATTATAGACCAGGACATGTACAGTAGCACGCATGTCAGTACAGGTATAGAGATTATTATGGCTCTGCATGTTTACACTCCACTTTGAGATAGATTCCAGATCAATCTGAGCTGAAAGGAACCCTGAGTGTAAAATACAGTTGATCGCTTGGATCGATCAACAGCTATACAGTGAACGTAACGTGTACTGGTAATTGATCTCGATTGACGCTTCGTTTGGGCAAACCTCCAAATATCAGAGTATATTTCAATCAGCGCGTTCAGGCACTTTTTACCGTATAATGCAACTGTTTTCAGAGTTTTTGTCTTTAAGAATTCTTAATATCCATTGAGTCATTTACATCCTTATACTGCATGGGTTCCGTAGCTTTCATCGAACTTCACTATAAAAATTATATTTCTATTGACCTCTGTATTTCTGTTGGTAACACAGATCAATGTTGAGATCAGTGCAAACGCACACGTCATCAACTCTCGGGTCCTGAGTACAGATCGATCGCAGTAAGAACAGGGTCTAGATATAACAATGTTATGATTTATTACCCTCTGCAAGGGAATCATCTACCACTAGCCAAAAGTAAAACTATCGTAGTGCCTTAATCGGGTGGGGATGAAACTTTTTATTCATATTTAAGGGTTTCCGTTTAATTTGGATTTTTTACGTCTATTGAGTTTTTTACATTTGATGCTGGGTTTGACAGCTGCATGCATTCCTTACTAAAAATTGCAAAACCCCACGCCAACATCTCTCTGGACGCTTTTCAAATCGATCTGCTATCAAGATCACAGTGTGAACAAGGTCATATAAATTGTCGTACTTTCCCTTACATTTATCTGGTAATAGCCAAAGCCAGACAAGAGAAGGTTGCAGGCTCGACCATCCGAGCCTCAGTTAGCTAGAGTGTCTAACCAGGCACTACAGTAGAAGATTCGTTTGCAGGTTCAATCCCTGTCTGCAGCTCAAAAACAATTTCTGAGCATTTGAACTTGACAAACGTCCTTCGAGCTGGGTAAAATCTACACAACATATAATTTATGCAACGGAAGATTTCTTTCAGCTCTTTGTTTACCAAGCAAAGTTTGTTACTCTGCATGTGATATTTTCTCAATTGCTCAGGCTTATGAAAATAAATAAACAAGCTGAAGGAAGCCTTCAAACACTTGGACTTGAATATATTAAGATCACATGCGTATTGCATGTATAGATAGCTCTCATAAAAACTATGGGATACTAACAAGAAATACAAACACAGCCTTCAGGATCATAGTTACTGCAAACATTTCCTTCAGCACCACATTTAGTAATTACAATATAGAGTCGCGTGAACTACGTTAACAATTGGATGCATGTCGACCCATTGATAATCCGTATTTGTTGCTTTAAATTAATTGTTAAACGTTTCTTTAGCTTAACCATTTCAGCTTGTTTGCTTATGATAGGGTCGAATAAAAGAAGATTATTTTATTGAATGGAATCTATGCATCTATCATCTACAATTGCCTTTTACTAGGGCCCCGCTCAAAACGTCAATATTTCGTTATAAAAACTATTCTCGGCGGTTTACTACCTCTTCACTTTGCTTTATTTAAAATACTGCCTAGGCAGGCTAGAATTCTACTTTTTTTTAGACCATCTATTGATATAATTCAGATAAGTTAGTGCATGAAACGGAATACATTGCTGCCTTTAATTCAAGTAAATTATGTATAGCTGACAAGCATTCTGCAGTAATACGCTGCTCCCACAAGAGCGTGGTTTAAATAGAACTTTAACTGAGTCAAAACATGCAGCTGGAAAGTTAAGTTAAATATATTTTATATCATTTGAAAATTAGTGAAAGAAAAAATATGTCGTCCAATTGTATGCGTGTGTAGTGATGTGTTATACAAATGTCATACTGCTAGACTTGGACATTACAGTAGCACGCATGTCAGTGCATGTAGAGATTATTATGGTTCTAGTTTGAGATGGTTCCAGATCAATCTGAGCTGAAAGGAACCCAGTGTAGAATACAACGATATATACATTATACAGGAATACAGTAATCCACATGTACAGGATGGCTTGGGGGTAATTATAACCGGGTCAAAACATCCGGCTTTAAGATTTTGCTTTCGTATTGTAAACAATACGCAATAAAATTTTCATCGTACAGTACCAGAAAAGAATATACCAAGGAGGAGATTCTACTCTGGCTGACAGTTGGCACGCATAAAACAAGATCCCAATTAACTCCAAGGCAACAAATATTTTGCACAAATTTTTAGAAGACTAAAAAAGACCGAAACATAATTCTGTGCCCCTTTTGCGCGTTTTGGTCACGGGCTTAAATATCCTCCACATGTGTAACGCAAAAGTATAGGTTCCATGATGTCTTTGCGTTTACAGGTTGCGTTTAGCCAACTATGTAGCGCTATGCCAGTAGCATAAATGCTTCTATTATTCGCCTGACTATATTTCGTCAAAGAACAGTCGCCCAACTGCGTGATATAACAAGCAACACGAGTAAACTCGTTCTCAGGGCCTTAGTTGTTTTGCGCGGATGCTCAGAAGCATAAGATTATGTCCAGCCAGGTTCCCAGGCGTCTCCTCTTAACGTCGAGCGGCAGACCGAAATTGTGAGAGGCCTGGAATAAAATGTTTTGCTTGGCCCCCAAACTGGCCCCAAATTCACGAAGCTGTCAACAATGGCGGAGTTTGGCGAGACAAGAAAACGTTTCGCCCGAACATTCAGATGTTGACAAGAAGATTGTTAGGTTACAAGAAAATAAGGATTCAGGGAATACAAAGAAAGCAACAAACAATGCACCCAGAAGCCTTGAGACGACAACAGAATGGAAACAGACAATGAAAAGCGGACAAAAGTTAAGTTAAGCGAAGTTTATTAACATTATTTAAGGTTTTTTTGGAAAGGTGATATGTTTCGATATAATATATCATTTATAGACCTTTCGCTCGGGGAATTCGATGAAATATTACCCCTCGGGATGATATATCATACCTCGGGGTAATATTTCATCGAATTCCCCTTGCTCCAAGTCTATAAATGATAAATGTAAAATAAAGAAACCTACTCGTTTGCTGTCTGCTCTCAAGAAGTTTGTTTAAGTGCCCTCGTTCATAAAGATTAAAGAATATCAAGGTGAATAATTTTCCGCTAGTCCTCTCGCTCGATCCCTATTCTGTGACGTCACCAAAATAAGTTCGAGAGAAAAGGACTAGGAACTAGTCTGAGATTATGTCAATGCCATACACTAAACGTCGTTGCGTGACAAATTTCTAAAACCAGACACATCTGCGCTATGTGAGACTCCTGGTAAAAAAACTTGTCTCGCTTCCTTTGGTTCACAAACTATTGCAGTTTGACAAAAAAATTGCATCGTACCACACACAGCACAATCTCGTCCCCAGAGCCAAATATGCCCACAGCACCTTTAAACCTGTAGACGCATGTACACAGTGCGTACCTATGTTTCAAACATGATCAACTTTAAAGTCGTTTTACTAACGACTTCGGAAACAATTCGCCGCCTACATCCATGCATGTAAACTACATGCAAGGTAGGTTTTAACTATAGATAACTTTTACCTTCGATAAATATTGCTTGTTCTTCAGCCGATACATCACTTGTAATTCCTAAAGCATGCCAAGGATCAATGGAACCGTTGGGAAAAACAATCTACAAGAAACCAATCAATTCACTTGTTATACGATAAAATATCACTACCGTGATTATATATTATAATACTACAGTATTTATCATTCGTATTTTAAAATTGCTGTAAACTCGTTCATTAGATCATTCATCCAAATGTATGAACAGTGCCCTAACTGAATCCTTTTTCATTTGTCTATCTCCTCTAATTTGGCTTTGTCTATCATAAATCCGTGATTCGTATTGGTTCATCCACCGTTGTCTATTAAAGGGTATTGGCATGCAATAAAAATTAAGTTTGTTTAATTTGAAAGAACTCGTGAAATAGGCGAGTTTCAGGGTGTTGCGCGCGCACCGTTTTTCAAAAATACTGGCAAGCTCTCCTCAAAGTAAACGTACTATTTAAAATAAACAAAGTATACATACAGTTTCTGGATGTTTAACACTGTTATTCTGCTGTTGTTGGCTCGCTAGCAAGTCTGTTTGCCATTGCTTACTTTGTGGGAAGCCCGCCAAGAGCTCACCAATTCCTTTGCAAAATGATGCGCGCGCAACACCCTGAAAGTCGCCTATTGTAATAGAAGATCTATTACAACTTTTTCGTGTCTTTCTTCGTTTGCAAGATATTTCAATTTGTTTAATATGTAAATGAGATGGCTTCTGACGTCAGGTGCAGGGTACAGAATTTTTACACAAAGCAACATCAGTTATGAAATGTTCAGTGTCACAAGGCGTTTTTATGTGCACAGTTTCAAGTGATTTCGTTGAACAAACTTAGAGATATAACTGATTTTGTAATGTGTGAAAATACTGTACCCTGCTCCTGACGTCAGAGACCATCTCATTTACATATCAAACAAATTGAAATATCTTGAAAAGGAAGGAAGATACGAAAAAATTGTAAAATATCTTCTATTACAATTTTATGAGTTCTTTCACATTAGACAAACTTAATTTTAGTTGGCAATGTCCTTTAAACAATTAGACTATGGGTTGAAAATTTCTGAGTGACGAGAGCGGAGCTCGAGTCAACTATCATCTCATAGAAATTGAGAGAGAATAATCTAATTGTTTTAGTGGAAACTATAGTTTGTGTACCTTGCTTCTTCCGCATTATTTCAAGAAATAGGTACGCATTGCGTACATTTTGATACTGGCACTTGGCTTGAACAAATGACTGAACAATGTAAATTGTATATCGAAAACACACTACTGAAATGTACTGAAGACACTACGACTTTACTTGTAAAGTAAACATATGATAGTGATCAGGCTGGTCGTTAACCAGGGGCCCGCGTTCAAAATGGGGCCACTTTCACCAAAACGAAGCAAAATAATACATTATCTGAACTGTTGAACGATAAATTCAATTCCATAATAATCAACAACCGAAGTTTCAGATAGATCATTACATTGCATTGCATTGCATTGCATTGCATTGCATTGCATTGCATTGCATTGCATTGCATTGCATTGCATTGCATTGCATTGCATTGCATGCATTGCATTGCATTCCATTGGGTTTCTATTGGATTTTTCACTGTCATGGTGGCTCTTGTGCTGTATGGCTTCATTAGTGCCATTATGACTTTGTCATTACCGTCATGGGGGCCTCTCTAGTCTTTTCAATTCACTACCATGGGACATCTTTATGGTTTGATAAAATAAGACAAACATGAAGGAGGGTAGGGGCCTGGCATTTCTCTCGGCGGCTCTGATAGTGATTGTATGAGTATGGAAAGGTCTGCAAGAAACTGTATTATACAAGGATAGCTGAAATTTCAGTATGAAACTATGAATTTACAAACAAATCATTTAAATTAACACTGCAATTTGATAAAGAAAACTGCAGCCTGTTTAAAACCACCAAGGCTGAAGTTTTCGACCCACTAAAACTTGTAACTCTATTTCCCACATAACTGCAGAAAAACTTCATGCTTGTTTCTAAGAGGCACACATCATGCTCTGATTGCTGAATCAGAATATATTATCTAGTATTAGTCAACATAAACTATTCACATGAAACAAATTAACATCAGCACAGGCTGAAGCATAAAACAATGTTAGAACACGAGGAATAAATATAAGACAAACAGTACATTTGTACATACAAATGTTTAGAACTTGGAGAGGTATTGTATTACCCAGGCCCAAACGTTTTTGACTTTTAGGAGAGAAGTGAAGCGGAAGAAAAACCCCTAGTAGTGAATATAAAATGAGAATGTCGGTTAAGACAAAGAATGTGAGGAATTATTCCAAAAAATGGATTCCAACAATATCGTAGCTATGGTGGACATCTGGTAATGGTAGAAATATAAAATTTTCCGGTCAGTAAAAATATACAACATACGTGTCTGAGTGCTTGTTTGAAGCTCAGGGTCTTATCTGCGCTCCACCGCTCCCAGTGTAGTAGATATAACACCTTGAGTACAAGGTTGTCCCGCCCTTTCTTTTTTTCTTGCAAGCGTGACAACATCACTAATAAAACAACCAAGGTTCCATTCATAAAACTAATAATATCAAGACCACCAGCCAATATCGCCAAAAGTTCTTTCAAGATTAAGAAATTTTTAGCTACGTAAACCTCCGAATATAAGCCCCACCGAATATAAGCCCCACCGAATATAAGCCCCACCGAATATAAGCCCCCCACCCATGTATAAGCCCACCAATTTACTAACACTCTCACCATTCCGTATATAAGCCCACCCGTATATAGTATATCTTGTGTTATATTGGAATAAAGTCAATAAATACTTAACTCTATACTGACCAGGAGGTCTCCTATTGACGAGTAAAATCGTCTGGCGTTAGCCAGAGGAAAATACTAAAGGCTACAGTGGTCGATAAAGGGTTAAGTTAATATTACACAAAATCTTGTCCGTACATAAGCCCCCCCCCCCCCCCCCCCCCCCCCTCATGTATAAGCCACCAAAACGTGCTTACGGGCGAATATAAGCCCGGGGCTTATATTTGGAGGTTTACCGTATAAGAGAATAAGCCAGGGATATAAAAGTAGTTCTGTTTCAACAACCAAGAAAAGGTCTACCTTTGTTCCAGCAATATGCAATCCTCCATAATTCGTATTCGTGCTACTAATACCAGCAAGAAGTGCTGCCTCATTAAATTCCGGGCCAAAGATATCCATGCACTGTTTTATAGAAACGCTAGAAAAAACACCAACTGTCAGCATCGTATATATACTCAGCTTTCCTGCAAGCAAAAGCGGTTATCAAGTAAAACTTACTTTAAAGGGAAAAGGTTGCCAAAAGGTTGTTTGGAAGAATCACTTGTCTGGTAAAAGCCAAATTCGGTACAGGTCTGATAAGTCCATTGTCTACCTACAAACATGTTTAAACAAAAAATATTTAACAATTAGTCACCGAACTCGAGGTAACTATCGGTGATTAGTATAATTTCACAGTGGAAAAGAGGCTTTCCAGCTTTTTGATTGGTCCGCTCAGCGGTGAATCTGAGGCAATATTCACCGCCTAGCGCGGTAACTATTGCATCACAAGAAATTGTTCTTCAAAAGTAGTTTTGGAAAAGAGACTGGTACTAATTATTCAAGACTGCACTGACTTTACTCGTTTCAGTCTCCCACTCGGAGTTGTTATTTTGAAGTATGAGATTTTAGAATTTGTATGTCGATTCATTGAACTAGTTTTTGGAACAAACAAAAGAGCATAATACTAAACACATTTATCAATGAGATGTTGGATAAATCAAATATCGTAAAAACAAAACTTTGTAAAGGTAAGGAAGTATATTTTCTATAATTCGTCGTATTTCTTGTAGTACGTTAGGTTTTGGTCGTAGCGATGTTTTCGAAAACTTCTTCATGAGTGAAGAACATATTGAACATGAATTAAGTGCAAAAAGTCCGTAAAACAGAAGTCAAAGCACCAGAATAAAAGTCTTTTTAGCATATATTTGAATATATATGTACAAGTTCAGTTCCAAAGTAGGATGTTGTTTACTCTTTTTTTGAAATTATTTACTGACAAAGACTGCGGCTTGCTAACATCGTCTGTGAATAAACAGAATCACCACTGTTAAAATGAAAGCAGTTGTTTAAAAGTTTCTTGTTTCAACGTGATTGGTTTTTTATCGACATCTAAAATTATACTAAAACAATTAGTCACGTCAGTCTCGGTGACTATCTGGTGACTGATTATTAAATAGAAAAACCAGTAACGTTGAAACAAAACATTTCAAATAACTGCGTTCATTTTAGTAATAGAAGCGGAAATTTGTAATAACACCTGCATGTTTATTATTCATTGCTTATTTATTTAAAGAAATAAATAATAAACGTGGTGTTACAACAATTTCTCGCTCTATTACAATTTGTCGCCACGCAAACATTCCAAGAACTAATGCTTTAGTTTTCTTCACTCGACGAAGTTTTCGAAAACATCGCTAGACCGAAAACACAACCTCGCCAGGCTGTTTACTCGGCGCTCACAACT
Source organism: Corallium rubrum (assembly GCA_964035015.1). Taxonomy (NCBI): domain Eukaryota; kingdom Metazoa; phylum Cnidaria; class Anthozoa; order Scleralcyonacea; family Coralliidae; genus Corallium; species Corallium rubrum. Next base: position 46,972,928 of record OZ035997.1, read on the forward strand.
CGCGGGAGCACCGTGCTAGGCAATAACTATATTGCCCCAGAGTCACTCACTACTCAGTGGATCAAGTTCAAGTTCATATATTTCACACTATATACAGATTTAAAAATTACATCGAGTGAATAAGAATTAAAAAAAGAGAGATTAGAAAGAAAGTTACATATTCAATGGAGGAGTATTATGAAGAAGTGCACGGTAGCCAAAGTAGCTGAAGCTTTCGAGTTGGCCACCGTCTACTTTAAGGTAAAAAAAAAGTTGAGTAATTGAGCTTTTTGATAGTTAATTGTTATTTGTAAATGTTGTACAATTTTCTTGAAATTACAAACTACTATATACGAATCAAAACAGAAGGAAAAGGAAGTAACTAAAATAAATATAGATAAAACTTATATTTGGTTGGAAATTAGATGGAATTTATCTTTCTTTTTAAAGGAACTTGTTTTTTCTAACTGCTTCAGGCAAATGGCAATGGTTTCCCATTATTTTAAGTAATAGGAAACCATTGCCATTTGCCTGAAGCAGTTAGAAAAAAGAAGTTCCTTTAAAAAGAAATATAAATTCCATTATAAATATAAATTTACCAAAGTTAGTTCTAATTTTTGGTGGATAAAAGTTGAGATTGGCTGCGTACCTGGTGTTGTAATTGTGTACATTAGTCACAGGTATGGGAAAATCATGAAATAAGGAAGAGCTACTTGTTAAATTATTGAACAGTTTGTTTGTCAAAATGCCAGTTTTTAACTTAATATCAATCTAAATACAGCAATCATTGAATTCACTTCGAAAATTATACTAATAATAGCTTTGCCAAAAATATTATTTTTCTGAAAGAAAAAGCGGGATTTAAGTTTAAAAATAGTTTTTAATTCCAAGACTTGCTTGGATGCTTTTCCTACAATTCAGACTATATCTGAAAAAACAATACCCAGCTGGTGATAATTCTGCCGCAAGAAGATGCAGAAATGCCAAAACTATTACCCAGCATCAGCAATGTAGGCTAAAATGTTGGCATTTAAACGCTCATTATATAAGAACCTGTTGAGCCAAAAAATTGAAACAGGTTCTTATTTGAAAAATCAAAAAAAATATATTGTTTCTATATGACAACCAGACTGTGTAAAATATCTCTTGTAATTTCAATATAGAACATTGATAATGTATACTGTACACAAATATTAAACTGCCTCTATAGTGATTATAGATTTATATACTTTCAATGAGTACGACAGTATAGACGCTTATCAAAAACACTAACAGTTATCAACCAGTGTAGAGACGTGTATAGACTTGCTCCAAGTCCGCCTCACGATCGGAAATTGTGGCTGTCGACGGGGACCTAATCCAGGCTGACCTGTTTTAGCTGCACACGCGTAGAACGAATATCTTGCGTGTAAACGTCATCAATACACGGCCGACAGGAGCGAGGACACCCTAGCTCAAAGTCAAACATCTCCGCTCAAAATCGTCGCTCGACCATAATTCTTCCACGAGCGCATAGCACGAAGGTTGGGCTTGCCATAGAATACGGTTTGTTGACAACTCGTGGAATTTTCGCGATGTACGAACCCATTACCTTCTCAAATTCAACAGTTTCAAATGTTCTCAGAACTCACTTGAGCCAGCACGCACGTGGACGGCGAATTACCCCATGAAAGTGGCCGATCTTCTATGCGATTTCCGATCGTGCTTAGCGCTAGTTTTTGCGGGCGGGTAGAAAGGCGGGCGAGCGGAAAGGCGGGACAGCGGAAAAGTGGGAGGAAAGAGGCGGACTTGTTTCGCTTGCAGGTTTTTGAATCTAATTAAATATTCTGGCGGTAAATCGTTGAAATGTACATCGCCCTGTTTTGACGTGTTTCGGGTTGTCGTACATGCAATGGAAAGTGGTTCTACCCCAACTAAAATGATTTCAAGAGTCTGTTTATCTCCAACTTCCAAATATAGCGCTTGCATAGCAATTTAGCCTGAATATAATTACTTCCCGAATTACGTCACCGGTCGAAAAATTCACCGGTGAATTTTGGCGCGCTACAGGTGGGAAAAGTCCTTTTCAACGAGGAACCGAAAGGTCAAAAATGTCGAAAGGTCAAAAATGTTTGAAAAGGACTTTGAGAAAGTCTAAGACGTGTACTGTAGCACAGGTACGTGTACTGTAGTTTCAGTATTGACAGACAAAAACTAAAAAAATAAGAAACTTTTTAAGAACCTAAATAGCCTCACGTAACACAAAAAATATACGAACATTTGTTGGCTAACTTGGAAAAACCTAGGTTCCGATATACATATTTTTACTGTGCATCACCCCGAAAAATTGCACACAGCCAAAACTTAAAAAGCCTCAAATACGATATTAAAAAAAATCTTACCTCCCTCCGCAGCAGAACTGTTCCACGACGTTTTTCTCAAATCTTGAATCATGTCAGAATAATTGACATCAAGACAGCTCTCGCCGTAAGTGTCAAGCATCAGAGTATTCACACGCGCGTACTTTGACAAATCATCCAAACTCTTATCGTTCATAATCGTGCACAGAACATCGATAGTTATATTTGTCCCAATGGCTCCCTAAAAACATCAATTATAAAACCATTGTCTTAAAGCTTGTTTTCATATCATATTTAAGAAATGGTTCGTGGTTTGGCTGCTTTTTTCCCCAACCCGGGTCAGCTTTTTTTAACCCGGGTTGGGTACACATGCAGGCGCTTACGAACCTGTCTTTGGCGCCAATTTTGTTAGTTGTTAAATCAGATTCCTTTGTAAACTGCGCTCGCAAAGAAAACTGAGAATTCTCAACTTTCATGAATCATGGCAGTGGTCTATATAGTGACAAGATCGAATATTTGACAGTCTGTCTCAGAAGGACTAGCAAACTGAGATGGACTGCAAAAATGTTGACTTCAATTCAGATGTCGTTGCCTTGTTTTGTCACTTACGCGAACGAATAGGCGAGATTACAAAGCAACGATAACTGAAACAATCGAAATTTGCTTACGACGTTTTTCAACATCACTAGCCGTGTTGTTCGCCATGTTGTTTAGTGAATAATAATCGACCACATGTCTTGACACCAGAGCTCTGCTCGGACAGAAAACATTCCCAACCCGGGCTCGTGTAGAAATCAGTGAAAGACCCCCATAGCTAGGATCCCAAAAGTGACAACAACAAGAGCAATAACATTGAAAACGATGAGTTTATGTCACGCTTGAGGTCACGCTATACGTATGCAAGGTAATGTAAGCTATGTTGTTTAAAAAGCCATATAATAAACTTCTTATTAACCTCGACTGCTTGGTCATTACTAAAATATCAGACCTCGGTCTTTCATGAAAGAACCTCGCTCTACGAGTCGATCTGTCTTGTCAAGACCTCGGTCTGATACTTCGCCGTAATGACCGCACTCTCGGTTAATAATATACACTTAATGTCTGCTCCCGAGGGAAACAGTTAGTTTTGTTTTCCGAGAGTCTTGATATTTCCCGAGACGAAGTCGAGGGAAACATCGAGACTCAGGGAAAACAAAACTAACTGTTTCCCGAGGGATCAGATATTAAGCGTTTTGTTATATAGCTTGAGTTTCGCTGAATAATTTCGACGTTTATCAAGGAAAAGTACACAAAAGATAAACGCTATTAAGACTTACCAAAACATTTCGCCTGGCTCGGTAATTCACTTCAACCAAACAAACATGAATCTCAGAACAAAAGAACAGCAATACATTTCTCCAGTTAATCTTCAAACATGCTTTGAAGACCTATAAATATTCTTTTTTTCCGTACCAAAGAAGCTTTTGTTTATAGGATGCCGTGAAAAGTTTAAAGTTCCAGTGGGCAACAATTGAAAACTTATTGCCCGAGCAGGCAATAAGTTCTCAATTATTGCCCACTCGGTAGACATTGAAATTTAGCTAAGGTCATGTGACCACAAACCAGCCAATGACCGTCATCGTTGCATCCAGTGAAACTCTAGCTATATAACAAGAAGCTTTATTATATGCCTGGGTTTGACTCCCGGTCCGTACGCAAAATGACGCACGCTGATTGGTTCCCGAGAGGTCGGGATTTTGCGATATTGACCGACCGGTCAATACGCTTTTTGCTCCGCCCTGTAAGTTGTCTGAGTTGATTTGAATACAAATAAAAGAGAACTAGGTATCTTCATTCAAATATTCTGAACAATAAAATGTGTTGGAACACTACTGCTGGTTTTCTTTAAAGCTATCTAAAAACACGACAAATAAAAGCCGAACTGGTGTAAACAAGAAGGCCAAGAAGCGACACGAAAACGTTGACAGGTAAGGTAAACAGCATACTCCGAAGATAAAAACATCGCTCGAAATTTAAAATTAAATTAAATTAAATGAACCAATATCCATATAATAAATTCCTTATTAACCTCGTTTGTTCGGTCTGTACTGGAAAGTATTTGCCCTCGGTTTTATCGCACAAATCTCGCTCCTTCGTCGCTCGGTCTGTACGAAAACCTCAGACAAATACTTTCCCGTAGAGACTTCGCACTCGGTTAATAAGTCCTTAATAATAATTGCGAAACCTCGCTTGATTAATACGAACAGAATTGAGTTTCTAAATTAGAAAAAAAATTATTACAAAAAAAATGAAATCGTGCCAGATGAAAATGTTCAACCATTTGCTTGCTGAGATGGTCACATCTACTGTAGTCCTACCTCTTTTCTCATCCGGCAGGCCTCTCATTTCATTCCCCCATGCAATGAAAACCTCCCTCTCCCCAGATAAATAAGAGTTATCAGTAAAATATATCAAAGGTGTTGATCTGTATACCTCAAATTTCCTGTTGTCTTTGTTGTACTGAACAACTCCCATGAAATTGCCAGCAGTAATTGAAGCAAAGTTTGATATGTCGTTTTTATTGTCAGACAATGGTTCACATAGACTATAAAAAAATTAAACAATGAGCATCAATTATTTTTTTACACTTAATTTTGGCTTATTAATGTTTTTCTCGGCGCTTGATTAATCTTTATTCTCCCGTCGTGCACACCAAAGATGCACAAAGTATTAACAAAGTTAACCAATGACAATAAGCTTTGAGTCCTATGCTCATATTAAGGACCTTAAGATGCTAGGACGACGACGGCGGTTAAAAAGCAATTCAAATTTTAGCATTAAAAAGAAGTCATGGTTAACTGACTACTGTATTCAATACTTGAAGCTTGTTTTATAATTTTCAAAGTGTTAAAACCGTTGTAGTGTCTGTGTTAAGCAATCTCAGACAACAGCTTCTCATCACCCCACGAGTCAACGTCGTCCTGAAGACGTGAAAATCCTCGGAGTGGCGTTGTATACAGAGCGAGGACGGTGTTCAGATTACTCTTGGGACTAAAAATTATTCGTTATCTTTGTTTTGCAAGAAGAATGGCTTTGTTTGAAGGACGTCGTCCTCGAAGTTGCCGTCGTAGATCTTAAGGTCCCTAATAATCTTTCTCACGCTAACACTGCTAATGCTCATGCTTATTCTCCTGATACTCATCACCCTCTCCCCAATCCTCATCATCCTACACATCTACTCAACATCCTCATCCTTCGTTATCCACCTCATGCTCATCCTCCTCGTGTTCATCCACCTCATGCTCATCCTCTCCATGCTCATCCTCCACCTGGTGATGTTCATCCTCCTCATGTTCATCCTGATCCTGCTCATGTTCATCATCCTGCTCATGCTCATCCTCATCCTGCTCATGCTCATCCTCATCCTTCTCATGTTCATCCTTCTCATGTTCATCCTCATCCTGCTGATGTTCATCCTTCTCATGTTCATCCTCATCCTCATCCCGCTGACGTTCATCCTTCTCATGTTCATCCTCATCCTGCTCATGTTCATCCTCATCCTTCTCATGTTCATCCTTCTCATGTTCATCCTCATCCTGCTGATGTTCATCCTTCTCATGTTCATCCTTCTCATGTTCATCCTCCTCCTGCTGATGTTCATCCACTTCATGTTCATCCTCGTCCTGCTGATGTTCATCCTTCTCATGTTCATCCTCATACTGCTGATGTTCATCCACCTCATGTTCATCCTCATCCTGCTCATGTTCATCCTCCTCCTGCTGTTCACCCACCTCATGTTCATCCTCATCCTGCTCATGTTCATCATCATCCTGCTGATGTTCATCCTTCTCATGTTCATCCTCCTCCTGGTGATGTTTATCCACCTCATGTTCATCCTCATACTGCTGATGTTCATCCACCTCATGTTCATCCTCATACTGCTGATGTTCATCCACCTCATGTTCATCCTCATCCTGCTCATGTTCATCATCATCCTGCTCATGTTCATCCTCCTCCTGCTGTTCACCCACCTCATGTTCATCCTCATACTGCTGATGCTCATCCTTCTCATGCTCATCCTCTTCCTGGTGATGTTCATTGACCTCATGTTCATCCTCATCCTGCTGATCTTCATCCACCTTATGTTCATCCTCCTCCTGGTGATGGTCATCCTCCTCATGTTCATCCCCATCCTGCTCATGTTCATCCTGATCCTGCTCATGTTCATCCTCCTCCTGGTGATGTTCATCCACCTCATGTTCATCCTCCTCCTGGTGATGCTCATCCTTCTCATGCTCATCCTCCTGGTGATGTTCATCCTTCTCACACTCATCCTCATCCTGCTGATGTTCATCCTCCTCATGTTCATCTTCATCCTGCTCATGTTCATCCTGATCCTGCTCATGTTCATCATCCTCCCGCTCATGTTCATCCTCCTCCTGGTGATGTTCATCCACCTCATGTTCATCCTCATCCTGCTGATGCTCATCCCTCTTATGCTCATCCTCATCCTGCTGATGTTCATGCACCTCATGTTCATCCTCCTCCTGCTGATGTTCATCCACCTCATGTTCATCCTCCTCCTGCTGATGCTCATCCTTCTCAACCTCATGTTCATCCTCATCATGCTGATGATCATCCTTCTCACGCTGATCCTCATCCTGGTGATGTTCATCCTCCTCCTGGTGATGTTCATCCACCTTATGTTCATCCTCCTCCTGCTGATGCTCATCCCCCCTGCTGATGCTCATTCTTCTCATGCTCATCCTCCTTCTGCTGATGTTCATCTTTCTCGCGCTCATCCTCCTCATGCTCATCCTCCTTACGCTCATCTTCCTCATGGCCATCTTCCTCATGCTCAGCCTCCACATGCTCATCCTGCTCATGCTCATCCTTCTCATATCATGTTCATCCTGCTCCAGTGCCTCGTCCAGTAGCGTAGCCAGATTTGACCAATTGGGTGGGCACCGAGTGGGTCATGCCCCCAGAAATTGTTTGAAATTTAGTGGTCTCTAAAATGGCATTTCCTTCAGTTTGGGGGAAGAATTTATATATTCATATCCTCCATATGGTTATCTTCCTCATATCCTCCATTCCCCCTCATGTTCATCCTCATGTTCATCCTCGTTACGATCATCTTCCTCATGCTCATCCACCTCATGCTCATCCACCTCATGTCATCCTCATGTCCATCCTCCTCTTGCTCATTCTCATTCTCCTCATGCTCACGCACCTCATGCTCATCTCCTCATGTGCATCCTACTTACCCTGATCCTCCTCATGCTCATCCACCTCATGCTCATCCACCTCATGCTCATCCTCCTCATGCTCATCCACCTCATGCTCATCCTCCTCATGCTCATCCTCCTCATGCTCATCCTCCTCATGCTCATCCGCCTCATGCTCATTCACCTCGTGCTCATCCACCTTATGCTCATCCTCTTCATGCTCATCCTCCTTATGCTCATCCTCCTTATGCTCATCTACTTCAAGCTCATCCTCCTTATGCTCATCCACCGTATGCTCATCCTCCTCATGCTCATCCGCCCAGTACTGCTCCAGTGCCTCGTCCAGTAGCGTAGCCAGATTTGACCAATTGGGTGGGCACCGAGTGGGTCATGCCCCCAGAAATTGTTTGAAATTTAGTGGTCTCTAAAATGGCATTTCCTTCAGTTTTTATGCTCATCCTCCTTATGCTCATCTACTTCAAGCTCATCCTCCTTATGCTCATCCACCTCATGCTCATCCTCCTCATGCTCATCTACTTCAAGCTCATCCTCCTCATGCTCACCCACCTTATGCTCATCCTCCTCATGCTCATCCTCCTTATGCTCATCTACTTCAAGCTCATCCTCCTCATGCCCACCCACCTCATGCTCATTCTCCTTATGCTCATCTACTTCAAGCTCATCCTCCTCAAGTTCACCCTAATCATTTGGGCGTGACGACCAAAAATGTCAATAACAACTTTTAAGTAACAATATGTATCGCTATACACAACGATATCCGGGCAATCAGACATTATCTCAACCAATTTCTCAAACCTTGTTATGAACTAGAAATAAACAAGAACTAGCCTGAACTTCTCTGAAAGTTGCTGCCGTCCCTCGTCGCTCATCAACATCGATTGAATTTTCATTGTAGCGTTACCGATGTGTTGTGTACATGCTGCTCCAGTTGTCTGCAATGAAGCCGTCACAACTTCTAAATATTGTTTGAAGTCTAACCGAGCCAATACAGGCGCACTTGTTGCCACAGCTCCTGAAAAATGTTCAGTACAAAAATGATATATCGTCAGTAAATATGTAACGCTCTACTACAAAGTCAACTCAAGATGGATAATTAACCTTATGTTGCAGTAACTCCAACATGCATAAACTGTTCCAAGTTGATTCGATCAGTAGGCCCTTTCCTTAAGGAACGGTGAAGTGACCCAATAAAAGACGCAGAGATCATAACGAATTCTTCAGCTATGTGCGTCACGTTTTTCTATAGACAATTTCTGATAATACAGTGCTTACATAATCGATAGATGATAAAAGATTATTACATGAGACTTTTTCATATCAAGAATTATCAAGGCAAACGTTATAGTCAGGACAAATTAATATAAAGAATAGAATATATTCATAAATGTATAGATTCTAACACTAAAAAAATCACAGTAAGAGGTCTAACAAAAAGAAGCAAGTAATAATAAATCAACTGATTGTCCAGCGTGCAATCATTTACCTACGACAAGATGAGGAAACTTTAGGCGGAACCATGCAGATAAAGAACCTGGATACGACCCGCCAAAACAAATCCATTTGCTTTCACTGAGTTTGAACTGGATGGCCATTGCATTGATGAATGCCGCTAAATCTGCAAGAGCTTGTTCACTATTTAAGAACTGCAAACTCTCCACACTCATATCTCTACAATGTAATGAGAATAGTGAGAGAATAAGGGAGTCGTGTTTTGCATGTAAATGTAATACGCACCAGACTGAGTATAACTCGTTGTGTAACTCCAACACGCATTATCGTGTCGAATTTGCAGTTTTGTCGAATAAAATTCAAACAATTAAATTCGTCTGAATCCGTGTATTTAGCGCAGGCCTAACGGGCCTAACCAATAAGCAAAGACTAATTGGTCAGGAAAATTTAAAAGCCTAATGAGGAACCAAATTGGGTCTTCACCGTTGAAGGAAACCGAAGGGAAGACCCCTGCCACCAAAAAAGGCGTTTCAGGGTCAGACCACTGGTGAGATGTATTGTTATCCACTTATACAACACTGACGGATTCTGGGCAGACATGACACATACACTTGTCACCTGTGTGACAGTGTGACTAATCACAACATGATATTCGAACTGCGCAAGTTGTGATTTGAAAACACACACACATATATATATATATATATATATATATATATATATATATATATGTAATGTTTACAACACGAGCGGCCGTGTTGTATTGAATATACAATCACGAGCCGAAGGCGAGTGATTGTATATTCAATACAACAAGGACGCGAGTGTTGTAAACAACTTGTGAAATGAATGAATAGTAAAAATCCCTTTGGGAAATTGAGATGCTAATTTGCTAATTAGTTACAAGCACTAGTGGTTGTATCAGAAGAGTATACATCCACTAGTGGTTGTAACTAATTAGCATCATTGGTTTTAGTTTGTATGGGGTTTACAGGGGTAACATGTGACGTAATTTCTGAAATTGGATTGGCTGCAAAACTCATGAATTAGTAATGAATTTCACAAATATATATATTATATACCTGACGTGTATATATATATGTGTGTATATATATATATATATATATTTATATATTTGTGAAATTCATTACTAATTCATGAGTTTTGCAGCCAATCCAATTTCAGAAATTACGTCACATGTATACCCCTGTAAACCCCATACAAACTAAAACCAATGATGCTAATTAGTTCCAACCACTAGTGGATCTATACTCTTCTGATACAACCACTAGTGCTTGTAACTAATTACCATCTCAATATCCCAAAGGGATTTTCACTATTCATTCATTTCACAAGTTGTTTACAACACTCGCGTCCTTGTTGTATTGAATATGCAATCACTCGCCTTCGGCTCGTGATTGTATATTCAATACAACACGGCCGCTCGTGTTGTAAACATTACATATATATATATATATATATATATATAAATAGGTAAAATAATCCAAAACATGGATAATCTCCCAGAAGTAGAGTGCTCAATACAGGGTTGTCACCGTGTAGAGCTTGGTATAGTGATATATTAAAAATTATCTAAAACATCTAGTCATTACACGGTGTTTCACGCAATCATCAGACGACTCGTTATTGATGATTGCGTTAAGCAATCATCAATAACGTTAAGCATTGCGTTAAGCATGAAACACCGTGTAATGACTAAATGTTTTAGATAATTTTAAATATATCACTATATATATATATATATATATATATAGTAAAATAGTAAAATAAAGACAAAGTTGGTTTACTTCATAAGAACTTTATTCACGACAAATTTGTTTCGTGTGGCAAGCAAAGCTTACCACACTCGTCAGGTGACTATCGCGTTTGCTGTGAGCGTTATGCGGAATTTGATATGTTTAAAATTACGTCATGTTGGTGGTGTGATCAGTGAGTTGTGTCGAGTCGCGGTTGTGTCGAGTCCCGTGTTAGTTATTACATAATAAATGTTTCTTTCGGTGTCTACAGTTAGATACAAGTTCGTTTCTACGATTAAGCGAGCTTAGCTCGGGGTGGCAAATAATAATAAACTTTTCATATAAACATAAGTTACATCGTTTAGTACTGATAGAGTAAGATTTGCAACGTTTCAAAATTTTCCATTTAATGGAATAAGGGACATCGGATTCTTTCAGCAACCAAATATGTTTGCTGAGTTCAGTGACATTTCTTTGCTTCTTATTTCTGAAGGAGCTTGCGTGGTTCGAAAATCGTTTTTTAAAAGTGTTCTCTGTTAGGCCGACGTATGTTTGCTGCTCGTGGTTATCTTCTCTGCTTACGGTGGCTTGATAAACAACACTTTTTGTTTGGCATTTTCCGTTGAGTGGACAGTGGATTTTCTTGCGGCAATTACATGCATTGTCCACAGCGGTTTGGTTAGGGTGTGATTCCTCACAATTTGATGAGATAACTGAGGAAGAAAAGCAAATAGTCATCCAAGCAAAAAGATCCCTACTTTTCAATGGTAAAGAAACATGGTGTAAAAAAAAAAAAAACCAACTCGCAGTTCGACGTAACCATGGGCAGTTTCGATGGAGCAGAAACCTGTGAACTCATTGGCTCCTACCTACTATCCAAATTATCGCCGCAACACCGAAAAAAACTTGGCCTATACAGAGATGACGGATTGGGGGCATTCAACGAATCTCCAAGAGATATTGAAATCATAAAGAAAGAAATATGCAAAACGTTCGGCGAGCACAACCTGAAATTAACCATTGAAGCTAACAAAAAGTGCGTCAACTTCCTAGACATCACACTAGACCTGAGAACTGGAGCATTTAGACCGTACATGAAACCTGGAAATGTCCCCCAATATGTTAACAGACACAGCAACCACCCGCCACCAATACTCCGCGGCATACCAGAATCCATCAACCGAAGATTATCTGCCATATCTTCTGATAAAAAATCCTTCGACTCAGCCAAGCAACCATACCAAGAGGCCCTAAAGAAGAGTGGTTACAACTACAACCTTAACTTCAACCCGCAGCCAACGAAAGAAAAACGCACCAGAAGTCGAAATGTTATCTGGTTCAATCCGCCTTACAGCTGCAATGTCGCCACCAACATCGGCCATAAATTCCTGATGACGATCGACGAATGTTTCCCGAGAAACCATCCACTGCACAAGATCTTCAACCGCAACACACTCAAGTTGAGTTACAGCTGTATGCCTAACATCCAGAATATTATTTCATCACACAACAAATCCATACTCAATAAAGAATCACACCCTAACCAAACCGCTGTGGACAATGCATGTAATTGCCGCAAGAAAATCCACTGTCCACTCAACGGAAAATGCCAAACAAAAAGTGTTGTTTATCAAGCCACCGTAAGCAGAGAAGATAACCACGAGCAGCAAACATACGTCGGCCTAACAGAGAACACTTTTAAAAAACGATTTTCGAACCACGCAAGCTCCTTCAGAAATAAGAAGCAAAGAAATGTCACTGAACTCAGCAAACATATTTGGTTGCTGAAAGAATCCGATGTCCCTTATTCCATTAAATGGAAAATTTTGAAACGTTGCAAATCTTACTCTATCAGTACTAAACGATGTAACTTATGTTTATATGAAAAGTTTATTATTATTTGCCACCCCGAGCTAAGCTCGCTTAATCGTAGAAACGAACTTGTATCTAACTGTAGACACCGAAAGAAACATTTATTATGTAATAACTAACACGGGACTCGACACAACCGCGACTCGACACAACTCACTGATCACACCACCAACATGACGTAATTTTAAACATATCAAATTCCGCATAACGCTCACAGCAAACGCGATAGTCACCTGACGAGTGTGGTAAGCTTTGCTTGCCACACGAAACAAATTTGTCGTGAATAAAGTTCTTATGAAGTAAACCAACTTTGTCTTTATTTTACTATTTCGCTCTACTTCGGTATTGAGCACTCTATCTATATGATTTCGAACTCGATACTAATTATCTGTTCACTTATCTATCTATATATATATATATATATATATATATATATATATATATATAGATAGATAGATAGATAGATAGATAGATAGATAGATAGATAGATAGATAGATAGATAGATAGATAGATAGATAGATAGATAGATAGATAGATAGATAGATAGATAGATAGATAGATAGATAGATAGATAGATAGATAGATAGATAGATAGATAGATAGATAGATAGATAGATAGATAGATAGATAGATAGATAGATAGATAGATAGATAGATAGATAGATAGATAGATAGATAGATAGATAGATAGATAGATAGATAGATAGATAGATAGATAGATAGATAGATAGATAGATAGATAGATAGATAGATAGATAGATAGATAGATAGATAGATAGATAGATAGATAGATAGATAGATAGATAGATAGATAGATAGATAGATAGATAGATAGATAGATAGATAGATAGATAGATAGATAGATAGATAGATAGATAGATAGATAGATAGATAGATAGATAGATAGATAGATAGATAGATAGATAGATAGATAGATAGATAGATAGATAGATAGATAGATAGATAGATAGATAGATAGATAGATAGATAGATAGATAGATAGATAGATAGATAGATAGATAGATAGATAGATAGATAGATAGATAGATAGATAGATAGATAGATAGATAGATAGATAGATAGATAGATAGATAGATAGATAGATAGATAGATAGATAGATAGATAGATAGATAGATAGATAGATAGATAGATAGATAGATAGATAGATAGATAGATAGATAGATAGATAGATAGATAGATAGATAGATAGATAGATAGATAGATAGATAGATAGATAGATAGATAGATAGATAGATAGATAGATAGATATATAGATAGATAGATATATATATATATATATAGATAGATAGATAGATAGATAGATAGATAGATAGATAGATAGATAGATAGATAGATAGATAGATAGATAGATAGATAGATAGATAGATAGATAGATAGATAGATAGATAGATAGATAGATAGATAGATAGATAGATAGATAGATAGATAGATAGATAGATAGATAGATAGATAGATAGATAGATAGATAGATAGATAGATAGATAGATAGATAGATAGATAGATAGATAGATAGATAGATAGATATAGATAGATATATATATATATATATATATATATATATATATATATATATATATATATATATATACATACAGATATAGATATATATACAGATATAGATATAGATATAAAAACAGGTTTCAGAATTGCTTTCGGCTTTTCATCTCGCGTGTAAAGTGGACTCCACGCACGTCGAGATTAGCGCCCGGGCTCGGGGATTAAAGCGTTAAGCTGCGTTGTAAGTTGCTATACGCTATCTTTTAAGACGTTACGCTATGTTCAAAGATATTACGCTGTGTCTTAGATGTTATGCCATGTTCTGGGATGTTACGGTGTGTTCTATTGTCTTAGGACATAGCGTAATGTCTTAGAACACAGCGTAGCGCATTAAATATAGCGTATAACGTCTTAGAACATAGCGTAACATCTTAGAACATAGCCTGCGTGTAGACGCTTGTGTTTCCGGAGCTTGGGTAATTGAATACACAAGCTCCGGAAATACAAGCGTCTGCACGCAGGCTACTTAGAACATAGCGTAACGTCTTAATAAATACACAGCGTAACGTCTTGGAAAACAGCGTAACGTCTTAGAACATAGCGTAACATCTTATAGAACATAGCGTAACGTCTTAGAACATAGCGTAACACCTTAGAACATAGCGTAACGCCTTAGAACATAGCGTAACATCTTAGAACATAGCGTAACGTCTTAATACATAGCGCAACATCTTAGAACACAGCGCAACGTTTTATAACATAGCGTAACGTCTTTCACTGACATAAAATTGGAAGCGCATCCTGGCCAACATTTCTTAATTTTACGCTCATTAAAACTGTCTATACCGCAAAGACAACTCCGGATCATGCAAGGTGTTCTTGCACGCTGTTGGTAGATTTCGAAACCAACTGGAACGACTGACTGTAGTTTAATTAACAATGATGTGGCTGACAACTCTCTTGATCGTAAATATGTTCACCTTTGTGGAGTATGCACCACATTCAGGGGTGTAGCGAATGGGGGTGCGGGGGGTGTCGCCCAATGTTGTCTTTGTTGGCAAATGCGGACTGCTGTCGGCAAATTTCTGTTCGGGATCTTCGAGAGAAAACGTTTCGAATGCAATTAATAGTGACACTTTTATATTTCGGATAAATTTGATTGGAAAATGCCGAAAAAATTTCGGCAAAGTTGACAAAAAATCGCAACTTTCCCGACAAGATTGGATCGCTGACAAGATTTGGAAAAAAGAATCCCGATGTCCGGTATCGTCTATCCAGCAAGGTGTTTTATCGGGTGTTATCCGAACAACAGAAATCTTGTTTCCTCTCACTAACAGAGCTTTTCGCTTGGCATTAACTGCACCAGTTACTGTGGCCAAATATGAAAGGACATTCAGTAAATTGAAAACTGTGAAAAACTTGCCATGTCAAGGACTAGCGACGAAGGGCTAGAAGAACTTAATATGTTAAAAGGACATCACAGACAAAGTACTGTATGCGTAAATAATCTAGCAATACTGTGGGCTCGTTTGAAAGTAAGGCGTATTGCCATATCGCAGTAGACTTATTGCAGTTGTACTGGTAATTGCCTTCAGTGTTTGTCTTCCTTTTATTAAATTTGTTAAATAGGCGACAAGATCCATTAAGTTAGAAACTAAGTTACAAACTTTGTATGCTATGTAAACAAAATCCATATTTTGATTCATTAAAATAAACGACAAAATGGACGTGGTTTAATCCGAGCCATGCCCATTTTGTTGGCAAAATTGAGTCGTGCACCCCCCAAACGTATAGCCTTCGCTACACCCCCGACCACACTCACCCTTCAATTCAGGCTCCATGCACTTGCGGCAACTGTGCACTGAGTCTGAATCAAAGGGTGAATATGGTGCATACTGTATAGTGTACTTCACACAGGTGAACATGACATATAACCAGTATTGAGTAGCCCGAGTGAACGCCTGACCCAGGCTTCTTGTTGTTATATTAATGTACATGTATCATATTATAAATTTTTGATTTATTGGGTCATTCCAGAAAACATCCACACCTCCCCCACAGAGGAAATGTGAAGTTGATCCCTCCCCCCTTTGGACGTCCCAGTACATTTTACTACTATCAGAAGTAGATTTACCCCCCTCCCCTCCATGGATGGCACAAATTTCCTCTGTGGTGGAGGTATGGATCTTTCCTGGAATGACCCATTCTAAGATCCACACTGAACATTGTCGTTGCTGCTGTTTTTCTTAATTAGCTCAAGGCTGTTGGAGGATGTTTTATGTTAGGGCCAGGCTGAAAAATGTGACCTCTATGGATGTCCAGAAAATCTAGAGTCTTGGAAATGCCATTTCCTGCACTTTGGGGGAAGAATTTATTAACAGAAATCTGAAGGTTATGAAAAGCCATTTCAAAATACTCAAATCAAATATTTCAATTATTTCGGGTAGTGTGAAGTAGAAGAATTTCAAATGAAGTGGAATCACAGCGGTAGAAAAAACTTTTCTGACTACCCCAACTGGGAATCAAACATAAGGTCCCTAGTTTAATGTACCACCACTCTACCACTGAGCTTTTGGGACTCCCAGGTGAGGCAGTCAGAAATATCCAAATATCAAATATTGCACATAGCTGAAGCTCATCAGGGGATATCTAATCCACCTAAACGAAGAGTTAGGTATATACTATTTGGGGTAGGATTAAATATTAATTTATTTCCTGAGCTGGATGAACACCAGCTCACCCACAATTATTTTTATATTTGGATGTTTTGACATAATTCTGGGGTATTACCAAACTTAATAGGGGACTTACTTAACACAGTCAATATAATTGTATATATATACATATCATCTGTGTGCTGTGAAGATGGGAAAAAAGGATTTTTTTTTCTGTCTGCACCTTTTGCTTGCACTAACTGCATGAGCCTAGTGTGTTAGCAGGGGCGGATCTAGCCTAAAATCTGACCGTGGCTCAGAATCTAGGGGGGGGGGGCAGCCCCCCCCCCCCCCCCCCCCCGAAAATTTTGAAAATTAGAGTCTCTGAAAACGCATTTCCTGCATTTTGAGAGAGGTCTAGAGTCATATTGTAGGATCGTTTTATACATGTTTTTCACCGAGATCTTTGTATAAATTTTACTCAAATCAAAATTTTTCTTTTCTCTTTAAGTTCAAGCCAAGATCTTCTAATTATTCAAATAAAATGTTTAGGAGTAATTGATCCAACATGAATCGTAATGTATGTTTAACGAGTTTTGTGTGACATATAAACTAACCAGTCAAGCAGCTGGGTATCCTTTGGCCGTTATTTAGAATTCTATTGAGTATTCTGTCTAATGCCAGCCAATTTTTACTTGAAACAAGAATAATCAAAGCAACCCTGCTTGTGTAATATTAATATTAACAATTTATAGGTATCAGCTAGCATTTGTCAGACTCCAGATCAGGAAATGGAGTCCCTTTACGTTTTATACTGTCTTTCGGACTCTTTCCCTCGATAAAGGGAGAATAACAACAATGGAGTTCAGTGGCGTGGTGGCGAGTTTCAGGCAGGGGTGGCCAGATTAACTTTGGTGCCCCTCCCCCCCCCCCCCCAAAAAAAAAAAGAAGAAGAAAAAGAAAAAGTACATTACTGTATTTGATAAATGATCACATTTTTTGTTTTAAAATAAGTCAAGTAGCAATATATAATATTACAACAAACAACGGGTTCTCTCAAAGGCGACCGCCAATGCGAGCACCGCAATAGCGCCAAACATCTAGGGGGTCCGGGGGCATGCTCCCCCGGAAAATTTTGAAATCTAGAGTCTTTGATATGCCATTTCTTGCATTTTGGAGTGAGATTTTACAGAATTCTCAAGATTATAAAACTTCACGGAAAACACAAAATATTACAGATTTCATATCTTTATATCCCACCACTGAAGACCTAACTATACAAAGAAATTTTTTTTTTTTTTAGGTTTATTTTGTTAAGTTTTGCCGCCCTTGCTAGTTTTGGCACCCCTTCTGCAACCCCAGCTGGGGGGGCCTTGGCCCCCCTGGCCCCCCCTGCCACCACGCCACTGATGGAGTTGATGAGAGCCAGAAGATGTAAACTGAGTTAGTAAATAGATTCGTAAATATCGTCGCTCTATACAGTCTGTAAGCTAATAATATAAATAATAGCTCGAAACGTCAAACGATTAAGAGAGTGTTAAATCCCACGACTGACAAGTCTCCAAGTCTTGCAGATAATATTTCAAAGTTGAACCATGATAGAAATGCTGTGTTTCAGTCGATGAGAATTATATTAATAAATAATGCAATGAGAGAGAGAGAGGTCACGGCTCTCGGTTTGATCTCATGCTTGTTCTTCAAATTGATCAATGTTTTAAAGATTTATATAGTCTGAGTATAAACACCACAGTCTTATTAATATAGTAACTAGCGTCTGACGATCAACAATTTTAGTAGAGAGGAACTCGTACTATAAATAAAGAAACAAAACAAACCAACATCTCTTCCTTAATTTTCTTGTGAACTTACCATCTAGTATTTCGACTATCTGTCACAGGCACAATCATTGTCCCTCCATACATGCAGCCATTCTTTAATATCATTCTGAAGAACTCTGGTCAAGACAGACTGACATGCACTACCGACTACCGGAGCCGACGATTTGATTGCATTATTTTGCAATAAAATTGTAACAAGATATTTGGTAAGGGTGGCTGACCGACGGGCTCCCGCCAAATTCAGCCACTCTATTCTGGCTCTCTGATTGGTTTACACCCCTTAATAGTCCGCTGACCGTGGCTGAATTTAGCAGATCGCTCCGCTGACCATGGCTGAATTTAGCAGAAGTGTTCTCCAATTTCTTCAGCGAATTCGTAGCACGTTCGGTAACTTTTTCGGACACTCTTGCCACATTCTCGGACTTCTAACTACCTGAGACCGATTGCGGTGCAACTGATTGTCAAAGATGCGAAAATCCACTGCTATTTTGACAATTGGTTTAGTATTTTTATGGTGGCAAATGTCGTTCTTACGTCAACTATCCTTTTGTTATTAATAGTTTTTTATTTTTGAAATATCAATTATATTATTTAATTTGGAATAATTAGGATTAAATCTGACCATGGCTCAAGCCACGCTCGCACCCCTCTAGATCCGCCCCTGGTTAGTGTGAAATTTCTAGGGAAGCCGTCAGCCCCACGCAAGGTTGCCAGGTTGTCGGTGATGTGTCTGGCCAAATTGACTGAAATACCAAAAAGGCCAAAATAGGCCAAAAACAATTTGGCTCACTGACCATTTTTCTGCCAGCCAAACGATTTTCAAAAACACCAAAATCGACAAATTTGGCCGAAAAAAGGCCAAACTGGCAACCCTAGCCCCACCCCCCTAACTCAGGATTTAGGGGGGGGGGGGCAGTACTCCCCCCAAACCAGCCAGTAACATATTGTGTATAAATATTATAAAGAGAACAAATACATACTTCAATGGATGACTCTGTCCATAGAATCTATGTTCGAGCAGTAGTGCAAAGGCCCCGAGTTCCTGAGCATACTTCATCATCGTTCCCTCAACCACCCATACTGGATTAGCTTCTCCTTCTCCTCCAATCATGATAAAAACAGGACCACCGGGCTTCCAGAATGTTGAATTGTAAAAATAACGTTGTTTCCATGTTGCTTTGTTCGCATCGTTGAAATGAGTAAGCCGTTGAGTAAACCACAGTTCTTTTGGTAATTTCACTTCATGCTTGACATTTGGTGCACCGAGCATACCACCACGAGGTCTTCCACGAAAGAATCGGGGAACAGTTGTCCAACATTGTTGGTATAAAAGACTCAACAAAACAAATACTACGGCACAATTTGACATACCTCCGGCTTTCCAATGACTTTAAATTTGCAAAATACAGCCTTTGTATAAAGCCTCTGTATAAACACGGCTTGATGTCTGGCCAGGAGCGTTCAAATCTGAATCAAGCTGTTTGTGACGGACGACAGCCCAACAAAAATACTAAGACTTGCTGATATGAAAAATGCAGATATATAAAATGAGAAAAATATCAGTGACCCGCTACTCTTTGCAAATTTTTAAAATCAAAGAATTGTATTCAATAGTCTAAACTCAAAATAGATCAAAATGATTTTCTCCTTACCCTTCCTGTTGGTGACGTCAGAGAAAAAGGAGTCTTTATTCTGTGCCGCTGAGCAATAAAATGGTGGATTCAATTATCAAACATGGAGGTGAAAAGTTTTTGACCAATCTTTTATGATATATGTATTTTTCACAATTGTAAAGCAAAAAATGAATAAATTTGAGGCGTAAGTTTTTTAAAATTTTTGATAAACGTTTTTTCCCTTTGTATTTGTTTATTTTTGACCACTAAATACCGCAGACCTTGTGTAAATTTGAAGGCATTTCCTATACATTTCTCAAACCTCATCCATCATTGCCATGGTTTACCCTGGTTCCAGAGGTTTTCCACCGTAATTTTATTCGTAGGAAGCGGTACGAACCTCACTTTCATGTAACCCAGGCTATATTTGACTACAAATGTCATAGGCTAACCTAATACAAGTTTAACCAATCATATCACCCTAGTAATAAGAAGTTTATCGAATCAAAACTGTGTTTGAGGGTTATACAATCAGAGGTGGTGAACACGTTCTGTTCAGCTAGAATTCTATTGGAGTGGTTTAATCAATCACACCACTTTCTACCAGAGGTTTCCCCTCATCTTACTGCTATAATTAAGTTACAGGAGAGAAAACCTCTGGGACCAGGGTGGCCATGGTTGGCATGGCATTGGTACCTCATGCCATGGTTAGCATGGCATTGGTATCACTATACATGTAATGGGTATACAATTTTACATTTCTACCGAATAGATTGGATTTGGAGGATTCACAAAATAGTGACAGTGGAGAAGAAGTAGATGAAGAAAAGAATGAACAAGAAAATAGCAAAGAAAAGGTATTTACAGTATTTGAAAGTTTAAAGACTGAAATAGTAAAATTTAAATTATTGTATAATACATTGTTAACCTTTTATAGTCAAACTGGATGTTCTCTTGCATGTGACTTTGCAATATTCAGTGGCGGATACAGGATTTTTGCAAGGGGGGTGACTGTAAGGTGCTCAGTTGTTTCTTTCAGAATATTTAACAAGGGTGCATGGGGGGGGGGGGCAAAACATGCAATACTTACTACGTAGGAGCAGGGTGGCACCGAAGATGCGACAAACTTCCAGGGGGGTCTGGGGCATGCTCTTTCGGAAAAATTTTGAATTTTAGAGTCTCTGAAATAGCATTTCCTGCATTTTGAGGGGGATTTGAAAGAGTTTTGAAGGATATAAATTACCAAACAAAATACCCAAATATATGAATACACCATATGTCGTCATTGTCGTGGACTCATGGGGATATGTTTTATACGTTTATGTTCCAAAATTACTATGTATATTCAGATTTCAGATTGAAATTGTATACAATACGTATATAATCGTGATTCTTACTGTTTTAAAATTGGGGTTTCAAATTTACAAGATATTAGCGTATCATGATGTCCAATCTTATTGCAAAGGAGAGGCCATAGCTACAGCCTGTATCAATAAGCATTGTTATACAATATAATTTATGCAAGTTTTACACACGAATAACTGTTGTGATAAACAGCTGCTAGTGTATCGCTGTATAATCCTGTATTGGTTGGGGCAGGGAAGGGGGGTGACTAGTCACCCAGTCACCCCCCCTCCTGTATCCACCCCTGATATTGATATGTAACATTGTAATTATTTTGATTCATGGATTCAATTAGCAACCTGCAAACGCTTTATCATGATTCCTCAATGAGTTGCCCTAAAAAATCTTTTTAAATGCCAAACTTTGGATAATGTGAAATTCCACATAAAGTTAGAGCCATTATACCTTCAAGTGTGACACCACATTTATGTGTTGTTTGTTATTTAAACCCAATATTTTAAGCAATCTGTTGAGGAATGGGTCATTCCAGAAAACATCCACACCTCCCCCATGGAGGAAATGTGAAGTTGACCCCCTCCCCCCTTCGGACATCCTAGTACATTTTACTATTATCAGAAGTAGATTTACGCCCCTCCCCTTCCCGGATGGCACAAATTTCCTCTGTGGGGGAGGTATGGGTCTTTTCTGGAATGACCCAATCGTTACCTATCAATGCAATGTTACCTATCAATTATTGCAATGTTGTATGCGAGAGAACATCGGTTTGACTATAGATCCCATAGGGATCTCTTGTAACACTAGTCACTACCCTCTATTCTCAAGGGCTCACATAATGACATTATTTTGAACACGTTTATGACATATTTTCTCCAGGCATATAATTTCTCCTTTATGTGTAATAAAAAGTATACAGCTTTCAGAACACCCAGACAAAAAATATAAAGCAAACATCAAATGAATCTTAAAAAATTACTGGCAATGGTGCACAGAATAAAACAAATAATAAGATCTAATGTTGTAGTACACAGGTACAGATGCACTATTATGACTTTGTTTACAATACTAGCCAAGAAAGAAAATGAAAATCCTGAACTTGTATACAACAAAATAGAAATTCAGTCCAAAATATCAATAAAATAAATCCTGTAGAACAATCCCTTGCCATTGTCCACTTAAAATATTTCATATATTCATCATAAATTATCACAGATATCCTTGATGATTTTGAAAGCATGTCAAACAACAATGCTTGTTGCACAATTAGCAGTCCATTTGGCAAAATATGGTTTGCTTGATCTTCAAACAACACTTGCAGTGCCCTTTAGAAAATGGAATAGGCTGGCCAGTGGTCTTCATGAGTGTTCACAGAAGAAACAGAAATATCTGACTCTACCAGTTTGCAGAGCTTCAATTCCATCTAGATCTTGTTCTTCAAAACCACTGAATTCTTCGATTTCTAATGTGCTCATGGATGCCATGATGTTCAATCATGATTTTCATCAACTGAAGATTTTAAACTAGACCACATGGCTTATCCTATGTCAATAGCACTGCTCTCAGTACTGACCATAACATAGGGTTTCTTATTTGACTTTTTTGGGTTGGGGTTTTCAAGCGTTTTTCTCTCTTTTTGTATTTTGTTACTTTTTTATTTTGTGCCCCAACCCTTGTAGGTTGCCACTATCAAATAAACATGAAACTATTCTCAAAAGAAAGAATTTAATACTATCAATAAATATATTGAGTAGAGATTTGTTCAGAGTAATGTGCTCAAAATTAGCTTTAATAGATGTACTAGCGTAATTGACATTTGGTGTTGGAGAGAATATTACTGTTATTCCTAAGGCATAAGAGAAATAGGAAACCCAGGTTCCTTTTTTTTGGCCTAAGTATAACGCGTGTCTCGTTATAACACGATTGATCTATATGGACCCCAAAACTTCATTTTCCTGTTTGTCATTTGACAACTTATGGTAATGTTTATTATAATCGTGGCGATTGATTTTCCGAGCGAAAAGCGTAAACGTAGGATAAAAATAAAAGCCCAGCTCAAGACTTTTAAGTGAAGAGCCAATAACACAAGAATAGACAAATGAATATAAATCGATTTTACTGACGTTTCGTTACTTAACCAGTAACATCTTCAGAGTGAATGAAAGAATTACAAATGGCATACTTATACATTGGTTGGTACAAATTGTACATATATAATTAATGATATTATCAGGGCAAAGTTAAATAAAATAAAAAATAAAAATAAACATATGTACAATAATCTAGTGTCATCTTGATATTGTAAATAAAAAACGGTCAAAAGAGGATAAAACAGTTTAAATTACAAACGGTCAAATTATAAAAGATTAAAAATTTTTAAATTTAAAATTACAATATAAATCGTAAGGTCTCACAACATAACGTAAGGTCTCACAACATAGCGTAAGGTCTCACAACATAAACGTAAGGTCTCATGCACAACATAGCGTAATTAAGGTCTCACAACATAGCGTAATTAAGGTCTCACAACATAGCGTAAGGTCTCACAACATAATGTAACGTCTGACAATATAACGTAAGGTCTCGCAAAGAGCAGATAAGGGATAACAATGTAATGCAAAGTTTCACAACCCTCTAACACGCAATGCAAGATATGCAATATAATGTAAAGTCTCACGACGTAATGTAAGATTTTACAACGTATTATAATTAAGGTTTCACAAACGTAAAGTGTTACAATATACTGCGTACAACAATATTTTACATTTTTATACAATATGTGAAAGGAAAAGATTTAGCTTTACAAGCAATTACAACGGATCTGTTTAAGCACCCGTGTGATACACAAGCGCAAAGAGAATTTACTCTGGCGTGCGAGTCGTTGAACACGCCGTGCATTTTTGCTGGTGAAAAGGCCTGTCTAATGCTGTACGGATCAAATAATCAGAGGGCAGTACAATACAATTATAACGTGTTTGAGAAAGTTGCTCGTCTAGGTTAGAGTAGTCTTGAGAAAGACTGTTAGTGCTGGTAGTGACTGATGTTTCGACGGCCTCAGCGGCAGTCCTCTTAGGCGTACGAGGCGGCCCGGTCTCCGCTCCCCCCCCCCCCCCCCCCTATAAATTTGTGCCCGTACACCTATGGCGGTCATGTTCAGAGTCAGTCGAAACGTCAGTCACTACCACCACTAACAGTCTTTCTCAAGACTACTCTAACCTAGACGAACAACTTTCTCAAACATGTTAATACTCCTGGGTTCAAACCATTTACTTTAATACAATATATAGTATATAGTGAGTAGTTTCAAACATTTACAGTTAATCTCTGACTTTCAATTTTTATTACACAGACCACATTAATTCCCTTGGTGATTGGAGAAGATGAACATCAGTTGCAATATCCTTATGCATTATGGTTTTCTAAAAGGCCTCCTGGAAAACAACAGTTTAATTATGAAGAAAATATTAAACTAGCTGGGAAGTTTGCATCTGTAAGCAATTAATGTTTATTATAGTTTCATTTTACAAATTATTTTGATTACCATCAATACCATGATGGTGATTTCAAGGGTGATTTTAGTGACGCCAGTCTAACCAGGAGTCACATTCTGAGTGGCTCCTGGTTGACGACTTGATGGTAGTCTCCTTCGCAGACGTTCTTATGGCTCGCTCACACTCCCCAGCCAACGTCTGCTGAAACGAGCCACACATTCCACTCCCTTAAACTGACCAATCACAGCGAGGCTTCCAGATTCTGGAAACCTGACCTCCGACCTTGAGGCTTGAACTGACCGTTTTAACCAATATTTCGAAGACTATTGCTTATAGTTTAGTAAAATTTTTGCGTAAATGGAATCAATAAGATGATGTTGTAACTGTAAATCGCGATATGAATACATGTACATGAAATAAAGTTAAAAGCGTCACTGCCTGGAATATATATTATGAAGCTGAGTAATATCATCGAGGTTGCTACCCAGACATGGCCAGATATCCCAGTAAAAAATATTATCCGCTCGATACATTTCATGAAGTTCTAGGCTAAACGTTATAAAATATTAGCTTTCGACTAAACAAATTAAATACACGTGACAACACTAGACCAGGACGGCATTATTTAGCACGACAATGGTGTAATTTCATTGGACCATGTACACAAAGGGAGTGGAATGTCGCTCGTTTCAGCAGACGTTTGTTGGGGAGTGTGAGTGAGCCATAAGAACGTGTGCGAATGGGATTAGGTTGCATTGACGGAGATTTTGAGTGAACCAGGAGCCATTGTGCCTGACCCAAGAGCCACTTTCAAATTTGACACTTTTATCCTCTTACTTTAAATTTGTACATGAATTTAAAAATATTCTTGTTTCGTTTTTTGGCTATAGCCACACAATAAGTAGCCTCAGATCCTTGCCACGTATCATGTTATAGTTTCCAGGCTCCCCGTGAAGATCTCATCACTCTGATACTCTTCTGTGATCATCTCATCAGAATGAATAACGAAACAAGAATATTTTTAAATTCATGTACAAAAGTATGTCATTAATTAATTAGTGAAAAATATCTAAAGTATTTCGTATTGAAAACACATATATGTGTTTTCAATACGAAATACTTTAGATAATATTTTTCACAAATTAATTAATGACATGCAGTAGACAGAGCACAAATTAGGGAACTTTTGTGTTTTTGGATGAAATATTTTACAAAATGGGCGATTGAATATAGCCGTATTCAATGGCGCCACTTTGGGTCAAAATATGTGGCACCCGTGGTGGCACAGCCACTATAGGTATTTTTGTTTCTCATGAGCACTTCTACAGTACATAGCTTTTGGGCGCTAAACGACACCTGTCGCCCGCTTAAAATCACCATTGGGTGGCATAATAATATGTATATATACATGTGTATAACTGTATATATGATATTTATATGTATGTTTGTAACTGTATATATGATATTTACCTTAAATATAATGGTTTTATAGATAAATTTTGTGGAAACACCACGTAAAACATTTATTTGCTAAGCTTTCGGCCTGTTGACTCAGGCCTTCATCAGAGCAATAACAATAAGCTGTTGGCTCACGTCATTTATAAACTACATGTAAGCAACTGATCAATTAAATCATGTAAGAATACATGCAATGGCGTATCACGTTAATTTTATTAATTAGAAATACAAAATCAAGAATGTTCTCCGAATGGGGCACACCACGTACTGTTTAATGGTTGTCCCTCCTGAGAGATGTGAGAGTGTGATGTTTTGAAATCTCAGTAGATTCCCTTGTTCTTCGCGCGAAGTATTGCTTGTCGCTGGTGACGACTCTTCCCACTTAACACGATGGTCACACTTCCAAGCGTAATAATAATGGTTTTATTATCAAATATATACTGTAACGAGGGGGTTCTGTTAATCTGTTTTGTTTTGCTGTGCTGTAAAGTAGTGAATTGCACTTCACTGCTACTGTATGTCATGTAAATATTTTCAAGTCTGCCATTTTGCTTTTCAAAATTTCTGTACAAAATAATAAATCATGTAAAACTTGAAAAGTATGTCAGTCAATCTACAACTTGATTGAAATTTCAATCTATTTCAGCATGCCTCAGAAATTCGTGAAGCGTCCATACCTCGATATTATTTGTCAGTATTATTAAAGATAACCAAGACATTCAACTTCATAGAGCACGAATTTAGTATGTTATTTATTCATTTAATATTGTGTGTCTTTTAGGTTGAGCAATTTTGGTCCTTATACAGTTGGCTGGTTCATCCCAGTGAGTTAACTGGACACTGTGATTATCATCTTTTCAAGGATGGAATCAAGCCAATGTGGGAGGTGTGTTATGATGCATGTATTGTTACAGTCAAAATGGAAGTACCTTCCCACTTCTTCTTCTGTAGTTCGTTGCGTATTACTGTATTTCTGTAGCGGCTACCAAATCCTGAGAAATCGTTTTGTTGAAAACTGTACAAAAATAGTATAATTTATCTTTAAATGGTATTTAATCATAATACAATGGATGTTTATCCCAAACCGATACCAGCAGACAAGTATACATCAAGAATTGGTGACTTTTATCACTAGACTTGCCTCGTGCTTCAGTAGCGATTACAGAAATACAGTAATACGATATCAACTACAGAAGCGGAAGTGGGAACGTATATTTCCATTTTGCCTGTAAATTTGTGCGAAAGTTGAAACCACAAATGAGTTTAATATACCTGTACATCTTGTTTAATAAGGGTTTAAATTGTAGCGTTTTCTTCCGTTGGGTATACTCTGTAGTGTTGGATTTTTTTTCAAGGATGAAGCAAACCAGCTGGGAGGAAAATGGATCGTCAGGTTAAAAAAAGGCCTAGCGTCAAGATTTTGGGAGAATTTGGTAAGAAATTATGGAAATTGCATCAAACAAGTTGGAAAGGGTGGTCTATATAACTATATCTACTTTAGATTTTTAAAAATGTTGTTATTTTTCATAGATTTTAGCCATTTTAGGCGAGCAATTTATGGTTGGTGACGAGATATGCGGTGCAGTAATTTCAATAAGATTTCAGGTAAGAGCATGCACAGCCTTGTACCCAGAGTCTTCGCTTCTTTGTAAGAGCTTTACGTTATAGGTGAACACAGGAATACTAGAAGACGTATTCGATACTAATCACTATATTCAATACTTTTGCCTTGCCTGAGGGGCCGAGTACATGGAGACTTTCAGCCCTGACTGAAATGTCAGCCCAGTTAGACAAACTGCGATTTAAGTACGACTTTACGAATAAATGTGGGTTAATAACATTAATTTGCTATAACATGGCAAGAATTTCATTCCTGGTTGAATTTCTGCCCGGATACCGGCTTCCATCCCGGTTGGAGCTACCCGAGATGGAATTTCAGCCCGGGCTGAACGTCACCATGTAATCGGCCCCTAAAAGACCGCGCGGACTACGTTTAAACACTCAAAGACAGACTTCCTGCCGCTCCGGCCCGTATACAGTATTTTATTTATTTATTTACTTATTTATATTTATTTATTTATTTATTTATTACTCGGGCTACCTGTGTTAGACCGAGTCTAGGTTTCGGCTCGGTTTCCTTTTTTTTTGGTGTCACGATTTTGCATTTTTGCACTTTTTACTTCGCTACTATTCATGCTTCCAGTGAGTTGTTAGCTATGTGACGGAGTGAGGCCGTGAGACATGTTGTAAGTTCTTTGCTCCTTTCGCTTTTGGAGTTGGACAAAAAGTTGACCAGGATTGTCTTTTAATCAAGGTGTTCTTGCACGTTGTTGGTAGATTTTGAAGGGGACTGGCTGACTTTGTAGTTTAACAGTGATCAGATGTGGCTGATAACTGTCTTGATCGTAAATATGTTCACCATTGTGAAGTATGCACCACATTCAGCCTTGATTCAGGCTCCGCATACTTGACAGTAGTCCGAGTGAGCGCCTGACCCAGGCATCTTGTTTATATGAAGTTTTGCCACAAGATTCAACAGGAGTACAGTAGTAATTAAATTTTTTAAAATGACAATTACTCATAGTGAGAGTTAAGTTACAAGGTAAAATTACGCCAATTTATTGGTATTCTGCAATATTCAGTACCATCATGCATGGACTGATATGCCAAAAATACTGTCAAATACTGAGTATTGTGATTCATTTGCGTCGCTAGGATATTTGATAGTATTGTTAGTCTTAAGGCCGAAACACACCGGACGCGAAACCGTAATGCGACCCGATTTTCCAGTTTTTAAAAGCGAATAAAATTACCCTAGAAAAGAACATTTGGAGGTTTTGTATGCACTAGAATCAAGTTATCCTGTCATTGTTATTTTATCAAGCTTCTCAAGAGTTTATTAGAAAGGACACAAGCTAATGTTCTGAAACAAAACGCATTTTTAGAACATTTCACAATTTCTAGAACATATTAACTTACTCGAACATATTGACCTATACTTCTTTTAGATTCCTTATTATTTGTAATATTTTAAACTGGTAGGAGGGCCATTATAAAAACTACTAGGTAACTAGTAATAGTGTTTACCCTCATTATATAAAGTCTTTCAATTTCAATTTCTCACGAGGGACGAATTTATTCGGTTCCGAAATTACAAAAATCACGTCGCTTTACGGTTTCGCGTCCGGTGTGTCTCGGCCTTAACAGTCAAACCGGATGTTCTGTACCGCGCGACGTTGCAATATTGATAGCAACATTGTAATGTTGCCTAGCTAATGATACACGGCGACTCCTTGGCAAGTTGCTAAAAATTCGCATTTTAAATATCGAACTTCACATAACATGAAGTTTACTTAGAGTTAGTTGTTCTGACTTTCAATAGAACTTCATATTATGTGAAGTTCGATATTTAAAATGCGAATTTTTAGCAACTTGCTAAGTGCAATTTATGTTTGCTATCAGTATCGCTATCAATATTGCAAGGTCGTGTGGGAAAGAATATCCAGTTTGACTGTACATTTAAATACTATATGTAACGTAGACCCTCTAGAAGGTTGTGTTTATATGTTTTGCTTTACGTTACAGGAGGATATTATATCTGTATGGAACAGAACTTTTAGCGATCAAGCTGTGACGACTCGAATAAGGTAAAGATTTAATGACTGCAGTGTTGAAGTGCCTATGTGAAACGAAAATTAAGTCATTTATAATTAAAGAATCAACGCTTAAAAAATAGAGTATAATCTTTTGTAGTTTTTCGTTTATATACCTTTCTTCGTTGTTGACATATTTCGGGTTGTTTCTCAGATCACATGTATATATATATATATATATATATATATATATATATATATATATATATATATATATATATATATATATATATATATATATATATTCCTAGCACGAAACGGGTACAAGAAACAAATTACACGATGAGTACAAAATACATTTGTACTTCATTTGTGCATAATGACTTATCGGAGAATATTACAAATCGTTGCTATTATCAAACCAAATTAATTTAAAGGAAGCATGTGGGTGTGTTTCTCCCGCAACACCAAACATGTAGATTTTCGAGTGATTGTGTTCAAGGGTTCTTTCAAATAGAACAGACTTATTTTTTGTTTCATATTGGTGCAGGCACTTTAATTAAAGTAAATGGTTTTAACCTACCACGTGTTTGTGAAAGTTGCTCGTCTAGGTTAGTATAGTTTTGAGGAGGACTGTTAGTTGTAACTACAGTTATTTCTCAAGACTACACTAACCTAGACAAGCAATTTTTACAACATGTGCTAGCAAAGTAGTGTTTATGGTGATTGATGGCGTACAATAAGGTAGATTGAAGTATTTCGTTACAAGACAACCAGGATTCTGGCCCGTACAAAAACTAGCAATGCTTGTACTTCTGACGAATAAAATGGTCAAGAAGGGTAAAAAAAAAATTCGCTTAACTTATTCATGCAACGTTGTTTAATTAATTGGTGTAGGGACACTTTGAAACGTGTTTTGAGTTTGCCAATGAATACCATAATGGAATACAAGACACATAACAACAGCATAAGGTATGAATCTGTTTTTTTTGTCTCATGTACTATACTATTAATATCTTGGCTTTAACTCATTCCTGTCCGGGGGCTTCCCCGGAGGTGAATAAAATCGTCTGGCGTTAGCCAGAATAAAATACTAAAGACCAATTCGGACAAGAAAGAGTTAAACGTTTTTAAAAGTGCCTCTGAAACGAAAATTAAGGTTATGTCTTATATTAAAAAACACTCTTAACATAATGAATAGTAATTTACAGCTCTTCCATATCACACGTGGTTCTCGAGATATTGATATTTGTTTAATAGGCAAATTTAACCCCTTAACGTCACACATATCTTTGCAATTAACTTAGTTTGTTTCTCACAACACTAAACATACAATGTTTCAAGTGGTCTCGTTCGATAATTGCAAACTAAAGCCCTAAGCAAACGAGAACGCAAGTCATCGCAAGTTGGCAGTCACGCTATCTCAACCAGCCCCTCTGAATAATTTCCCGAAAATATTATGTACCGTGACAAAGTTAAAACCTGTTTAAAACACTCATGAAACCTTTATTTTGTTAATTTGGGTGTTCGAACGACCGCCACAGAAATTTGTGACTGCCAATCTGCGATGACTTGCGATGCCACCAGTCAGACGTCGGCACAAATCGTCGCAAGTTCTGCACTCCCACTAGTTCCCACGCCTTTTCGCTAGTTCTGCAACGACGGAGCACGAAAGACTTGCATCGACTTGTGTTTTGTATTCAAACGTTTCGCAAGCTCTCGCAAGTTGAAAACTTACGATGAAATTTGAACAAGATAAAATTAGTCGCAAGTTAACGCAAGTCACCGCAAGCCATCGCAAGCTGGCGGTCAAACGAGACACAATCAAGCACAAGCTAAAACTTGCGATGACTTGCGTTCTCGTTTGATTAGGGCTTAAGATGACATGAGTATAGCGTCGGGGGGTTAAATTTTCATATCAAATAAATTTCAAAATCTCAAAAGCGAGGTGAGATATCGAAGAGTTATAAACGTCAATCTTTATAATTACAAGACTACTTTTGAATTTTTCATTGCATAGGCATTTTAAAAGACCTTATAAAGTAAATCTATGTACTGATTAAATGTGTACAACACGAAATATTGCTTATACGAAATAAAACCAAAACATTCCTTTTTTTTTCCTTTTAGGGACAATTCAAGCTTTAGAAATACCGCCGTTTTTTCTAGCTAAACACAATTTGAGACATTGTTGGGTTTTTTAAATGGGTTTGGTATAGTGCAAAGGACTTATATAACGGTTATCACAAAAATTGTTGGCTTGCGATGTTATGGTGAAAAGTGCATGTATGCTTCTCCGGTTTCCCACTAGGCGATATTTTTAGCGCGAATCGACTATCCATTGTTAGAATTGAATAAATTATTAAATTTCGAATTAGTTTCTAGTCCAGAGCTTATAGACAAAAAAAATCGTTTCGCGCGAAAAAAGTCGCCTAGTGGAAAACCGGCTTTAAGCCCGTTCTCCACTAGGCGAATTTGTTCGCGCGAAGCGAATTCTCCGGCAATATGATTGGCAAGTAAGAAAATTGGCGCGAAAACTAGCAGCACCAACCAATTACATTGCATGAACGGGTATTTCGATTCGATTCGCGCGAACAAATTCGCCTAGTGGAGAACGGGCTTTAAGGCGGTTTTCCACTAGGCGAAAAATGTCGCGCGAAGCGACATTTTCTTTTTGTCTCGCAAGCTCTCGAGTGGAACTAATTAACCAAGACAAAAGAAAAATGTCGAGTCGGTCGACAAATGTCGCCTGGTGGAAAACCCGGTCCGGCTTTACGGTACAGCTTTGTTCTGGAAAAATTCAACCCCAATTGACATACATGCAATATTAGCGCCAAGGGGTATGTCATATATTATTGGTTTATGCCTGCATACATTATTGTCTATAAAACAATATCAACGAACTTGTTCGCCAACAATTAAGATGATATACAGTAATAAGTACTGCACCATTTGTAATATGACCAGCCGTGTTGTATTGGATATACAAAGGATGTTCGATACAATACGGACTCGAATACGGTAAAGTAGGTATGATACTGGTGGATGTAATTGTTTGTATTCATTGAAAATCTTGCGTGGAGGTAGCAATCGTTGACAAAATTAGTTGTAACAACGTCAACAAAACATGTAATTTCCCAATATATCGTTATGTCCCCCCCCCCCCCCCCCCCTCCCCCCTAAACAATGTTGGTTTTCCATAAACGAAAATGTTATGAGAAGCCATCGAGAACAAATTGCTAACATTTTGTAGTGGTACAACATTGTTAAGGGGGACAGGTGATAAACGTACGCTGGCTAAGAGGTCAAAAGATGTTAATGTTGAAAGATTTTAAATGAAACGTTTATGTAAATTAGCACGATGCTGTTCATTTTAACACCTATTATAAAGTTCTGCATGAATTTTACTCATCATTGTTCGGCTCTTAATTTGAAATACCTAGAATTCTTACTGTGAATGAGCCAGTTCTCCAGTTGGTTATTTTCCGCCGGGATGAAACGCAGGCATGCATAAACTATTGCTGTAGGCATAGTTAATGGAGGGAGTTGGTTTGGAAACTCGGCAAAGGTCATTGTTCTATGGTTTTGTTCAATTTGTCTAATTTCACGGTCACTGAACGTATTGTATTTTCTGTATAATGAAGCAGTCATCTAATAGCAACGTTTGGGTTTAATTAGTGCAGTCCTTCGCCGTCGCGTGTTGTAAGTCCTTTGTTCGTTGTGTAGTCTTCGTCGTCACTCATCACGTGTCCATAGAATTTCCTCTCTTCAACCAATTGCGCTCCTCCAACATGAACACAATAACATGACCATTGCATAATCTTGACAGACAATGGAGCTTCCAAACCATCCCCCTCCAACTATGCTGTAGGTTACATATGCAGTAGGTTAAAATCTTAAGGCGGATTTCTATTCAGCTTTTTTTGTCGAGCGAGCGACTTTTTGCGATCGCTTTCTTTGTCTCATGAGCCGTCGGGTGGAACGGATCCAGTCGAGAGCCCACAAGACAAAAGAAAGCCATCACAAAATGTCGATCGCGCGATAAAAAGCACTGAATGGAAACCAGGCTTTAGGGAGAGGTTATTATTCAACTTTACTTCATATTCTTGTTTTTAGGAGGTTATTCCTCAGGTTTGCATTGCGCAGCTTTTCTGCGCATAATTCAAGATGTATCCAAGTGTTAGTGACGAACACACATAAAAATATCACTAAGGAGGCTAAATCAGATAATAATAATAATAATAACTTTGACAAGAAGATACTAACTTAATTTTGCTTTTTGAAAGAAATTTAAAAAAAATTGTTACGTGCTTTCATGTATAAATGAAATGATAGGGAAATGCCCCATGTTGAAGCTTTAACCCTGCGTATCTCACGAAGACACTCAGTGACCCCCACTTTTTTCAATTATTTATTTCCTCTACTAGTTGTACAGCATATATGAAAGAATAGAGAAAAAATCATTTCTAGAAATTGGAATATCGTACGTTTCTCGTTCTTGCGGCTTCAAAAAACACGTAGCATGAAGAAAGATTGTGGACATTCTCTCATCGCAAAAATGTTTGTCAATAGGCGAGTTTCAGGGTGTTGCGCGCGCATCATTTTTCAAAAGAACTGGAAGCTCCTCTCAAAGTAAACGTACTACGCAGGACGTTTTTCACTAAGTAAACAGGTGAAATTAAGTGTATATATGAATGCCACGTTTACCGTTTGAACACCACGTTTTTCAGAGAAGACAAATCAGCATGTTATATTTGACGGATTTATAGTCGTTTCATGCAACATATATATTTATAAAATAAGGTGTGCTCAACGCACGCTCTGATTGGCTGGGTTCCGTGCATTAATAAGAGTATGAAGATCATAAATGACGTGAAATGGCGTAGAATGGCGTCAGCTGGCTGGAAAAGCCCACCAAGTTCAGAAATTTTCCTCACTAGCTTTAGTTTGATTTTTATTATTATTATTTTATAAAACTCAAATATAAAACATACCGCTGCTGTGCACATGTACTCTTATAAAGGTACATTTGACGTCATTTGAACACGAAGTGTAAAGGCTCTACTCAACTTCTTTCGTGTTCAAATGACGTCAAATGTACCTATACATATGCACGGAGCTTTATGATATAATTGTTAAATAGAAAGGCTCTGACGTTAGAGTTTAACTATATATCCATCCATCTCTTCATTCCTTTTAGTTTTACCTCCTATTCCTCTTTGTTCCCTATACTATCATTTTTAGATTTTCTCTAAAGTACTTGCAAGAAACAAAACAATCTATATATAGGCTAAAAACATAGGCAAGATCTGTATCTCGGTATCTGCAGGTACCATGCATTTATATGACAATTCAAAATATACATAATTCAAGTTACTCAAAATATACATAATTCAAGTTACTCAATATCCGATAAGAGTCGCGGATAAGGCTTAACTCGACATAATTTAGTATAGCCTTTGACAGTTTCAGATATTTATTTGGGATAACGTTAGTATAGTTGGAATGATTATCTCTGATATTAATTCAACGATTAACTGAAAGGTCTATGCGCTCGAGATCTTCAGGAATATGTTTTCAAAACCTAAATAATTAATAGCCTTGGCCCAGTGTGATATTCTCGTTTAGAATTATGTGCTTTACTGATATATATTATAGTGTAAAGTCTATCGAATTGGAAACGAAGGATGACACTTGTCCAAAGCCCAAAGGATACGAGAGACTATCAGCGAAATTTGAACAGGTTTTAATCGGTTAAACGTTTTATCCATTCGGGCTTCTTCATGATATAAAAAAGTTAAAAATTAGGCGTCAATGATTGAAGCATGCGAGTCACGACTGCAACTCTTTGGAAAATGACTCGAGTCAAAGTTGTTAATTATTGTGGATTTCTTTATTATAATATTTAACACTTTAGTCTTCAAAATATCTTTATCTATACTTGTAATATTTGGCATTTCACTCCATTAAACTGGCTGTTCTAGGTATAATTATAATTATATATTCTTCTTTATCTATACATATACGGCTATCAACATGCAGTGATTATCACAAAATAACATTTCTAAAATGGTTTCTGATAAGCATATCGTCTATAGTCCTGCTGATGTGCTTGATATTATTGAATCATATTTTTTGGGTTGTTTTGTTAATGACTTTTTATATAGTCCCTATAACGTCAATTCTCTTCCACAAACTCGTGGTTTACGTAACGACTAAAAAAGAAATGCGAATTACTGATCGAAATTGTTATGTTTTTTAGTTTCTAAATTACTCATTGAAATACAATTGCCCAATATTAACAAATGACTCACTATACTGGGTGTAAATAATGTGCAAGCGAATAACTGTGAGACATCTGCTTTTCGTGACAATACACATGGAGACACGAATAAATAATTAACGACACGGAACTTGTTATCCAAAACGAAAATTCCCAACTGATAAAACCTATTATTAATTTCAAGAGCTTTCTTTGTCGTACAATTAGTTCGTTTGGGGAATTTTTTTTGTTTTTTCTTTTATATTATTTTGCAAGAAATGGAAACCAAAGTATACTCAAGCCGGTTTTCCACTAGGCGACTTTTTTCGTGCGAAGCGACTTTTTCTTTTGTCTCATGAGCTCTGAGCTGGAACTAATCAGAAATCTATTGAATTCGAACAAAAGAAAGTCGCTTCGCGCGAAAAAAATCGCCTAGTGGAAAACCGGCTTAAGTCTCAATTACAGTAAAATCATTTATTCAAAGTAGTTTTATCGTGGACGTGGCATATACATGTCATTTATTAAAAGAGCAGGTGGAATAAAGTCGACGGAGGAAAGGGCATAAGAATAACAATTGGAAACCAATTACGTTCTCGGCAGATGAGTATTATTTCGCTCTGGTTAGTAATTTCGGTCATAGCAGCTGAATTTTAATTCAAAATGGACATCATTATCGAGCAGCCAGAATGTTTGCTCCTCAATTCTTTTGAGGGCCGTGTTTGTGGGGAAATACCTGAATTGGAAATGTTCAAAGATGCCGATCAAGTTATTATAAAAGAGAGATCGCGCCGACTTGGAGGTAACTACGTGTGCATGTTAATCGATGTCGGTAGATATATTTTTCAATTACCTGTAGTGCTGTACATGTTGTGTATGTAGTATATTCAAAATAGCGACAATTGGTGGTGGCGACTGCATGGCGTTTAAAACCTTATACTCGCACTCTGTATATACTTGACATATATGTTGACTAAAGTTCGAATAT
Organism: Corallium rubrum; assembly: GCA_964035015.1. Classification (NCBI taxonomy): domain Eukaryota; kingdom Metazoa; phylum Cnidaria; class Anthozoa; order Scleralcyonacea; family Coralliidae; genus Corallium; species Corallium rubrum. The sequence goes on from OZ035997.1 coordinate 47,010,325, forward strand.
TATATTTACTCTAGTTCTCGCGACAGTCGATCAGTACGGGGACTGAAAGTTCTTCATCGAGCTAAGGTCACCTTGATTTCATCAATATAAAATATATCAAACAGTGCACATATAGTTCCCATCGATATCAACCTGTTTGGAAGAGATTATAATTTGACTTTCATCTATTATAACTAGTTGTTAGAAACGTCGGTGGCAAAAATGGCATAGAATTATGATTATAATTCACTCGACTTGGACTGAATTTGGACTAAGACTAAAACTGATGTCGGACTTAATAGTTGCATGCGTTCACATTAGACTGGTCTGCTGCATGACTTGGGGTAAAATACGATGTGAGAGTTCATCATTTTAGACTGAACATTACAAAACATACAGCAATCATCTACAACAAAAACCATCCAGCCGATTTTCAATCTAAATTGCGGTCCAATCCGAGTCCTTTCTCACTCCAGCACCATTTGGTGTACCCGAATTCAGCCCAAATCTAGCTATAGTCCGTTGGAGTTCACACTGGACTAGCTCGCTATCCAAATCCACTCTAAATCTGACACTCTCACTATATATACGAAGTGTGAAGTGCCTAATTTTTCACGCGACATTTATATAAAAGTGTCCTGTTGCCGTAGCCCGCGTTCAAGATGATGTCCTTAATTAAGCTATTCATGTTACTTTTTATGCAATAAAAACAAAATGACGCGCGGCCATCTTCGGTACTATCGGCATGGTAACTCGATGTAAGCGTAATTAAGAAATGCTTCATGGTTAGGTTCGAGACGACGATAGCAGATAGCTGCTGGAGCATGCGCATGCCAAGCCATGAACCATTTCTTTTAAATAAAAATTGGCAACAAAAATTAAGTTTGTCTAATTTGAAAGAACTCATAAAATTGTAACAGAAGATCTTTTACAATTTTTTCGTATCTTTCTTCGTTTTCAAGTTATTTCAATTAATTTAATATGTAAATTGAGATGGTCTCTGACATCAGGAGCATGGTAAATCAGTCATATCTCTAAATTTGTTCAACGAAATTAACCACTTGAAACTGTACACATATAAAAAACACCTTGTGACACTGAACATTTCATAACTGTTGTTCGGCTTTGTGTAAAAATACTGCATGTTCCCTGCTCCTGACGTCATAGCCCATTCATTTACGTATTAAACAAATCGAAATATGTTGCAAACGAAGAAAGACACGAAAAAGTTGTAAAAGATCTTCTATTACAATTTCACGAGTTCTTTCAAATTAAACAAACTTAATTTTTATTGCCAATACCTTAAAAGAAAGAATCAGACATAGAAGACTTTTTTTCGCCGTTAAAAATTACTTTCTTCTTAATCTTACGTAAACAAATGTTTTCCCGTGCTCCGTCTACACGCACGACAGCCAATCAGAAGCTGCGTCATATTAAATATATGTTGTAATAAATTTTCTAGTAAAAGTAAAAGGCGGAATGGCATGGTGGCATGGCTTGGGGATGAGCTGCGGGATGATAAACGGGATGATAAAAATTGCAATTCTATGGGTCACCTAAGTTAGAAATCATACCAAGACCTATATGCTAGTGGCTGATTATAGCCTTTACCGTATAAAGCGGGATTTTCTGGGTTACCAGTCGCAAACGCGGGCATGGCGAGAAATAGAGGACACTATAGGTCGCCAAATTATAAGTACAAATTAGCAAATTTCAATAGTGTGGAATCGTCAAGTTCTACTGGAGAAAATTGTAAATATGATATGCCGGCACAGCCCAAAAGAGAATAGGAACATGCATATTACCTTTTTCCCCCACGTAATAATTCAACGAGTACACCTTCAGTTATATTAAGGCTAAAGAATGGAACGTTCATTGTGCCCGAATGCCTTTAAAAATGACTACGTTATAATTGTAGCTGCCCTATTAATTGGACTGAAATTCCTGACGTGTTTCACGTATTGTGCTGCTGTAAGTGTCGGCCGCGGTAATCTTCTCACGTCCAGATATGTTGTACGAAGCTAAGGATAATCTGAACCAATTATTTTACTTCCATTTCTCTCAGAGCGGTTTCCACATAAAGCTCAAATGTGTCAATCTGCCTTGACTACCTACTTTGTTCGGAAAAAAGTGAAAAGACGTCCGTCAATATTAACTCAACTCTAGATTTTCTTTTTAATGGTTTTGTTGATAGAGGGAAAACGATACGTGGTCACAGACAGCTTAAACCTAAAAGAATATTATGAAATCAAACAAGGTAAGGAAGAACCTTAAGGTTACATTAGATGATGAAAGCATATTTTTCATTGTTTTGGGAAATTGGTCATTGCGCACCAAATTTTAGGGCTATATATCTCAAATTTTCAGTCAAGAAAGCCAAATGGTTGCTGATTATGAAAATTTAAATTTAGTGAGAATTTACTTTAAACTTCCCTCGTCTATAACGAGTTATTCACCATCAATTTTTAATTTCCACGGAATTGGCGCGCAAAACTGATTTTTTTAAATCTCAGTTTTTGCTAGAATTTTTTCAAATGTAGTCTTGTTATGGACTATTCTGTGTTAGTTGGATTTTGGTCTCTTTGTCGTTTTAGCCAACGCAGATCTGAAAAGAATGCTATATATCTAAATAATCACTAAAAAGTATAAAACAAGCGCACACGGTTTTATGCGATTACTATTCAAGATTGAAAATACGGTATGCAGGAAAATTTTTTGTTAAACGGTAAATTGCGGTGCCTTGAAAGTTAGCTTGCGGGCGCAGCTAACTTTCAAACCGCTTTATATTCTGTGTGTGACTTCGTTCGTTCGTTCGTTCGTTCGTTCGTTCGTTCGTTCGTTCGTTCGTTCGTTCGTTCGTTCGTTCGTTCGTTCGTTCGTTCGTTCGTTCGTTCGTTCGTTCGTTCGTTCGTTCGTTCGTTCGTTCGTTCGTTCGTTCGTTCGCTCGCTCGCTCGCTCGTTCGTTCGTTCGCTCGTTCGCTCGTTCGCTCGTTCGCTCGTTCGCTCGTTCGCTCGTTCGCTCGTTCGCTCGTTCGCTCGTTCGCTCGCTCGCTCGCTCGCTCGCTCGCTCGCTCGCTCGCTCGTTCGCTCGTTCGCTCGTTCGCTCGTTCGCTCGTTCGCTCGTTCGCTCGTTCGCAATGTTTTGAACGCCACGTGGCACCGCTTTGTAGCAATGTACATGTCTGGTTTATATTTTGAATTTATCTGGAGTGTGTGTATATTCATCAACTCGTTAAAAACAAGAAAAGTTTGAAATGGACACCCATCAAATTTATATTTTCACGATCAGCAATTATTTGTCCTTTGTGACTGGAAATTTAAGATACATATCGCTAAAATTTGCAGCGCACTAGTCAATCTCCCAAAACATACCTTCGTCATCTAATGTAACCTTAGTTATACAAAGAGATGCTGCACCTTATCATTATACACAATTTATACGTCGCCCATTTCGATTCCTCCACCATCTCAGGTTCCTATATATAGGCCTCAATCTATGGCCGCCAAACCAAGCTCGCGAACTCCCAACGGCCGTGAGCGATAAAAGAGCGGCGGCTGTATTTGCAGACTACCTGGATACCGGCATTTAATACTATGGACGGTCCGACCGTATAGCGTTCGCATTGTTACGTCGTGGCGCCCGTCAAAAGCCTGGACTTCGCTTTGAAAATGGCAATGGCTAAAACATGTAGCGTTTAAGGACATTGGCAGTTGGCACCATAAATTAAGTTTGTCTAATTTGAAAGGACTCGTAAAATGGCGATTAATTTTCCGAGATATTTCAATTTGTACAAACATAAACCGTTAATAGTTGTGAATTTTTAAATTAAAACCAGAGGGCTTCACTCGGGGCGACTCGAGTAAAAGGCGTGTTATTGTGTTCAAAATCTTTTCTTGTAGTTTGATTCCGAGATAAATTTCCAGCAAAACGGTGTCAGCGTTTTGTGGTACGTCGAGTTTCGCCGATTTTATTGACGACCAAAGTTAAAAATGCTGTTTTTCGACCAACATTCGGACAAAATGAGTCATAAATTCGAAACCAGACAATAAATAAAAAAATGCTGACACCGTTTTGCTGGACATTTACCTCGCAATCGAACTGCGAAAATTTTTTTTGAACAAAATGAAACGCTTTGTTCTTAAGTCGCCTCGAGTGAAGCCCTCTGGTTTTGATTAAAAAATTCACAACTATTAACGGTTTGTGTTTATCGCGAAACCAAAGAAACCATTGTATTCTACAAATTCATAGCTTTCTAACGATATTTATTTTATTTTTGTGGCATAAATTCTGACGAATTGAGAGCGCTTTACAGAAATGACCCTGAAAACCTTAACGAAGACCTTAATATCGAAACGCGGTCTACCATCTGAGTTCTAGTGGCTGGGTTCGTGTCCCGTCTGGAGCTCAAAGTTTTTCTCTGACGAGTTTATAAATTAACTTACGACAGCTTCTAGTGTACAGCAAAAACATACGAAAAAACTTTATATTTCAATTTGTTTGATATGTAAATATGATGGTCCTTCATGACGTTATATTAACCTGGAGACATTTTCACACAAAGCAAAGTCAGTTATATTTGCAAGTTTGTTAAACCGAAAATCAGTTGAAACTGTTCCGGCCTACCACAGTGGCCCGAGTAATAAACTTGATGTCACGAGTTCTAAGATTACGTCTGCCAATCATATCAAAAACCCTGCCGAGGCGTCCCAGAAACAATACATATTTTGGCCATATTATAATGCAATTATCTGATGTTATGTTGTTTTTTTTCAAATCTTAATTTGAATTTTTAACTAGAATTATAAAGTTAAAAGTTCTAGTCTGATGCGTCTTTTACGTTTTTATTCTGGTCCTATATATATATTATATAACAGCAGAGGATCCCGCATCATTCAGAGGAGGTGTCGAGTTAGAGTGTTTAGACATGGCCGGATTTATATCTTTCAGATACTGTTTGCCAGTTTTCGCTACGAGAAATCAACGAACACAGAAAGCTAGTCAACTTTAGTCTTCCATCGCGCACTTCTTGTATATGTCCTTGTGGAGAAACATGCACGTTGAAATCAAGAACTACGCTATATCCAAACACCTGTATTGGGTTTGTAGAGCAAACGTGAGTGTCCAGTTTATCGTTTGCGATTCCAGATTTGCAATTAACTTGTTCCGTAAAAATATGCCTAAAGTCCTCAACTCGCGATCCCGTTCAATGTTGAGCAGGTTTCAGAAGGGTCAGTCAAATCACAATGAACCTAAATATCTAAAGTAAACATTTAAGTGACTCAGAGTGATTTGTATTGATTCTCTGTAAGGGTCTCGTGAATGAAGAGGTTAATAGTATAGTTCTAAGACAAAAAGGTCAAGACTTTTTATAGGTCGAACATTTCATGTGTCGAATGTAACGCAAACCAGACACAGTGGTAGGAGCGCCATCAAGCGTATTTGGTTACGGGTTGCCTTCTTCATTATTCGCGTGAGATTAATAAATGGCGTAAATGAAAAGTCAGGAAATTCGTATACTATACACACTTTGTAAAAAATAAATAGGGCCTGACATTGAAGTATTAAATTTTACAAGCTAATTTCATTTTTCGCCAAAGGTTAAGCTGGGGTGAACCATACTTTAATGTGTACAATAGCTCGGGTGACTGGATTCTTGGAATAGATGGTTCATTTGCAATGATGTTTTTCTCCATTGGAAGACATAGGGTAAGTGGTTCTTGAAGATAGCTGAAGCTTAATCCAATAAATATTATTGTATGGTACTGATACTTTTGCTAAAACCGCGCGATGTGATTGGTTGTGGTTGTTGATGTGGCACGGTTTCTCCGTAATTCTGCAGGCATTATAAAAATTGTTTTACGAACGAACGAACGAACGAACGAACGAACGAACGAACGAACGAACGAACGAACGAACGCACGCACGCACGCACGCACGCACGCACGCACGCACGCACGCACGCACGCACGCACGCACGCACGCACGCACGCACGCACGCACGCACGCACGCACGCACGCACGCACGCACGCACGCACGCACGCACGCACGCACGCACGCACGCACGCACGCACGCACGCACGCACGCACGCACGCACGCACGCACGCACGCACGAACGAACGAACGAACGAACGAACGAACGAACGAACGAACGAACGAACGAACGAACGAACGAACGAACGAACGAACGAACGAACGAACGAACGAACGAACGAACGAACGAACGAACGAACGAACGAACGAACGAACGAACGAACGTAATACTCATTCGTCAGAGTACCGCGATTTGTAATTTTAAAAAGAAACGATAATTCAAAAACTCATTAATAATTCACCAGGAAAACACAAAGGAAATCAGTACCATGTCCGTGGTTTTATACCTGATAAAACTTCCTGACGTCAGAAAGAATACTAATGAACATACAATATTATATAAAATATACTAATGAACATACAATTTTATATGAAGAATACTAATGAACATAACATCCAATAACGAATCATTTTTGAAGCCATTCAAAACACTCGCATCACGTGTTTTATCACATCTAAAACACTCCGGCTGTGTTAAATATTACTTAAAAAAATTAAAATGTAAAATGTAAATGCAAAAAACATAACATGCCCCGCGTTTATATATCAAGTAAAGTGCCCATGAAACGAAAATTAAGTCTGTCTTATTTTAAAGAACACTTAAAATGATAGAGTAACACTTTTGAAGTTTTTCGTTTCCTTGCTTCGTTCGTGAGATATTTCAGTTTGTTTGATATGCAAATTAAACATTTTTACGTCACACGTGCTTAAGTTATCGAAAAAAGTTATATATCTTTGCTATTGTCAAATATAATCACTTGAAAATATACCTGTTTAGTGTTCTGAGCGAAGCACACGCACATGCATGCTTCCTTCGAATTATTTTGGTTTGATAACGGCAAAGATATACAACTTTTTTCAATAACTCATTATGCACATGTGACGTCAAAATGTTTAATTTGCATATCAATCAAACTGAAATACCTCAAGAACGAAGCAAGGAAATGAAGAACTTCAAAAGATGTTACTCTATCATTTTAAGTGTTCTTTCAAATAAAACAAACTTAATTTTGTTTCATAGACACTTTAAAGTGCATCAAACGTTTAAAATAAAGTATGTTTTGTTGGAAAAAGCGTCAAAAATGATAAAAGATGGCGTTAACATTTTTGCAATATATCTTTTCGTTCTCGAGTTATTTGGAGGTTTTTTATCATATGCAAATGAGGTAGTGATGACGTCTATGTAGGCCAACAACATTGCAACAAATCTTAAGTTGGACATATCTTTAAAGTTAAACAACTTTGATTAATATAGTTGCTATCCCTAGAGGAGTGCTGTGTGAATTACGCAAGGGCAATCTTGATTTTTTTCCATATCTCAATATATATATATATATATATATATATAAATATTACCAGGGTTAAGTCACGTTGGCCTGAAAAACAGAGAAAAATCTTCTCGACGTTTCGAGCGAAGGCCCTTCGTCAGGAGAAATTAGTAAACAACTCACATGTGGTCACGCGTATTTATAGCAGAGCTACAATGGGAATCACGTGAACACATATATATATATATATATATATATATATATATATATATATATATATATATATATATATATATATATATATATATTGAGATAAGCTGTTTATCTAAAAACACGACAAATAAAAGCCGAACTGGTGCAAACAAGAAGGTCAAGAAGCGACACGAAAAGTTAACAGGAAAGGTAAACAGCATACTCCGAAGACGAAAAGTCGAAAACAACGCTCGAAACTTAAAACTAAAATGAACCAATAACCATATAATAAATTCCTTATTAACCTCGTTTGCTCGGTCTCTACGGGAAACTATTTGCCCTCGGTTTTATCGCATAAACCTCGCTGTTTCGTCGCTCGGTCTGTACAAAAACCTCAGGCAAATACTTTCCCGTACAGACCTCGCACTCGGTTACTAAGTCGTTAATATTGACGATCCCTAAAATGGATAATGTTGCGGCCACACGACAGTTGGGTCATCACCTACTTATACTATAAGAGGGCTTCTGGTTGGTTTAGATAACCTAACCCAACCAGTGAGCTCTATATATAACTGGAGTGATAACTGCTCTTCCATTGAAGCCAAACATGGCGGACATGTAGACCTAAAGTACGTATAGTTCTAGTCTCCTACGCGGTCTTTTGACCAAATCAGACTTGACCAGACCGCGTAGAAGACTGGAACTATACGTAGTTCAGGCCCATAAGGATCGCGGCCTCTGGGAACACGATTGCCACAAAGACATCACTCCAGTTATATATAGGGCTCACTGAACCCAACACGGTGACCTTCCCTAACCCTAATCAGTAAGGAACATGGGAACGAATTGATAATTACAGTCAATCAGAAAACTCGTTCATATTAGGTGGCTCTTTACTGCGACAGTTTGGGGCAACTTTTACTGCACACAAAACATTTGCCATTCGAAAAAAGCATTTTCAGTGACTGTGACATTATTAAGGTATACGTGAACACGATCATGGTTATCCGAAAGGTTTACGGATTTCGCTAATTAGAAGACGCAGTTTTTTCAGCTGTATATATGACAGAATAATTTAAAGGGTATTGGCAATAAAAAAAAGAAATTGTAATAGAAGATCTTTTACAACTTTTTCGTGTCTTTCTTCGTTTGCAAGATATCTCAATTTGTTTAACACAAAACAAAATCACTTATGAAGTGTTCAGTATCACAAGGCGTTTTTATGTGCACAGTTTCAAGTGATTTCGTTGAACAAATTTAGAGATATAACCAATTTTGCTAGCTCCTGACGTCAGAGACCATCTCATTTACATATTACACAAATTGAAATATCTTGAAAACGAAGAAAGATGCGAAAAAATTGTCAAAGCTCTTCTATTACAATTTTATGACTTCTTTCAAATTAGACAAACTTAATTTTTGTTGCCAATGTCCTTTAAAGATAACGTATTTTGCAAGTGCAATTAATTGAAATCTTCTTTAGGTAACCGATTCAGATGGTTGTACAATTGGAGATATTTTTGTTAATTACGCTGCTTCAGGAGGATTCCATAACATTTTTTTAAAATGTAAGAAAAGCTTCAAAATGGGTGAAAGATTCTGAACACTAGATCTTAATAGATCAGACATTAGTCGAGGAGGAGAAACGAGAAAAAGTTGACCACGTAGCACCCCCACTACACAATAGTTTTGACTCCAGATTATAATAGGCTGATACTCATAGAACATTGCTAGATCAGTCGTACTCACAAATTGCGGGGTCAGTGCCTGTGGCCTGCTACATAGAGGGGGTGGGTGGTCCTTTAGTTAGTACTTACATATCTGTCAAAGGACCACCCACCCCCCTCTATGTAGCAGGCCACTGACCCCACAATTTGTGAGTACAACTGACCTAACAATGTTCTATGGGTATCAGCCTATTATAATCTGGAGTCAAAACTATTGTGTAGTGGGGATGCTACGTGGTCGTCTTTTTCTCGCTTCTCCTCCTTAACGCTACTCTGGCCTAAAAGTTTTTTGAACGTAGCTTAAAAAGTTACTTACTGTTCATGACCCAACGTTTCGACACTCCGATCTAGTTAGTGTCTTCATCAGGGGTGATCGTTGTTAAGTAGGACCCATATTTATCCTCTCATAGAACCATTGATGACGTTATCTATCAACAAGATGCAAATAGGTTGAGAATAAGATGCATCTTTTTGATAGATAACGTCATCTAATGGTTCTATGAGGGTATAAATTTGGGACCTGTTCTTCACAACGATCACCCCTGATGGAGACTCTAGATCGGAGTGTCGAAACGTTGGGTCATGAATTTTTTAAGCTACGTTCAGAAAATTTTAAGCCAGAGTAGCGTTAAACTATGTCCAATTCTTTACCTGGCTGTGTTGGGAATTGAAATATAGTAAGGTTAGATATACTGCCGAAACAGAGAACGTAGGAGTCTAACGTTTCGAGCGAAGGCCCTTCGTCAGAGAGAAACGTGACGAACTAAGGGCCTTCGCTCGAAACGTTAGACTCCTACGTTCTCTGTTTCGGCAGTATATCTAACCTTACTATATTTCGATTGTTGTTTCTACACTGCCTACGCAGCACGCTACTGTTATTACACTGTGTTGGGAATTTACTTGTTGATCTTAATAGATTTCTACATCCAGTGCGTGTTCGTGCTCGAGGTTACTACTGCGTAATATAGATCTGCGCGATTTTGCGGGAATGGAAAAATTTAGAAAGGCGTTTTTAGGTAGAAAGTGAATTCTTGGTGAAACGCAAAGTTTGTGTAAACGCGCTACAACAAAGTACAAAAAGCTAACTATCCTGTACTTCCAAATATCGGTAAAACGTTGCGAATTTTACCATGAACGGGTGAAGTTTGTTTGAAAAAGCTCGTTTGATAAATTGCTTTTGCTCAGGCAGAAAACCTTTTTAATGCTCTTTTTTGTCTATTATAAGTTTTTACATTCTTTTACAGTTATATCTTAGTAAAGCCATATCTTGTTAGTATACTTGCAGTCCCCTGATATATTTGACGAAATATTTTCTTTAGTTCCAAAAGATATGGATATTGCTTCAAAGCTCACGTTAGTTGGTGCTGGACTTATGTTTTCAAATGCTCAGGCAAGCCGAGTGTAGCCCGTTCCAAAACCTCCTCACTGGCGTACGTATCCACCACCGTATAATACGCAGTGGGATTAATATCTTTTAGTTAGTCAAAACAGTCGATGAGTGACGAAGTCTGTATAAAACCTGCAATGAATCCGAAAGACACACCAAACTCTTCTCAACAGCTGTACAGTCAAAGAATTTGAGAAACTTTAAAGATGACATTTAGTTTTCTAGCTTAAGATATTCCATAAATATATAGCGATTTCTTTTAAGAAACAATTAAAATTGCCTTTATTAAGACCTTTGCTGTGTTCACACAACCCAACGTAAATTACCTTGATTACAGTGATCCCGGTTGTCTTTCTCGTGTGTCCACGTTACCTAGATTGTCCCCGAGCCGAGCGACGGGCCGAAGGCCCGGAGCCCGGTGAGGGTGCTAATCTCGACACGCGTGGAGTCCATTTTACACGCGTGTAGTACACGCGAAATTACACGCAAGTGGGAAAGAAATTCTGCGAGATGTTTATATATATATATATATATATATATATATATATATATATATATATATATATATATATATATGTTATCAAATCCACAATTTGCGCAGTTCGAATAGCAGGGTACTGGTAACTAATCCGTTAAATTATTCAAATTATTTAAATTTACGTCAGCAAATTATAATTTATAAGTTCGGTTGGATTACAAAATAGTTTTTCAACGATCATGACGAAAGAAATCTTTGCCAGAAAAAATGGTTTCAGCTAAAATGTACATTAATATTACTATGAAAAAAGGCCAAGGAAAGAAGGCTAACAAGAGATGTGGCAGCGAAAAAAGACAACAATAAATACGACTTAAAACCACTGGAAAAATCCTAAAAACTGATACGATAAAGACAGAAAACGATGCCGACCGAAATGGAACTGAAAGAAGAAGGATGTGTCCTGAAACTGTTCAAAGCCGGTAAAGAATTTTGCTCTGGTGTATTCTACATAACTCGAGAGGGAACGATGAAGAAATTTTGAAACAAACGGCTTTTTAGATCATGAAGAGAACTGAATGATGCCTTGTCATATTTATGTGTCAACAACGAAAAAAGTAAGAAACCACGAACGAGAAAAACAATCCGAAAAGAGTAGACTGAATTGGCAGTGTTTGTGGTCACAAAAGCAGAAGAAAGTTTAACGGTAGGAGATTCGTATTTAACAGTTTAGCTGAGTTAAAACAGAAGAAATCTTGAAAATGAAAATTAATATAAATAATATATTGTCTAGAATTGTCTTTCAACGCTAGGACGTTGACATTGTGTGATTTGTGTCTTTTCTTGGCCACTGTTTATATACATTTTTGAATGAAAATTTGTCATTTGGTTCATCTCGTTTTTGTTTTTTTTAATATTGACATTGCATGTCCTTTTGGTGTGTCAACACCATAGAAATAATACACGACTACAGATGAACTTTGCTAGCTAATTTTCTGGATGTTTCCTGATCTGTGTTCATTAATACAACAAAAACAGAAATTAGGAGAGGAGGGGGGGGGGGGGGAGAAGGGGGGTTAAAAATGCATATAAAGCGGGCGAGGGGTTATTGCGTTCATGTATTTCTAGTACGCTAAATACCCATGCAGCATCGTACAGTTTTCACACTTGCAATTGTTCTAGGGTATTGCCATTCTGTTCATGTTTATTTTCATTCACACTAACGGTGTTATCCCGGCAGTGCTCTGACTTGCCTTCTTTTGTAATTTCTTTCGTGTCCTTTTCATTTGCACTGTGTGATTCACCACAATTTTCATCTACGCATGAGCAGCATGTCTCTGCCTCAACTCCTGTCTCTCGCCCAGCGCCAGGTACGTCAGTTCCTAATCCAGTTTCTACATCATTTACTGAACTGGAATACGACGAAAGGTCGTTACTGTTATGATACTCAGAATGTATTCCGTCCAAAGATTTTTGATATGTCAGTTTTGTCGAGCATTCTTCTATTCGTTGCCGTTTAGCAACTATAATATGAATGACAGAAAAAAAAGAAATGTAAAATCGTGGTTTCAGCGTACGTTTATCATTTTTATTTTCTCAAACTCATTAATAATTCATAAAAATTGATTCAAAATAGATATTCAATCAGTATTTAGAAATCAGGGAAAGATTACGGTTAATTTTAACAAAATACTAGGTGGATTTTCTCTTACAGTCAAAATGGAAATACCTTCCCACTTCTTCTTCTGTAGTTTGTTGTGTATTATTGTATTTCTGTAGCCGCTACTGAAGCGTGAGGAAAATTTTTTGTCGAAAAATGCGAATAAAAAGTATAATTTAGCGTTCATGGAATTTAATCATAATATAACGAATGTTTCTCCCAAATCGATACCAACAAAAGCAAATATAAATCAAGAATAAGCGACTTTTATCGCTAGAGTTTTCTCACGTTTCTGTAGTGGCTTCAGAAATACAGTAATACACAACAACAAACTACAGGAGCAGGGGTGGGAAGGTACTTTGACTGTAAAATATAGATTCGTTTGAGAAGCTATATATACCCAACACTCGTCAGTGTTTGTCCTCCGATGTCTAAATACAGGTACCGCAAAAGACTAGAAAAGCGTCTCATTTTCAAAATTGGTATACCATTCATCCTCACGGACTCAACGAACGTTTTTCTTTTATTTAACACCTACGAAGACATTGTTTCTGTTTAGCAAGGACGGACACAAACAGCGTTTTCACTTTATATATTTATTTATTTTTACTTTCGCTCATTCTTTTTACACCCCCTCCTTCTTGCTCATCGACGGTATGAATAGCAAATGTCTTTCGCATCTCATTAACGATTTGTTATTGTTATTTTGATTTGATTGGCTAATTTTTCGCATCTCATTATCAGTTTGTTATTGTCATTTTCATCTGATTGGCTTATTTTTGGTCACATGATTACCCTCCGTATATAAGCTCGTTGTTTGTTTACACTCTTTACGGTTCTCTCTGACGAAGGGCCTTCGCTCGAAACGTTAGACTCCTACGTTCTCTGTTTCGGCAGTATATCTAACCTTACTATATTTTGATTAAAAAACTCTCGGCTTCATCGGCTTCGCCTCGTAATTTTAAAGGTTGGTTGTATTTATCCATTGGAGAAGAACACTAACTCGTGTTGGATGTATTCGTTGGAAAATTTCCAGACACGTGTTATGTTCTATATTTACAGCGAGCATCATATAAAACACGTTCTTAGGGCTTTGCCGGTTTCGCCTAAGCGAGACAAACAAGGACTTATTGAACAAGCAATTTCTGGGGGTCTTCTATGGGTGCCAAATGTAAAATTATGAATCAGAATATTACCAAAATTTCATTATATGGCACAAGTTACTTCCGTTGAAATCGTGCAGTTCTCATTGGCTGAGACGCGTCGGTGATCGATTACAGGTTTTGCCAGTCATTTTGTTTACAAAAGAACGAAATAAAACCGCAAAAGTTTTGTGAATTCAATAACCTATATTGTTATATAGCTAGAGTTTCACTGGATGCAACGATGCCTGTCATTGGTTGGTTTGTGGTCACATGACCTTAGCTAAATTTCAATGTCTACCGAGCGGGCAATAATTGAGAACTTATTGCCTGCTCGGGCAATAAGTTTTCAATTGTTGACCGCCAGAAGTTTGAACTCTTCACGGTTTCCTACAAGCAATGGCTTGTTTGGTAAGAAAAAAAGAATATTTATAGGTCTTCAAAGCATGTGTGAAGAGTAACTGGAGAAATGTATTGCTGTTCTTTTGTTCTGAGACTTATATTTGTTTGGTTGAAGTGAAATTACGGAGCCAGGCGAAATGTTTTGGTAAGTCTTAGCGTTTGTCTTTTGTGTACTTTCCCTTAATAAACGTCGAAATTATTCAGCGAAACTCAAGCTATATAACAAAACACTTAATGTCTGATCCCTCGGGAAACAGTTAGTTATGTTTTCCCTCGAGTCTCGATGTTTCCCTCGACTTCGTCTCGGGAAATATCAAGACTCTCGGGAAAACAAAACTAACTGTTTCCCCCGGGAGCAGACATTAAGTGTATATTATTATATGGTTGGGTTTGATTTCCGGTCCGTACGCAAAACGACGCACGCTGATTGGTTCCTGAGCGGTCGGGATTTTACGATATTGACCGACTGGCCAATACGCTTTTTTCTCGGCCCTGTAAGTTTCGGCGAGAAAATGTCTGAATTGATTTGAATACAAATAAAAGAGTACTGGGTATCTTTATTCAAATATTCTGAACAATAAAATGTGTTGGAACATTACTGCTGGTTTTCTTTAAAGCTGTTTATCTAAAAACACGACAAATAAAAGCCGAATTGGTGTAAACAAGAAGGCCGAGAAGCGACACGAAAAGTTAACAGGTAAGGTAAACAGCATACTTCGAAGACGAAAACAACGCTCGAAGCTTAAAAATAAAATGAACCAGTAGCAATATAATAAATTCCTTATTAACCTTGTTTGCTCGGTCTGTACGGGAAAGTATTTGCCCTCGGTTTTATCGCACAAACCTCGCTCCTTCGTCGCTCGGTCTGTACGAAAACCTCAGGCAAATACTTTCCCGTACAGACCTCGCACTCGGTTAATAAGTCCTTATTATAGGTTTAATATAAGAACTAAATCATGTAGGAGTCGGACGATCAGCAATCTGAAAGTGAGTTTTAGGATTCAGAAAGCGATAACAAGAAGGACATTGAAAACGAAGAGTCTATGTCACACACTCAATTAATGTAAGGTATGTTGTTTCAAAAAGCCACTTAAAAAACTTGCTTTTTATGTACGAACCTCGCTCTACGGGCTCGGTCTGATATTTTTCCGTAATGACCGCACTCTCGGTTAATAAGAAGGTAAAATTCTTGTATTGAAAATGGCGTAAGTTTTGCCGAAACAGGCATGTCTCATGCATGCAATGCTTTATTTGAAGCTTATCATACATGTAAATTATGATATACTTTTACAAAGATATCCAGGGCCGCCGAGAGAAATTGTGGGGTCCGGGGCAAATTATTGGTTTGGTGCAGCTGATGACGTCACGTGGGTCGATTTAGAGGACCGTGATGACGTCACACTCATTCTTTCTACTGGTTCTTAATTGGTCCCTGGGTTGGCTAAAAATTAAATTAGTGTTACTGATCTTTACGCTTTCTGGGCCTCATGTTTTCTTACGTCAAAAACTCAAATCTCAAAAATGTTAGGGGGCACTTTTTCAAGTTGGGGGTCTCTGGGGCGCTTTTTCAACTTGCCCCCCTTCCCCAACACCAAACCCCTCCCTCTTGGCGGCCCTGAAGATATCTGCATGACTGTAATTAGCTTTTATAGTTATGCCTGCATGCAGTAACCTAGTAATTAAAGTTTCCCCCTCGTTGCCAAAAAGAATACTTCACTCGCGTCAATCGGGAAATGGTCTGAAAACTCGGCAAACATTAATGCGGCTATAATGAGCTGTGATTTTATGCAGGGTGGCGCCAAGGGGGATTACAGACATGTCAGTAATAAATGCTGTAGCTTGTCGGCTATTGCGATAATTTCACGCTGAAAAGATGGGAAAAGCTATTCTAGACCCCCTTATTAATAGGGAAATTTAAGATTTAGGGAACCATACTACGACTACGGCAACGTGATTAAACAACATAATTTTACGTCAATACAAAGAACTTTTGCAAATGAAAGTCCCAAGAGTAATCTTCGTGCTGTCGTGACTCTGTTGACAACGCAAAAAAGCATTTTTATGTTTTAAAGACAACGTGGAACCTGAGTAACTATACAGAAGCCCTAGGAAAGCTTAAGCTTATTTTCGCGACCAACATTGATTGAGCAAATTTTTTCTTCCAGAATTTCACAAAACAACGAGTCTGTGCGATTGTGTATCTTAAAATTTGAATGTATAAATACACAATCATTTACTACCACTTTTAAACTTTCCACTGTAGTCGTAGTCCGTTGCCTGAATCTTAAATTCCCTAATATCTAAAAAACACGATTGAGCAACTAGACCCAAACGCCGCTATTGGATGATTACTTCATTATTCCAAAAATACATTGTGCTCACCGCGACAAAGACTTTCACTGAGTTTCCATATATATATATATATACCGTTATGTAGAGTAATCAGAAATTCGTCAACCAGCCTAACCATGCAAGAACAAAAAATAAACACCTTCTTGCTTTAAATTCTTACCAGGGCTTTCATCATCCGTTAAATACTTCGCAAAATGACCAGACAATACCACATGGAATGCTGGGTATTCAGTAACCACTTTTCCCCGCAAAACATCTGCAAGAGTGTTTGTTGTATCAATTTCAAAAAATCTAAAAAGTGCAATAAAAATCAGAGAAAATATAAAGATTCCTGGATAATTATAATTATAAGAAAATACCATATGCAAAATATTATTACATGTATACACTTAATGTCTGGTCGCGAGAGAAACAATTAGTTTCGTTTTCCCGAGAGTCTAAATGTTTCCCGAGACAAAGTCGAGGGAAACATCGAGACTCGAGGGAAAACAAAACAGAATGTTTCCCGAGGGATCAGACATTAAGTGCTTTGTTGTATAGCCGGGTTTTCGTTGGATTTTTACTTGGTTTATGCCGTTTAGCTAGACTTTCCCTAAGCAGTTGTTGCCTGAGCGGGCAACAATTGTTGCAATATTGCCCGCGCGGGAAACATTTAATTTGTCTAACCCCACGTGACCATAAATGAACCAATAGCAGCCTGAGTTACAACTAGCAAAAACACAGCTTTATAACAATGCCTATAATTGCCTCCGCAAAGAAATTGTTTTTGCCTGTTTGTTTATCAGTTAGTCTGTTGGTTTGTAGTCTCTGACTGAGTGTCTTCTAGTTATCATTATCACTGTCATTGTCCTTGTCATTATTTTTATAGCAGCCAGGGGCGGATACAGGGGGGGGGGACTTGGGTGACTAGTCACTCCCCTCCCTGTCCCAATCAGTACAGGATTATACAGCGATACACTAGCTGTTTTATAAATTATACAAATCACAACAGTCACTCGTGTGTATAAATTATATTGTATAACAATGCTTATTGATACAGGCCGTAGATATGGCCTCTCCTTTGCAATAAGATTGGACATCATGATACGCTAATATCTTGTAAATTTGAAACCCCAATTTTAAAACAGTAAAAATCACGATTATATAGACGTATTGTATACAATCTCAACCTGAAATCTCAATATACATAGTAATTTTGGAACGTAAACTTATAAAACATATCCCCATGAGTCCACGACAATGACGACATGTCCTTCTACATGATGTATGCCTTGTATGGTATGGTGTATTCATATATTTGGGTATTTTGTTTGGTAATTTATATCCTTCAAAACTCTTTCAAATCCCCCTCAAAATGCAGGAAATGCTATTTCAGAGACTCTAGCTAAAATTCAAAATTTTTCCGGGGAAACATACCCCCGGACCCCATGGACGTTTGTCGCACCTTCCGCTCTCCCCTGCCCTAACGTAGTAAGTATTGCCTGTTTTGCCCCCCCCCCCCCCCCCCCTCCCGCGCCCTTGTCAAATATTCTGAAATAAACAACTGAGCACCTTATAGTCACCCCCCTTGCAAAAATCCTGTATCCGCCACTGAGCAGCGTATATACATGTAGTGTTTTAACATGCAATGCGCCTATTGAGCAGCCTTGCGTGCAAGTATCTATAAATTTACCAAAGAACTTTTAAAAGAACGTTTCTTTAACAAAGAAGTTTTACTCTTAAAAAGGTAGAACGATAAAAAGTGGAATAAAGGTGGTCAAGTAGACTACTGTACCTGGGATGATTCGAGTGATTCTCAAAGAAAACACCAACATCAGCAGGAGCGCCTGTATGATACATTTTTAATCTGATAAAGCAAAAAGGAAGAAAAAGACTTTTACAGCAGCAGTCAAAAGATACATCGCAAGACGCGAGACTAGTAAATGTACCATACAAACGCTTAGTCATTGGGTCCAGACACTTCGAACGCAAATTGGCAAAACGAAGCAATTCTTAGCGAATAAAATCGCTGTCGATACGTCTTCAAACTATCATCACAGCATCAGTACACCCTTTGTCCCACTTGGCTTATGTAGCGTCCGTGTATTTTTTGTTACAGTAAAAATTGTATTCGCTTCCAAAAACTGCAAAATCTGGTTACGTTGCTGATTCGCGTCCGACGAATTGCCCTATAACACAGTTCCTGTATGTATGAAGTTATGACGCTAAGATTCTTACAACACATCTTACTGCTAAGATCATAATAGAAAAACACTGTTCTTTCGTACTTCTGTTTGAAAACAGGATCAACATGACTTGGATCAATGTATTTCTCCAATAACGTTATCATTTTAACTCTTTCGGATACTCTGTAACAAATTAAAGAAGAAAGTTAGGAGATAACCAAGTATGCTCCAGATGTTTCTGAAGGGGAAAAAAAGAAAGAAGTAAAGATAGAAGGGAATAAGGTAACAGTAAGAAGAGAAGTAGCAAGGTAAGAGAAAAGGAGGAGAAAAACATTGCGAGTGAGCAAGGGAAAGAAGGAAGGAAGGAAGGAAGGAAGGAAGGAAGGAAGGAAGGAAGGAAGGAAGGAAGGAAGGAGGGAGGGAGGGAGGGAGGGAGGGAGGGAGGGAGGGAGGGAGGGAGGGAGGGAGGGAGGGAGGGAAGGAGGGAGGGAAGGAGGGAGGGAAGGAGGAAGGAAAGGAGGAAGGGAGGGAAGGAGGAAGGGAGGGAATGAGGAAGGGAGGGAAGGAGGAAGGGAGGGGAGAGGAGGGGGGAGGGAGGGGAGGGGGAGGGAGGGGAGGGGGGAGGGAAGGGAGGAAAGGGAAGGAAAGGAAAGGGAGGGGAAGGGAAGGGAAAGGAAAGGGAGGAAAGGGAAGGAAAGGAAAGGGAGGGGAAGGGAAGGGAAGGGAAAGGAAAGGAAAGGGAAGGAAGGAAGGAAGGAAGGAAGGAAGGAAGGAAGGAAGGAAGGAAGGAAGGAAGGAAGGAAGGAAGGAAGGAAGGAAGGAAAGTACGCAGAGGGAAAGTTAATGAATAAATGGAGGGTGGGAGCGATAAATGAAGAAATAGACAGAGAAAAAAAGAAAAAAGAAAATGGAGCTGCGATGGGAATGGGGATATAAAGAGAATTGCAGAAAGGGACAGACAGTACCAAAAGATCTGCCTCAAAATGTATTGTTTACAAACAAAACACTCTTCAAATGCTCGGAAATTGTCACAGTGCACAACTATAGTTTTGCCAAATAGACGAACAGTTTAGGTTGCAAAATACTGAAACAAACTACATGATTGTATTGAACAGTCGATGTTAGACAGAAATACAAACCTTGTTTCCACATACTCCGCATCAGCCTGAGGGAATATCAACTTTATTCTCCACAGCATAAGTTTGGTTCTATGAAATCAGAAAAAGCTCTGAATAAATATAGATTCAATACAAGCGAGAATTTGTGGTAACACCACGTTTATTATTTATTGTGGAGTTTTGACTTGAGGACTTAGGACTTCATCAGAGCAAATGCCAACATCGTCTGGCTCACGTCATACATGTATAAACAAAAACAACTTAAAAGTCAACTCAAGGCAAATTCTTTTTCTGGCTTGTCATATGCGCCAAATTATGAAGAATACGAAAATGATGATAAAAATTTGAAGCAAACCGTCCTTTTTGTTGATTTCGGGATTTTTTAACGAAGTATTCTAAAAAAGCTGTGTTGTATAGAGTCTGCCACTAGCAAGTTTGTGACGCAGTTGAACCTGGACGAAAAGCTGATTTATTACTCTAGGTTTCGGCTCTGTTATTTTTATTATTTTGTTTGTTTGTTTGTTTGTTTGTTTGTTTGTTTGTTTGTTTGTTTGTTTGTTTGTTTGTTTGTTTGTTTGTTTGTTGTTGTTTTTTTTGTTGTTTTTTTGTTTGTTTGTTTGTTTGTTGGTTGTTTTTTTTTTTTTTGGGGGGGGGGTTGTGGTCATTAGTCTCCCGGTCGCGCGATGGCGATTTCATGGCCGCGTTGTCTCTTGAACCAAGCTTTTCTTGCCATTTTATCGATGTTTTTGAATATTTCCACGACATTTCTTGGCACACTACACAGCAGTCGTCTCAAACAAAGATGTCAGAGTAGTTGGACTGTCAGCGAATCAAGGTGTATTAAAAATAATCGGAAACTTTAAACTGAAGGAGTGAAGGTCAAGTTTAATTATTGCGAAACCGAGGTTTGGCCGAGTTGTCTCCAGATGATCAGTGGTTGTCTCTTTTGAACGAAGTATTTATTGCAATTTTATCGATGTTTTTGAATATTCACAAGACATTTCACTGTTTCTCAGTTGTTTACTTGTTTGAATAGCTTTGCAAGTGACCGAGTTATAGTTGATCAATAATGCGGCTGACAATTGTCTTTAATTCATCATAAACATGCTAGATATCGCATGTCGTATTATATGTGGAAACGTGTGTTTGCCGAATCTGCCGAATCCAACACTATAGGTTTTGTCTACTAAACATATTAGACCGTTGTTTAATTTTCAGAAAAACGGCCTTGTTTACATTTATACTAATTAGCAAACCTTCGGCGCTTTCTGCACCGCAGCAGTTCATATAAGACCATAGATTCTATTTGTGAAAATCTATGCAATTATGCATTGGCATTGTCATGTAGTCTTGCTAGAGTACGCACAGGCTACGCGAAGCTTTCAGAAATCAGTAGCCCGAGTGAACGCCTGAGCAGGCGTCTTGTGATGAATATAACTTGTGCAAGTTTCCAACCGCACATGTATAAAAGTACTTGACGCTTTTCGAGTGTGTTTACTTTAATGGATCATAAAATAGTTCCTCTGTTTCAATTCAATTTTTTTCCCATCAAATTCGGATCCTACGTGCTTTGATACGTATCTAAAGCGAAAAATGTAATTTGCCTTGAATTGACCTTTAACAACCAGAATCACGTAAAGACACAATGGCATAGTTACGTGATTACGTTCATTCTAAAATGAATTAAATTACATAATAACAGGTATTACCACAAATTCTCGCTGTGCATCTTACGTCATTGCCGCAATGTTGGTTGACGTTTTCAAAAGATTTTCATCATCTGCAATTATAATATCATCCAACATGGCGAAAATATCTTTGTCCTTCGAATCTCAAGGGATTGGTTGCACACCACCTATACCTCCGCTAGCGAGTTATTAGAGAGGTTTAAAAAGAAAACGAGCCCGCTAACCAGCTGGCTAGCTCATGAGACCAACACATGCATGTATGAATAAAATGCTTGATTGCACTCGTACCAAAATTATGCAAAAATGTTTGCGTAAAATAAGGATATAGAGCGCAATCAAGCATTTCTTCTACATGGAAAATCTTGTGGTCATATTTTTATTAATTTCTCATCAAAATTTTAACTAAATTCAACCAAAATTTAATGGATTGGTCGTTGGTATTGCCAACCTTTCTACAATACTTTTTGAGATATCCTGGTGACAGACAGACAGACAGACAGACAGACAGACAGACAGACAGACAGACAGACAGACAGACAGACAGACAGACAGACAGACAGACAGACAGACAGACAGACAGACAGACAGACAGACAGACAGACAGACAGACAGACAGACAGACAGACAGACAGACAGACAGACAGACAGACAGACAGACGAACGAATGGACGGACGGACGGACGGACGGACGGACGGACGGACGGACGGACGGACGGACGGACGGACAGACAGACAGACAGACAGACAGACAGACAGACAGACAGACAGACAGACAGACAGACAGGGGGTAAAAACATAACCTCCTGGCGGAGGTAACAAATCAACTGTAATCAAGTAGCTCTAAAAAAGTATTGTCTAGTAACGGTGTCTTCGTAATACTCCGGAATAAAAATAATTTCAGAGAGCTTAACGGATAGAAAAACCAAGACCAGCCGACAACTTGAAAAAGTAAAGAACAATACCAAAAAATAATGGCATTCTGAAAACTCAACGAGTTAATGAGTCAATTAATGGATAGTATTCCAAATATTCCAATTGTATGAGAACTCGTATTCAGAAATGATCCCAAACAAACGCATCCCAAATCACAATTTCATAACTTTTACAAGAAAGTAGATAAAAGTTTACCGGTAGCGATAGCAAGTGGTGTTCTCCATTCTTTTCTTAAAACCCACGGGCATCAACTTCAGAGTGACTCCTCTTTCTGCAGCTTTACTTCGCAACTGTTTCACCTGGGAGAAAAAAATATATCTTGAAATGCATCTTCATTTTTCCAATATCACAACTCAAATGAACAAGTAAATTATCGATGTATGACTTTTCCCATTGGAGGGAAGTGGACCAATCTTCCCCTTTTTTCCTCCTAATATAGAGTCGTTCTTTACAATTTGTTGCGATTACTCAAAAAGAAAATGTGGATCTAAAAAGTTTGAAACGCTTCAAACATCTGATCTACAATCATATTAAAATATATGTTGCATAGTCGATAGTGGTTAGCGCATGGGAAAGAATGCGTGCGGAAATGCGTCGTCCTTTGTTTTTATTGGTAACCCTCAGGCCTTAACAGGCTTTGACCTTACTTTCCATGCATATTTTTACATTCAGCGTTAATGTATGTTTTCACAAACTAATGTATTATTTAAAGCCTAATTTGGACAAAATCTTTGTTAAAAATGACGAAATGTGCCATTATATACAAACATGTTTTAAAACTCAAACTCAGTTTGCTCAAAACTGCTGTCAGAATGCAGGAAATGTCATTTCAGAGACCCAAATTTCAAAAATTTTCTGGGGAAGGATCTCCCAGACCCCTACACATGCGGACCCACAACAACTTGGTTTGGAAACCGGGCCCCTTTTACAGCAAATCGCCTGGACCTCTCTGACGTAGCCAGTCCGCCCCTGCTGCTCATCATCAGAGAAGTTAATTAATTTTAAAGCAAATCAACTAAAGTTATAGAAATTATAAGGTTGAATAATGATTAGTTAAAAAGTCCCATTTGCAAGCCACAAATTATTTTCACGTTTCTTAACGTTTGAAAGTTGCAAGTTACACCAGAAAACGTTAAACATTTAAAAACAAACCAATCCACTTGCGGCGTGATTTCAAAGAAACCTGTCAAAATGACGTCGCAAACTGATTGATTTGCTTTTAAATGTTCAACATTTTCTGGTGAAACTTGCAACTTTCAAACACAAACAAACGTGGAAATAATCACAACTCACAAGCCTAACGGTGGCTTGCAAATGGCCCAGTAAAAGAACAGCAGTTTATTTAAACCAATACTAACATTTCTTGAAAAGAACTTGTTCTTGTTTCTGTGGTCCCTAAGAGCATTATCTGCAACTCTGTTGGCTTCTTCCAAAAACCTGTAATCTGCATTTTAAAAAAATTTAAAAAATACAGTTTTCCTTTTCTGAAAAATAGGTATAGTTGATATTTTTTTGTTTGTACAGTAAATTACAGTAATTATTATTGATGCAATCCATTGTATTCTGAAATAAAGCAAACGACGTACAAAATAAACATGGCGGTGGCAAAACCACGAAACCTTAACACGAGTTTTACAAAAATTAAAGTCTTTCACAGAACTTTAGAAGTAAATTTTATCCCCATTGTAGTACATATTTATCACATTCCCACTATTATTTTAGTACTGAAGAATTCTTGGCATTGTAACACTTTGTTCTCTGTATTTTAAATGTCGTTTTGTTGTCCATGAACGAACATTTTTTTGTTGTTAGATTGTTAGAAGATACATATCGTCTGCATAACAGAACAAGGACGCAGTTATCGTATAATATCAAGAATTATCAAAGTCATGCTCAATCTCGTCCAGTTATTGTTAATTATAAAGTATTGCTAAAATTAAAAATTTTTTAAAAATAAACCATGCATGCATCATCTAGAGTATTAATGCGTAATTCATAGATACAATCTTATTTAGACGTTACAAAAATAAATTTTACAATTTGAAAGGGCGGTCACTTTAAGAAGAGCTACTTTTATGGACCCTATTCCAAAACGGCCGATATATTTTTATACATAAAAATATTAGCCCTTGGCCGATATAGTGAACCGCACCGCCATGTTGTTGCAGGTATTAATTCATTGATTTCCTGTCTGGTAAAAGTCTAAATATCCTTGTTGGTTTATAAAAGACATGCTTTAATGAGAAGCAAAGAGAATCACAAAGAGCATTCAATACACGAGTTATAGCGGCAGCGCCCAGGGAACAGTCAATCCATGCTTATTCTGTGGTCAAATCATCACTATCGCGATCATCGCCAACAAGTTCGCGTCGTCACGTCACGTCACGTCAGACCATGCATGGTAACAACACGTCAAGCATAGTCAATCAAGATATGGTCTGGAAACTCGCCAAAGTTCAAAGCACCTACTGTATAATGAGCCTTGATTTTATGTTGAAACGGTCCTCACCGTGCACAACAAAACACTGCTATTGGATGAATGCTTCATTATTCCCAAACACTGTGCTCACCGTGCACAAGTTTGCATAAACGTGATCAAGAAGATAGAAGAAAGACTTTCGCTGAGTTTCCAGACCATCTACCCATTGACTACGCATCAAACGAGTAACATGATATAATTACATAAAATTACTTCTCTTTTGATTGGCTACGAGCAGTGTAGTTTTAAGAAAATAGAGTGCACACAATAAACAAAAATGGCGGTCAACATTCGGAGCAGTGGAAGACAATTCGTTCAAATTTGAAGCTACTGTAATTATTCCTTAATATTGCCACTGCAAGAAGATTCTTAATGATTTAAATGAGTAAACCTTTTCAAGTAATATATCATACACGAGGAGGAGTGTTTCATCAGGATATCCAAACACTGAGACGTTTGTTGAAAACCGAGCCGAGGTTTTTGAACAAACTTGGAAGGGCTTGGATATCCTGATGAAACACTCCTCAGAGTGTTTGATATAGCATCTCAAACAAATCAGTATTTTAAGAGAAAATCGAGGAAAAAGTTGCTTTATGTAATTTCTTCCTCCAATATCCAAACCATAGACGACACGATACTGATTTCCTTTGTGTTTTCCTCATGAATTATTAATGAGTTTGATATGAGTGAAAGAAGCACTTTTTTTATATTTCTTAAAATTTTGATAATCTTTGAAAAACTTACTCGCGCATGTCTTACTCGAAACCATGCTATTTCCAATACATTAACCAATGATTTTCTATTTGTTGATAACACTTTGACAAAAGATAACACATCGGAAGAATTCAGATATTACATGTAAATCGTAGTTTGCGAAAACCATTCGATTAAAACAAAAAAACCCATCAAAATTAGCCGACTAAATACGGAAATACATAAGTTTCTTGCAAGGTACTCGAGTTTTTGCGGATCGAGAAATAGTGGTGTTGTTTGTGTGAAGTTACTGTAGCACAACGTAGCAAGATATAAAATTTCACTTTATTTTCAGGCTTTATAACAGGACTAAACATCACTATCTCATTCTTGCCAAAGGGTTTTCCCAGAGGTGAATAAAATCGTCTGGCGTTAACTACAATAAAATACTAAAGACCAATTCGGATGAGAAAGAGTTTTAACTTTTTATAAGTTTTAAAGGGATACTCCAGGCCCAAAACAAGTATTGTTCAAATAAAAGACCTATGTGACCTTACCTCCGAATGGCTATCAGTTTCCTTCAAATGTCTTTAGTTTGGGAGAAATTTGACTTTGCCGTATTTTCCATATACTGTGAGCCGCCATTGTTGCTCGATTGCGGGCGAAAACGGTCGCTCCCAATAGTATTTTCACGTCATTGAGTGATAGAAACAAATCATAACAAAAGAGGAAACTGTTTCAATCACTCAATGACGTCGAAATACTATTATTCGCCCGCAATCAAGAAACAATGGCGGCTCACAGTATATGGAAAATACGGCAAACAAAGTCAAATTTCTCCCAAACTAAAAATATTTGAAGGAAACTAATAGCCATTCGGAGGTATGGTCACATAAGTCTTTCATTTGAAAAGACTTGTTTTGGGCCTGGATTATCCCTTAACTCTTTAAAAAGAGCAAACGTGTAAAAGTCTGCCGCGCACGCTACGATCTTAGTCCACCGATTTTTATCGACCGACTAAATTTAAGGCTTACGATTAAAATCGTTATATACGTGTGCGGTGTCTATATACACAGCAATTTTAGTCTACCGATTTTCGTTGTAAAATATCAAACTGGTTTGATCTTGCTCGATTGTGTGTGGTGATTACCAATTTTTATCGTTCACTCACTATTCTTCGTGAAGTTGTTTGATTTGATGATCGTAAAAATGGCGGCTCCAGTTGCTAAAGATGCGAGCTTTTACATGTAACTGGAACACACGTACATGGTAAACACCGATTTTTATCGGTTGACCAACGGCCGACTAAAATCGTAGCGCGTGCGTCAGGCTTAAGATAAAAATCAACCAGGGGAAATAGTTTGAAGTGAGTTTAAAAATTCAACCATTTCATTCACTTGGAACATACTGTATCTACACCACGACGAAGAATATTTCCATTCCTCAAGGTAAACAAAGGGTTTAACTATTTTTATACAAATAGGAAGACTTTGAGAAACATTCCTTTAGTAAAAAAACTAAACAAAGATGCTTTGCAAATATTGCAGTATTGCCACTCATTTCACAAACTTGTGCAAATTAAAGGGTATTGGCAATAAAAATGAAGTTTGTTTAATTTGAAAGAACTCATGAAATTGTAATAGAAGATCTTTTACAACTTTTTCGTATCTCTCTTCGTTTTCAAGATATTTCAATTTGTTTGTATAAGTAATAGCATGGTTTCGAGTGCAATTTGGAAAAAACATGCACGAGTGAGTTTTTCAAAGACTATCAAAATTGCACGAGTGCTATTTGAGGTCTTTGAAAAACTCACGAGTGCGTGTTTTTTCAAAATTGCACTCGAAACCATGCTATTACTTATTAATAATATACATGAAAATGTTAGACAAAATGTTCTTCCAGCTACGAAGTTACATACCACTCATTGCTCCACTTCTCGAAGCTTTAATGGTTGAAAACTGCTTCATTTTGTCCACTAAATACGTCAAACGTTTTAATCATAGCATCTAACCTCTTCTAGTCTTCTTGCAGGGACTTTTATGACAATATTAAAGCAAAATTCACTCTGTATTTCATCGAAATGTTTTTCGACAACTTTATGTTTTGGTCGCAATGTTGGATTTTTCCGTAAAGGAAAAACCATCCTTCAAAATCCGCATAGGCATTTCATTGGCTTTCCGGTAGTTTCCGGTTGTTTATTAACCAATCAGAATGCTTAATACTCATTGAAATTTGCACTGTATTTCATTTTTCTGCACTGTATTACACCTTTCCTGCACTGTATTACATTGAAATTGCACTCCTCTCGACCAATCAGGATGCAGTAATTTTGTCATGTATATTATTAAATGTGTAAATGGTTGGGCTCTGACATCAGGAGCAGGGTACAGTATATTTACACAAAGCAACATCAGTTATGAAATGTTCAGTGTCACAAGGCGTTTTTATGTGCACAGTTTCAAGTGATTTCGTTGAACAAATTTCGAGATATAACTGATTTTGCTACGTGTGAAAATACTGTACCCTGCTTCTGACGTCAGAGACCATCTCATTTACATATTAAACAAGTGAAATATTTTGAAAACGAAGAAAGATACGAAAAAATTGTAAAAGATCTTCTATTACAGTTTTATGAGTTCTTTCAAATTAGACAAGCTTAATTTTTGTTGTCAATGTCCTTTAAAATGCTTTACGCATTGGCATGAGTTCAACGCCATGGCCAAATTTTAGATCACTTGCTCATAAAGAATATGGAGTGCATGCAGACTACAGTAATCAAATGCGTGCCTATAGTTAGAAAAGTAGTGCTTGAACTTTTCATAATGATTTAAAATGATTAGAAAAAGTTGATAAATGATAATATGTTGTACATTCTAGCTGCATGATTATTTTCCTCCTAAAAATATGGGCCAAGCAGGCTAGACCAGCAGGCAGGATCTCGCTTGAATCTGAGATTTCGGTAAAAATTTACAGCGTAAACACACATATAAAAAATTTAATATGTCACAAAACAAAAACTAACATGCGCAGTTATAATTCAGTCCAGGGGAAATTCCTTTTATATCCAACATGAAAAATATACAACATGAAAAATATCCAAAAGGTATATCCAAGGTTTCGATTGCAATTTTGACACAAGTCTTCCAAAATTACGAATACATTTACTACACGCCTGCTACTATCGTTGTTAAAAGTCTTAGACTCTATCCAGTACCGAAATACAATGTCACAAGTAATGCTTCCCCCATAATGTCTACACTATGTATCGCTGTATCGTGTGAATTTTGCCTGCTCATTACTGCAAAGTGAAACTTTGCACTAAAATTTAGCATTCTTTGTTTGTTTGTTACCAGAATTTACATTTTTCACTCAACTACTAACTCAAGCAGTACAATGTACTGTACATGTATTTAACCCTTTCACTACCATGGTGGCCATTTAGTATTTTACTCTGGCTAACACCAGACGATTTTACTCGTCAAGGGAAAAGGTGTGGTGGTGAAAAGGTTAAAAAACCCTTTCACCACCATGGTGGCCATTTAGTATTTTACTCTGGCTAACACCAGATGATTTTACTCATCATTAGGGAAAAGGTCTGGTGATGAAAGGGTCAGGGATGTAGCCAGAGGGGGAGTGGTGGGAGTGGTCGCTCCCCCCGTTTGCATGATGAAATTTTGTTTTGAACACTCATACTCAGATGCACAGGTGATTTACCCAGCGGTTATTGACTGGATCTCAGTCACCTTCCTTGGCTCCTAATCCAGTCTCCGTATGTATCGCACGCATGTACCATAACTCAACGGTTATTTTGGGGTTTTTTTAGTATTTTATGACTTTTCAAAACTTTCAGAATTGTGTAAAATATTCTCCCAAAATGCAGGAAATGCCATCATTAGAGACTCTAGATTTCAAAATTTTCTGGGGAAGCATGCCCCCAGACCCCCCAAGAAGTAAAATCCTGGCTACGTCCCTGGAAATTCTTTGTACTGTGAACAAGTGGATGCAAATTTTGATATCACACACACATGCTTTTACAACTGCTACAGTTTGGAATTTAAATAAAATATTAACAAAAAGATCTTGCCTACCGTTTAAAAGATGTTTCTCATTATATTCACTTTTCATTACAAATTTTGTTTTGTTTTGCTGTCCTGAGCAGGCATTCTTTAGTTTATGACTTTTCACACAAATCAGGCTGCACAAACAAAAATAATAACTTATTAAGAAACTGCATGATAAATATATAAAATTTAATGAATACATGTATTTTGAAAAAAATAGATAAATGAATCAACAAATAAATTAACAATCAAAGAAAATAAACAAACAAACAAACAAACAAACAAACAAACAAACAAACAAACAAACAAACAAACAAACAAACAAACAAACAAACAAACAAACAAACAAACAAACAAACAAACAAACAAACAAACAAACAAACAAACAAACAAACAAACAAACAAACAAACAAACAAACAAACAAACAAACAAACAAACAAACAAACAAACAAACAAATAAATAAATAAAAAAAATAAAGGAATAAATTATGTAAAAACACTGTACAGTTAACTTAGGTCATATGCACATGGCTTAATTCTGGGGTTGCTTTCATATACTGTATACTGTACATGTATATACAGTAGATTTCTTCTTTTTTGTCTACTGTAGAGAACCAAATTATAAATATAGTAGTTCGTTAATGTAACAAACCACAAGAAGAGCATAGTTTTGACTACTTTTTTTGAAATAGAAGCTGTAGCAAATTACATTTTTTCAGCAGCAAAGTACATGTAGTCAGTAACATAATCAATCAAAAATAGAAACCAGTTAGCTGAGTTTTGGGTCTCTGAAGTAAAGTGAAATGACATTTCCTCCATTTCATGGCACTTTTGAGCAAAATACAAGCATCTTAAAATGTTAATCTTAAATTTTAAGATTTTAAGACCCTTATATTTTGTATCTATACTTTAAAGTTCAAAGTTAAACCTTGTGTATTAAGGAATTATTAAAGTGCCTATCTCACGTTTGGGGATTAATTACATATTCGTAAATACATGCACTTGGGTCTTCCGGAGCAAAATCATAATATTTCTTGTCAGCCAAAAATTTCATCTTCATGGAGTTTTTCACTGTCAAAGTTATCAGATGTGATGTCACAAGAGGTATTCCAAACCAGTTTTCTTCTGTTACAGTACTTGCACAAAAATGCCTCTTGTGACATCAAGTCCAGTAATGTTGACAGCAAAAAAGTCCATGAAGGTGTAATTTTTGGCTGACAAGATATATTATGATTTTGCTCAGGAAGACCCAAATATTATGAATATGTAAAATCCCCAAACATGAAATAGGCACTTTCACCACTGATTTAAATTATTCAAATACATGTACATGTATACACCCCCCCAAGTTTCAACATAGATTCTGAAAGATTTACATTAAATTATGTTTCGTTTGTATATCATTTAACTACAAGACAGTAAAGTAAAAATTCATGTACTTTCATTATGCTTCCTTCCCTCCACCACCCTTGCTTGCCACCTGTACATCAAGTACAGGTGGTAAGCAAGGGTAGTGGAGGGGAAGGGGGATAAGGGACTATAGCCCCCCCCCCCCCCAATATTTCTAAGAAGGGGGCTAAAATATCTTTGACAATGGGGCTAAAAATGGCCTAAAATTTGCTGGGGAGGGGGCAAAATAAACTTTGTATCATTCTATTGACACATTAGCCCCCCGATATAAAATATTTTCCACTGCCACTGCCACTGGTGGCGTGTGCTGTTAGTGCACTGCCTATCACTAAAAAAGCTAAGCAAGGTTAGATGGGGTTAGCAGTTGGATACAGGTGACTGCTTGGAAATGACCCCATTGTCGAGCTTTGAACTCATGTGAGTATCTCTCCTCTGCTTCCAGGGTTTTTCACTGAGTTCTCTGGTTTTCCTCCCTCTGTAACATCAACATCTACATCTTAGCTGTGATTGTATGGCACTTTGATATGCCTTGACATGGCCACACATCCTTTGTAATTCAGCGACTGGCCATATAATTATACTGGTTAGGTTATATGTTAATTATGCATGAATCAATTCTTCCTGTAACCATCCCCAAGGACAATGCAGAAAATCAAATTCTGAGGGGTAAAGGGCAGGGATGCAAGGAGGCATGGGAGTCTGGTAACTAAAGTATTCCGTATTCAAAATGGTGATGTATTCATTGAAAGACTTCTCAGGTTGCTGAAAATTAACGAAAAACGATGCAGGGGTGCTGAAAAAAAGAAAAAAAACCCACTAGAGCTCAAAGGAAGCAGCAACAGAAATGAGCCACTGTTTAAGTTAATTTACATTTGATGTTAAAATGTGTTTAATTATACATTTGTTTGATGTTAAAACTCATGTGTTTTTGTATTAGTTTTTCAGCCTTGCCCCGGGGGTGTGGGGAATTTGCCATGAGCTTCATAAAAAATTACAAATCCCCGGGGGATTAATACCACATTATCAGAGAGAAATGTATTAAAAGAGCGTAAACAAACAGCAAACTTACATAAGAAAGAAAATCAAGTGATTCTTGTCACATGATTATATACAGTATTAAAGTTCGCTGTCTGTGGTCAGGTGACCACTGACCAGTGGGTCTATGTGATATATTAATTACAACAAAATCAAATAACATTGTTTTAACACACCTACACGACCTCCGCTCACATTGTGGGCAACGATATTTAGGATTACGACTTCCACATGAACTGCAGGTTTCTGCTGAGTCCCCAGAATTTACAAAATTGTCTACGGTATAAACTTCACTGCAAAGTTTGTCTTCACACTCCGCCATATTGAATCCTTGAAAGTGACCGCTCTGATTGGCTCCCAGTTCCCAGAGAGTTCAAAACGAACTGGTGACTAGTGAGTCACAAATCGTTACAAAGGACTTTGTTATATATCAAGTGTCAAAGTCCGTTTTTCTAGCTCTCTGATTGGGAGAGCGGTACTCAGCTATAGCCTGCGTTTCCCTATGAGGGCCTGCGAAGGAAGGGGTAGCCTACGTCATAGCCTCCTTCTCCGCCCGCGAGCATTTGTGACGCACGTGACGCAGGCTATCTCGTTTGACCGCCAGCTTGCGATGACTTGCGTAGTTTGCGATGCAAGTCTTTCGTGCTCCGTCGACCGTCGCCATAGAAACTACCAGGGAAAAGGCGTGGGAACTAGCGGAAGTGCAGACCCGCCCGACGTTAGACATCATTGCTTGGTAGGATGTACAAAATCAAACTACAATCGTTGCTGATAGGTGCACCATTGATTTAATTCGTTACCGTGTGCGCCGAAATGACACTTTTTTGACAAATGAAATTCTTGAGACCCGTCAGTCACTCAGTTCTTTTTTATATCTTAAAATGCATATTTTACGCGGGAAAACGATAGAAATTGTCGGTTTTTAAACATTCGACAGATCTCGTCACACCACCAGACTGATGCCTATGTACACCACTCGACTAGTGTAAACATACCTCATGATGTGTAAAGACGCCCTCTTTCTAATTTTCTTACCATTAATAAAAGGAAGTCAAATGTTTCGCTTGTGGCTGAATGCGAGGTGTGTACCAGAAATTTGTCAGCTGTATATTACAAACAGAGTTAGATCAGTCTCAGTCAAAACAGCAAGATCCGACGGATAATCATTCCTTGACTTCGTTTCAAAATTTGTTTAATTTGTATTCCAATCATCGTTTGTTCTAGACAGACGGTCGCGTGATGCCAGGATGGACGGCATGTTTGAACCGGAGACGTGAGTATTCAATCAGTCATGTTTTGAATATAGCAAAACTAAAATGTGGTAGCCGACTACTGAACTGTCGAGATTTTTTAGTCTACACAAAATACTGATGAAGTGATGAATTTAATCACTCTAGTCAGCGAGGGTCTCTCTCGGCTCAAAACGTCAGTATTCCGTTCTTAAAAATCACGACAGCTCGAAACGTCAGTATTCCGCTCTTAAAAATCACGACAGCTCGAAACGTCAGTATTCCGTTCTTGAAAATCACGACAGTTTCGGACCATGCGCTTTGGTCAGTTTGCTTTACTAAGCCATAGATTAGAGGGGTTAACTCATGGGCATGCGCACTAATTTGGGTATTTTTCTTG
The DNA here is from genome assembly GCA_964035015.1 of Corallium rubrum. Taxonomy (NCBI): domain Eukaryota; kingdom Metazoa; phylum Cnidaria; class Anthozoa; order Scleralcyonacea; family Coralliidae; genus Corallium; species Corallium rubrum. Next base: position 47,044,214 of record OZ035997.1, read on the forward strand.
TATTCCGACAGAAGGAAAGCATACTGTAAGAACAAACGTTTTTAATGCATGCATGTCGTTTACTGATTGTTTAACCTTTGCGGTTTTCAACAGATTGGGACAACTCATTCATGATTAAATAATGCTGTAATAACATTGTTGTTTTCGTGACTAAACTAACATCGTTAACAATCCATGCGTAATCCAACAGCTACATACCTGCCCACACACCATCGACATGTTCACACATGCAGGTATTTGACAACTGCAAACAGCGTTCTACGATTTTATGCGCCTAGAAAAAAAAATCAGTTAAAGGATTAATCTTTATACTGTGGCTTTTATATAAGTCAAAACTATAAAATGTGCGGAGAAATATTGAAGCTGATTAATTATACAAGTTGTGGCAACTGGCAAACAGACGTTGGGGAGATAGGAAGCAAACTTGCTCCCTTCTCAGGGTTACGTATATAGTGACCAAAGCGTATGCAGAAAATGACAAATGTAGAACCATTTTATTGCTTTTATGCATATTTGTTGGAATTTTGGACATCGTGAACAGCAGACACAAAAGAAAACAATCAAGGAGAAATTTTATTTATATAAGGATATTCTATTTTTTTGTATTTTTGCTCAGTTTGTGCACTTTCACGGTTACTGAGAACATTGCATTTTATGTATAATTAAGAAGTCGTATCAAAAATGAAGTCGCATCTCAAAATGCAAGAAATAGCGTTTCAGAAGCTTAGAAAATCAAAAATTTTCCCGGACCCCCCTATTCGTGCTTTCGGCGCTCACAAACACCACTTCCAACCTGACCACTTTTAAATTGGTGACTACGGCCCTGATTTATAGGAACATATGAATTTATTCATAGAATGCATAAAACAACACATGCTTCCTGAAAGGCATATGTAATTTTCTATGCATTGTAAAAAATATAAACAATTCATGAGCAAATTAACCAATATTAATAAAGAAAGTGTTCGCATGTGTTCACAATTTTGCCATATGGATCGATACACAAGACATCGGTTTTCTTTGATCTACCGCGGTTGTTTAATGTTAGTTCTGAACCCCCCTGACCATGCAACAGATGGTAACTCTTTTGAAAACTCGTACACTACTGGGTCATTCTCGTCCCCAGAGCCTCTCCCGTGCTGGCGCGCGGAAAAGGCTCTGGGGGTATCCATATATCATCGCGATCTGATTGGTTGTTCAAATTCAAAGGCCTATATATAACGAAGCTTGTTTATAAATAAACAGTATTTAAACACGAAAACTGACAACGAAGCACAATTCTAATCATAATTCTAATCCGAACAATTTAATCGAACGTTTCTCAAAGCAATCAACCTGTTTCCCCTTATATAATTAAATCAAACACAGAAGACAGAAGAACTGTCGATGATCTCGTGTCCAAGTCCAAAACCGCGAACTTAAACACATGCGCTTTTGCAAGAACACCAAAGAATCTTGGTGTTCCCGTTGCACTATGGTTGCACGGGAGAGGCTCTGGGGACGAGAATGCTACTGAGCCTAAAGAGCCTGAGTACGAGGCTCCAGCAAAATGCGCTATCCACTGGCCTTTCACGGTAAACGGTAAGATAAATTGATCATGTCTTTTATACTTGCGAGGAGACAATATGTACTTGAATGCTTTTCACAATAGTCTTATCCCACGTGAAGAATTGTTGTCGCTGAACAAACTACCAACTATTAACCAGGCAGCACTTCCTTGCGATAGTAACTTCTAGTTTATAATAGTTACTCAGGCTAATATATATTAACTTTATTTATGCGTGGTTAGGAAAATAAGCTTTAATCAATGCTCACGAATGTGATAAAGGATTTATCATCGCGACCGAAGTGTTTTTTAGACAACCTCTGTAATAACGAACTCTGTATCTCAGTTTTCGTAGGCAACCTCATCTTGAACTAAGTAGGTTAGTTACCTCAACCTCGGTAACTAGGTCAGTTATTTACCGAGGGCCTTCAAATAACTGACGTAGTTACCTCTGGTTCGGTAACTAACCTATACTTAGTTAATCAATTTGCATATGTTCGGCACAAGATCATATGGATACACCGGTAAAACGTAACATATTCAGAGTCTTTAGAGACAAGACTATACAATAGACTCTACCAGCATACGTAATTAAGATATTTGGGAAAGGTAACTGGTATTAGAAAAGTAAAAATTACTGTCTCTGTGTCAAACGTGGTTCGGATATGTTTTAGTATATGAAAGTATATTTTGGGAGGAGATATTTTGACTAGGGTCGGATTATTTCATGCTCATCGTCCCGGGGATTCACATTATTTTTGACGTTTTATTTCAAACCTTTCTCTTCCCCCCTGGTAATTTATGATCAGTCCCTTATGTTTTTCCGGCATGGATATATAGAACTGACATGGCTACATAATGATTAAATAATTATTGAGACAAGTAACCAACCAACCAACCAACAAAACAAAGAATTTGCAAAGCTGCACAACGATTATTGTAACTATTGGACGTGCATGGGGACTATGTATATCGTGACTGAAGGTGCCTTGTATTAAGCCTGGCGCACATGCATGCATGCATGCATGCACGCTACGATTTTATGAGTCAGCCGATTTTTATTGGCGACTAAATTTAGTGCTTATAACCAAAATCGTTACGTGTGCAGTGTCATTACAGAGCGATTTTAGTCAGTCGATTTTTGTTGTAAAATATCAAACTGGTTTGATATTGCCCAACTAAAATCGGTGAAAATATCGCATCATGCCGTGTGTGGCGATTACCAATTTTTATCGATTCTTCCTGAAGTTATTTGATTTGATGATCGTAAAAATGGTCGCTCCAGGTGCTAAAGATGTGAGCTTTTAGCATTTTACATAACTGGGATATATGCATGGTAAACACCGCTTTTTATTGGTTGACCAGCCGAAAAAAATCGACCGACTGAAATCGTAGCGTGTGCGCCATCAGGCTTCAGACAGTGCATGGCGTAGCGAAACCACTGATCTATAGCAAAACCTGCGTCCAAGGCCCAAGAAGCTTATTTTACAGATTGTGCAACTTACACTTTAATTTAATTTAATTTAATTTAATTTAATTTAATTTAATTTAATTTAATTTAATTTAGTTTAGTTTAGTTTAGTTTAGTTTAGTTTAGTTTAGTTTAGTTTAGTTTAGTTTAGTTTAGTTTAGTTTAGTTTAGTTTAGTTTAGTTTAGTTTAGTTTAGTTTAGTTTAGTTTAGTTTAGTTTAGTTTAGTTTAATTTAATTTAATTTAATTTAATTTACATTTTGATCATTTTTATAGAAGTGTATCAACAGATGAGAGTACACCATTTGATCCTCGCATTGCAAAACTAAAGGTAACAACAAGTCAATATATTTCCTGTTTACAGAATGAGTGGCCATTCTGTATCGGTGTATACAGACACGAGGCGAAGCTGAATATCCCGATACAGAACGGACACGAATTCTGTAAATGACATCTAAAATTAAGGATCCGATTTGGTAAGTTCATTGGCGTAGTAATTTTTCTAAAAAAAACGTTGTCTAAGTCGAGAAAATCAAAGCTGAAGTTTATGTAAATCAAGAGGAATCTGCATCACATATACAGACACCCATTAAACATGGATTTTCTTTGTGTTTTCCCATGAATTAATGAGTTTTATATAATATATATACAGTATATTATTTTATATATATATATATATATATATATATATATATATATATACATATATATGTATATATATATATATATATATATATATATATATATATATATATATGCAATAGATACTACAATCAATATTATTATGTACAATTATAGGTTTTTGTATTGGGCGGACCATAGTTTATAGAATATATATGGATATGTGGTTTGGAAACTCATTATTGTCTTTTAACATAAAGTAATGGTCAAAAGACAATGGACTTCTTTATATGAAAGAAACTTGTAACAACCCGTAACGATAAAGGACCACACTCGATTTGGTTGCTATTGGATGACTTCTTCATTGTACAGAAAATACCGTAATACCGTTGCACAAATTTCTATAAACTTGAACAAAAACGTAGAACAATTACTTTGGACGAGTTCCCAAACCATATATTATGTTATATTAACTATAGGAGGACTATGATGCACAGTACATGTAGCTAGACATGAAATTATAATTAAAAATCGATATAAAGTATATTATAACAGTTTTATCATCAAACCAACGTTTTGTGCAATGACCATGTGAGCCGCTTAAAATTTGTAAGTTTTTTTATGTACCGCAATCTATCATTTTTGGTTTGATCGTACAAATCTCCATGTCATTAACGTTAGAAGTTGCTAAAAAGTGCTTTAATTCTGTTTCTTGTCGAGAAAAAATATATTCTAATATTGTATGGTTTTAAACCTAAGAAAAACACGTATATATTTAATGTAGAAGACTCTGTTGGAAAAGCAGGATTTATTGTATCAGTTGGAAAGACAGGAGAATGATTTTCTGGGAGGAGATAAACTGAATCAAGGTGACTAAATTATATACATTATTCAATCGACAATATCTAATTGCAATTATATTTATATATATATATATATATATATATATATATATATATATATATATATACTTCTAAAACTCATTATTAATTCATGAGGAAAGTTCAAAAGAAATAAGGTTTAATCAGTGTCTGTTTACCTCGGTACAGAACTGATATCAGTATCTGTAAATGTAACAGAACTGTTTAATAAAACATCAGTTCTGTATCACATTTACAGAACAAATATTGTTCTTCAGCATGCAACTGTTTACATCTTAATTCATCTTGTATGAGGACATGCGAAGTGTACAGAAGACAGTCAGACACTTCGCATTCAACTATCTTTTTTTTCATAATCATAAGGTTAATAGGCAATGATGATCATGCAGAACGGATATTTATGACACACGTCACTTAGAATATAGAATGTGGGATTAATACTAATCAAAGCGCATGCTCACATCACTAATTTAGTAATCGTAGCCTATTAAACCTTATGTATTTTTCTCTAGATAGTTGAATGCGAAGTGTCTGACTGTCGTCTGTACACTTCGCATTCAACTATCTTGAGTAAGCGGTACGCTGGTAGCGTTCTCATACAAGATGAAGATGCAAACAGTTGTTGAAGAACAACATTTGTTGAATAACAAATGATGATCAGAACGGCTATTTATGGCACGTCATGACTTAGAATATAAAATGTGGGACACACTGGGACTAATACTAAATCAAAGCGCATGCTCACATCACTAATTTAGCAATCGTCAGCCTATTAAACCTTATGTATTTTTCGCTAACTTAATAGACATTTTAGAAGTCATTTACAGAATTCGTGTCCGTTCTCTATCAAGATACAGAACTCGGCTTCACCTCGTGTCTGTATACCCCGATACAGAACGGCCGCTCATGATTCTATAAATAGTACATACATATATATATATATATATATATATATATATATATATATATATATATATATATATATATATATATATATACATATACATATACATATATATATACATATATATATATACATATATATATATATATATATACATTGTCGAGAATGTCTTTTAAAAAAAGACCTAACATTGTTTTCTTTTATAATTTGTTTGACTTGCGCAGTCCAGGCAAATAAAACAACCCAATATAAGCGAAGCGATTCCGCAGAGGAGCTCACAGGGTTTGGGGGACGCGGAAATCGACGCGCGCCCTAGCTTGTTTCACAGCCCGCGCTGCCCGAACAGTATGCCTGACGCGAGGAAGCCAGCTGCGGAGGAGAGTGATTTGAGCTAGCGTCTTAATGTCTAATTTTAGCTTGTATATTACGTTACAAATGTAACGTTTTGTCGATGTTCAGGCGGGTTGTTAACCTGAGTGTGTTGATTACCACCCAAACGGAGGTAGAAAGCTAAACACGACGACAACTCAACAGCAACTGCGCAGTAAACGACAGCGCACCACTGATCTCTCTCTATGTACTGGATAGCGCATTCCTTATGTCCAACAATATGAACAATTTTGAAGCCAAATCCGCCATCTTACTACTCGTTTTCCAGTACTCGTTGCGGGCTTAAGAGTATAGTAAGAGTTTGCCGGGGAGTCTGAAAAGCCGTAAAAATAATTATCAGATGCCCTGTATTACCGTTACTACTGGAAAACAAGCCTAAAAAGGAAAAGGTTTTACGTCTTTTGTAATATAAGTAAGTCTAGAGATACCGGACAGCTAGAGTAAAAACTATGGAATATGCGGCACATTTTTCTGCGTAAAAGCTCCTTTCCAGTCATCGCAAATACCTGCTCGCATTTCCCTGCGAGTGTTTGCATCTAATTAAAAACAACTCACAATGCTTGTTTTCTCGTTGTGAGTTCTTTTTGATGAGATACAAGTACTCACAGCAAGCTGCGAACTAGTTTCTGCGATGAGTGGAAAAGAGCCTTAATAATACCAACAAATTCAAAAACTAAGCTTCTAAACCTTGTACAGTGTTCTTTGTTTGATACCAATAGAAGAAATTTTCTCAATGTGGCTCTTTTCGTGCTACTAAAAATAATTCGCCAATAGACGTTATTGGAGGATTGGTGCTAAGCCCCAGGGGGATGCCACCCCTGATCAGAGGTAACCATGGCAACCCCACCACAGCCCACCTCCAGGCACCAGTCACACTGTCAAGCAGTGGAAATATGTATACTTACCTTGCATTCTATCAGGAGTGGGTGGGTGGGTCAACACAATGCAAAGCAAGAATCCCCACGTATTAACTCAATAAACAGCGCGCCCAAAACCAGTCAAGTTCAGACCACGCTGACAAGACTCTGATGAGCACTGATGTAATCACCACATATTATATATGAGTGACCGCTGACCAAATATCTATTACATAGATAGAGCGCACAACCAGTCAAGCTCAGACCACGCTGACAAGACTTTGATGAGTGCTGAGATAATACCACGTATTATAAGCGCGCGCAAACCAGTCAAGCTCAGGCCACGCTGACAGGACTTTGATGAGTGCTGAGTTAATCCCCATAAATTATAGTGAGTGTCTGCTGACTAGCATTGTCTCCTTTTTTACCTTGCCTAAATTACATTTAGCCACATGAAAACATACAAAGTTTTCGTGGCGGCCATCTTGGTACTCCAAATTTGTCATCTCAGGTGGCTTCATTTTTATTAACATAATCACACAAACATTAAACGGTAGACATAAACGGAATGTATTAAACTGAATATGCACCAGTAGCGTCCAGCGCTATTGCCTATGGGGACTTGTACGTAGTTTGTAGTCGTCGTGTGTTGTAGTCGTGTTGCATGGTGTATAGTAGTAATTGACATGTGTTTTTATAGCGTGCATGTGCACTGCACTAAATAGATGATGAAATATTTTATGCGTTGACTACATTTATCAAAATGCTTTGCCAGTATCCCAGCACTAATACCCAGATGGTACTGGCAACGTTTTCTCAGTGGTGTTGCATATTGGCTACGTATACTGCATGTCTGCATTACACTACGTCGTTGTGCAAATGCCATATTTGGGTTTCAACGCTAAACATATCAAGTTTTGTATTCTAAATTATTTTGGTAAATCAATGTAAATTAAAAATAACGAGTTTCGTGTCCATTTTCACAAATAAGAATTTTATATTATGATATATCCTGAGTCGTATCGTATCGTATCGTATATCGCATAGTAATAGCAAAGTGTTCTGCGCATCAATATATAAACCAACCTCCCTCCCTCCACCCCCACCCAACACTAACCCAATACTACTACATGTCAAAGCACACCCCAACCCCATAGCTATAACATATTGCAGCGTTTTCAATTCAATTCAATTCAATTCATTTCATTTCATTTCAATTCAATTCAATTCAATTCAATTCATTTCATTTCAATTCAATTCAATTCAATTCAATTCATTTCATTTCATTTCAATTCAATTCAATTCAATTCAATTCAATTCAATTCAATTCAATTCAATTCAATTCAATTCAATTCAATTCAATTCAATTCAATTCAATTCAATTCAATTCAATTCAATTCAATTCAATTCAATTCAATTCAATTCAATTCAATTCAATTCAATTCCATTCCATTCAATTCAATTCAATTCAATTCATCGGTCAAATTATCCCGCAAATAGCAATAGCCAATCAAGGTGGGAGGTGTTATTAGTAGTTAATAATATAAGAATGGTAGAAGTACACATGGAACAGACGAAAATTAGTCAAGTAAATTAGATAATTGATTAAGATATAGATTTAACAATAATTAATGTAACAACAATAAATTTTATTGTTGTTACACAAATTAAGGACACTAAATTTTTAGTAGTATATTATTACATATACACACATATAGTCACAAAGCAGATGCATAGAGTTAATCAGATATTCTCTGTATTATCATCGGTAACTCAAGGTAGTCATTCTTGTGGATCTTGTGGGGTCTATCCGGGTCCATTCATCCACTCGGATGGACCCGGATTCGCATCCATCCATCCATCCATCCATCCATCCATCCATCCATCCATCCATCCATCCATCCATCCATCCATCCATCCATCCATCCATCCATCCATCCATCCATCCATCCATCCATCCATCCATCCATCCATCCATCCATCCATCCATCTCTCCATCCATTCACCCATCCATCCATCCATCCATCCATCCATCCATCCATCCATCCATCCATCCATCCATCCATCCATCCATCCATCCATCCATCCATCCATCCATCCATCCATCCATCCATGTATATAATATTGTTCGAGGTATAGACCTTATTCATAAATGGCCGACGATTTAAACTTATTTCATTTATGTTACACAGGGCCCCATTGAAAAACACTTCGGTGACATGGGCTCCCTGTTAAAATAGTATTATTATTATCGCAATGTATTGCAATGTATCGCATTGGTGTTTAGAAACGTGACTCTACAGTGTGCAGTGGTTCTGTTTATTCTGGTTGCATTGTTGTCCGACAGGGTACAACCAATAAACATGTCATGAAAGTGTGACGTGCATTTTGTCACTTCAGCTCAAAACGTATTTTAGAAAACACTAAATTCGAAGCTATATTTAATTTTTGCTTTATAGCGGTTACCCTTAATTTCACCTGTTTTGTTTTATTTTATGTTATATAAAGTTCGCTGAACGCCTGTTTAATTCCATTGGTCTAAAGGCGTGTTCATGCCTGATCCAAACATGTTTTCATTATTTTTGGCAGATACAAACACAATAGCTAGGATTGAATTCAGAGCAACGGCCAAAAAGAAGTATCTTTTAGTACCTGGACGAGCAGAAACTTTAATAACAGCAGGAAGTAAATTTACAGTATTTGGTCAGCTTGGTAATGGGCGATGGAGGTGCCTTGTGGATAAAGATGGTGAACAGAGAACATCTTGTTCTGATTGCGAGAAAATTAAATCTGACAAAAACAATAAATTAAGTTTCACCAACCACTGCGATGAACATACTGTTGGCAACTCGTACCCATTAATCGGAAGCGTAGCAACAAGCGCTATTGCAGAGCTCACCCAACCAATTAGTAGCACTAAAAGCATGATTAGCAACATACCTATCTTGCCTAGTGAGACAAACAAAGATGCCGTTCTTTCCGATTCTCCATTGTCACGCCATACAAATACTTTGAACTCAACGACGTTGCAATCAACCACTCCAAGTAAGTTTTCTACATCTCGCAGTTCTTCGTCTACTGCATCTAAAAGTCAGGTATCAGTCAAAAATCTGAATGAACTTTTCAGGGCATGCCGTGTGATTGTTCCACCCGAAACGCCTCCAGAATCCCCCGCATTACTTCAATCTTACACATCATTTCAGTTCCTTCCAGATACTCCTACAGAATCGACAATAGCTGATTTAAACCAAGCTTTGGAAAGACTAAGTCTTTTCATGCCTCGCGCTCGACATTCATCTGAAATATCGGAATGTAGCAGTACTTCAACATTAACGGAGTAGTAGAGAAGATGCACATATGCATAAACCGTGCTCTGATAGTGAAATAAGTATGCATCTGCCAATGTTGGGAATCTGGATTATGCTACGTAAATATTCTTGGTATATTTCTTGGCCTTAACCTTAAACATAATTAATTAAAAACCAATCAGTAAAAGATTGGTTAGATGCATGGGTGAACCATGGGACGAACTGTTGGATGAATTATGTTATAATTGTTTCAACCAAGCTGTTTTTACGGTGTAAATACTAATAGAATGTATGGGGTGAATGATAATTATATTTATGTAATTCATTGAACATACTATAACGTATGTGCGACCTCTATGTTTCTTTTTTGTTATTAAACTCCTGTTAAATTCCTGTTTCTATGTTTCTGTTATTGCACCCTTTCTTTCTGCTAGAGCCGTTTTTCCGGCTTCCACCATATTAGAAACGCAAACTTGGAAAAGCTTAGCCTAAACGTTTTCAAGATTCCGCACATACGCGTCTCATGACAGTGCCCCTTTAAATTGAGTTCAAAAACTAAACGCAAACGGAAAATCTATGTTTATAATGAGTGTCTTTATATGCGTAATAAAGAATCCACCTGATTTACATAAACGGTTTTAGCCTTGATATTCTCGGCTTAGACAACGTTGTTTTTCAAAATTACTACGTGCATGGTTTTATATCTGCATGATGATAAAACGTATTGAAAGAACACATAGAATTATATATATATAAAATACGAATGAACATAGATTTTTATATAAAATTGTCATTCTAATTTTCAATTGAATTCAATTTCAATTTCGAGGGAAAAGCAACCAATAACAGAACGCTTTTTAAGCTGTTCAAAACACACACATCACGTATCAGGTTTATAAGGCCCGTTTTCCACTTCAATCGCGCCGCACCATATCGTCAGCTGAGGTCAGCTCAGCCAGCTCAGCTCAGCTATACTCAGATCAGCTCCACTGAGGTTAGCTCAGTTCCGCTGAGCTCAGGTCACCTCATGCAGTTGATGTCAGCCCAGCTCAGCTGAGCTCAGGTGAGCTCAGCTGAGGTTATATGCTCAACTGAGCTCAGGTCAGGTCAGCTCAGCTGAGGTCATGCTCAGCTCAGCTCAGCTCAAGTCAGCTAAGCTCAGCTGATGTCAGATAAGCTAAGTTCAGCTCAGCATTCAGTTCAGTTTGTATGGGAGATAAAAACTTATGAATAACAAAGAAACTGCGTGAAATTTGAACTAAATGTTGTTAATAGTAGTGGTAATGAACATAACGCATTTTTGCAATAGGTTACTAGGCCTAGAGCAATCAGTTTGGCGGATTCCCGCATGTTTGAATTGAACAAATTGGTGGTGTGCACCTTACGTCATTGTCGCCATGTTGGATGAATTTGACAAAAGTTTTTCATCATCTGCAATTATAATTTCATCAAACGTGGCGGAAATATCTTTGTCCTTCTAATCTCAAGGGATTGATTGCAGACCACCTATGGATCGTTTTCACTCACGTGATCGGTGCCCACAGGATAAAGATGGTACACTAAAATGGCCGCCATGACGTCAGATGAAAACGATTTATAGGCCTCATCTAGGTGTATTGATATTTATTTTGCCGTGAGTATATTGTTTTGCGGTGAGTATTCATGTTTTGCCGTGACTATTAAAGTTTTGCCGTGGCGGATTCATGGGCGTTGCCATTTGGATTTAATGACGTAAAAATGGTTGCACTTATTATTCCAAGACAACGGTTTCATTTTTTTCAAAACGATAAGTGCAACTATTTGACGTCATAAAACATATACGTAATTCTACGTGGCGATTGGCAGAGCATTCTAGTAGTTCTAGTCACATAACGCCATCAAACATCATTGCGCAAATGACCTATTATTCCTCAACCCCCTGCATAAAGTATAACCCATTCATTAAGAATGAAATCTTATACTTCTTACATGTAAACTCTCTAGCCAACAAGAGACAGTAAAGACCTACGTAATATGAACGAGTTTTCGGATTGGCTATGAGTAACCAATCAGATTGTCGATTATCAATTCGTTCCCATGCTCCTTACTGATTAGGGGAAGGTGTTGGGTTAGGTTATCTAAACCAATCAGAATCCTTCTTAGTACAGGTAGGTGATGACCCACAAGAGATGCCTACAGATAAGGCTACTCCTTCAAATGTACTTTTATGCTGCATTCCCCCCGTTCAAAGTAGCTTGCACAGAGCACACACTAGCGCATTACTTTTCTAATTGTCAGCTCCTACGTAGTGAACTCCATACTTCCTCCCATTCTCTGCTCATATCTGGAACGCTAACTTCGGGTCAAAAAGTGTCAAGCTGTATTACGTCGTCTTCAGTCCCCCTGTATTACGTCGTCTTCAGTCCCCCTATTCCTACGTAAGACACAAGACGTGTGTTTGATAGCTCCGTATATTTGTAGATCAGAATTCCTAAAAGTGACTGTTTTCAATATTTATCGCCAATAATGCGATAACCGATCTAATGGCAACAAACAAGCTGTGTCTAGCTTGGTCTGGAGATCTTGAATCATTGAAAGAACTTTTATGCGAGAAATATAAACTCAATGGAACTTGGTCTCATCCTGGTGGGGATAAAAAAGTGTTTACCTTCGGTGATTCGTCAATTTCATGGAGAAGGAATAAACATTTGTTATATTTTGATGGGAGTAAAGCAAACCTTATTAAGAAAGAGCTGTGTAAACAGATGTGTGAAGACGGAGAAGATAATTCGGAGTTGGCAGAAGTACACGTTTCGGATGCTGCTTCTTCATGCAAATCGAACGATTTTTCTGTGGACATGGAAAGTCTTAAATCTGGCCAGTCGGTTAATGCGGACGCGATTAGATCTTTGTCAGAGAATATCGTGTATTTAACTTCTGTTATGTCCCAATTTCAGGATTATATAGAGAAAAATAACGCCTGTGAAAGAGAATCAAGCATGAGAAAGTTGTTAGATATGAATGTAAATACCGCAAATTCAAACTATGCGTTTTTTAATGAAGATAAAGACAATTCTATTGTTATGCACGAACAGATAAATCTAAATGACAATTCGATTGTGATGCATGAACAGATAAATCTAAATGATAGCAACCAGGCGAATATAAATCAAACTATAAGTATTGCTCCTGATTCTCCTCCCACACGAGAGCCAATCTTGACTGATGTGGGGCAAAGTGCAAGTGGTATTATTGATGAACAATCTAGACCGCGGAGAACCTACGCTCAAGTGGCAAAATCTCCTCCCCTGTAAATGAGAAGGGTGAGATTAATGAGATTAATGGCAGACCTAGTACGGACGATAATGTAGAAAATACTATGCAAGTCTCTGCAGCTCGGAAAATGGTTAATGAACAAACTGATGTCAGTGCTGATGGGTTTATTGGGGTTCAACGAAAGCGCAGTAGAATTAAGAAGTTCTTCTTGTCCAGGATTGGTGAGAATGTTAAAGATCAGGATATTCTATCCTATTTGGAAAAGCGAAAGGTAACTCCAACTTACTTATCCCTATTTAAAAGTAAAAGGAAAGGATCAATTTCTGCTAAACTCCACGTCCCAGCAAATGCATGTTCTTTGATTGAAAACAAAACGTTTTGGCCTAAGTTCGTGCAATGTAAACTGTGGAAACCAAAATCTAGCGGGGGTAAAACCAACAGCACCCAGGAGGGAATCCTTTCTACGTATGTATAATGGCTCAAATTCCCGTCAGGATGTTTCCACGATTACAGAGGTTTAGGCGGGTGAAGCGTATTCCTCAAAATATAATATCTGTGAATATTTCCCATACAGCCCATTCAAAGGTTGTAATGAATAACCAAAAACATTCATGTAACAGAATAAAGTTATCTCATCTAAATGTGCAGTCAATTAGAAACAGAAACCATTTGATTCAAGTAAGAGAACTGGTCGCTGACGAGAAACTAGATATCTTGGCATTATCAGAGACATGGCTAAATTCTTCCACGACCAATGCCGAGGTAAAAATTCAGGAATACAATGTACATAGACTCGATCGCAAGCATAAAAAGGGTGGTGGCGTATGTATCTACGTGCGTAATGACTTTAAGACAAAAGTGTTAAAAGACCTTTCGTATATTTCTCCAATAGGTTTCCATCAACTTTGGTTGCAAATACAAGTGAATAATAATAAATCTATGATTGTCTGCGCTACTTATAGACCACCTAATTGCCCGGTTACATGTATACAAGATGAACTTAAACCTAAATTTACTGAGGCTTTGTTATTGGGAAAAGAGATCATTATTTTAGGCGATATGAATTGCAATCTCCTCAAAACATCCTGTTATGAAGCTAAAGTATTATTAGATACTTGCTCCGAACTACACTTGACCCAACTTATTAAAGATCCAACGAGAATTACATCTCAAACAAGTTCGTTGCTTGATGTTATTATGGTTTCATCTTCCTCCAAGGTTAAAAGTAGTGGGGTTGTTGATATAGGCATTAGTGACCATTCTATGATCTACTGTACACTTAAACTAAGAGCTGATAAGCCCCGCTCTGCATACAAGGACGTGAGGAGTTATAAAAACTACGACTCCATGTGTTTCAAGGCAGAACTGTCTCAACTTCCGTTTTATGAGATCTATCGTATCAATGATGTAAATGAGAAAATCGATTACTTTAATCAATTATTTATAAATACTCTGGACAAACACGCGCCCATCAAGCATATCAGAATTAAAGGTAGACCTAACAAGTTTATCAATAAGGAATTAAAGTACACGATGAAATTGAGAGACAAAAAGCTGAGAATTTTTCGCCTCTCACGTAACGCGGAAGATTGGGATGTCTATAAGCAACTCAGGAATTCTATAAAGACAACTTTAAGAACAGCGGAGTCTAACTATGTACGGAATCAAATTAAGGAATATAAAGGTAATTCAAGATCTATGTGGAAGGTGATCAGGGGGTGTCTGCCGAGTAAAGATTCAGAAAAACCTGTTTACCAAAAAGACCACAAAATACTAGCCAATGAATTTAACAACTATTTTGCTTCTGTTGGGAAGACTGCAGCCGACAAGGTAAAGAAACTAGCGGAAGTTAACAACATTCAGATAACTACTGCTTTACCACCCTCGAGACACCTATCCTACCTTGATCTGTTTGAATTTAGTGCAGTTACACGTGATGAAGTTGGAAAAATAATTTTAAATAGTCCATCAAACAAAGCTCCAGGTGCCGATAAGATAAATATTCAATTCATTAAAGATTCACTTGAAGTGATTTTAGACCCTGTCACGGATATTATCAACTGTTCCTTGATGACGTCAACATATCCCTCAATGTGGAAGATAGCAGAAGTAGTTCCGCTTCATAAGGAAGATGATCCTGAAATCGCCTCAAATAATCGACCAATTTCACTGCTGTCTTGTTTGTCAAAAATATGCGACAAAGTCGCATTGAATCAGTATACAGAATATCTAACAAAACATAAATTATTGACGAAGCATCAAAGTGGTAACCGTAAAAAACACTCCACTGAAACACTCAATATTGCAGTGACAGACATGCTGTTGGAAGCAATGGACAATAAGCAATTATCTATAGTTATATTTTTGGACATGTCTAAAGCGTTTGACAGTGTTCAACACGATATGCTTCTACAAAGAATTCAAAACCTAGGTGTATCTCCGGCAGTGCACAAATGGTTCAAAAGTTACTTATCTGACAGATGGCAGTATGTTAGAATTGGAACCACCTCTTCGACACCTGTTGCATTGTCACATGGGATTCCTCAAGGCTCTGTGCTTTCACCGTTTTTATTTAATATATATACAGATAGCTTGTCTTCAGTTCCTAACAGTTGTAGTCTTGAATCGTATGTTGACGATTCGAAAACATTTCTATCGTTTACTTTATTGAATATGGAACGCTCGTTACTGCATATAGAAGAGGATTTACATAGAGTTTTTGAATGGTGTTGCAACAACAGTCTTCTTGTAAACCCAAAAAAGACCAAAATGTTGGTGGTTGGTACACGGCAACTAATGAATCAATTGGAATCTCCCGTCCATATTAATTTTATGGGGGAAAATCTTATACCTGTTACAGAGGTTAAGGATTTAGGTATGCTCCTGGATTCTCATCTAACATATGACAAACACATACAAGCATTGTCATCATCGTGTATTTCAAAATTGGGTCAGATTGGTCGGGTGAAACACAACTTTGATCAGTTAACATTAGCTACAATCATTGACACATTAGTCATGAGCAAAATTAATTATTGTTCAACAGTATGGTCTAATACCTCAGATAGCAATATTAAAAAGATTCAATTAATCCAAAATTGTGCAGCCCGATTAATCACAGGGGTGCCTAGGTATGATCATATATCTCCGACATTACATGCGTTAGGATGGTTGTCAATCAAAGAACATCTATTATACAGAGATGCGTTACTAACATTTAAATGCATGAATGACAAAGCTCCACGGTACTTATGTGATAATTTTGAACAACGTAACAGAATTCATAACCGAGATACTAGAAGAAATGGAGACCTGGATATTCCAAAATTTAGGACATCGATCGGTCAAAGATCGTTTAAATACAGAGGGACTAAGATATGGAATGGTCTAGATACAGAGCTGAAATCAGTCAGTGACTTGAACAATTTTAAGACGAAACTTAAGACAATTCTTATTGAAAAGCGATAATTTTTTAATTGTTTTTAACTTATAAACCATAATATAAAGTATAATTTTAGTTTACGTAATAATTTGTATTAATTAATCATTAACGATAAGATTGCTGTAAATATAGTCGATAATTCATAATCTCTTTTTATAACATGTAAATTGTCATTGAAAAGCCCATTTTAGGGAATGTCAATTAATAAATTCATTCATTCATTATACGCGGCCAAGACGCGGTTCGCGTCAGGGGACTGGAAGCGACGTAATAAGTACAAAATTTTGACTTCACTTTTGAAGCGTGATAATGACTGAAGTTAGCGTTCCATGTCAGGGGCGGATTTAGCGTAAGTCAAACGAGTCAAGCGACTGATGTAATGTTTTTGCGAGCATAAAAAGTACCGACTCTACCTCCAGCAGATGCTGTAAAAATGGCGCAATCACACCCGCTTATCAGGCCACAGATCAGGCTATGTTTCGTCGAAAGTTCGCCCGCGCGGGGTCTTTTTCCGGGAGCGCCGGAGAGATGACCCTGGGTACTTGTATACCGATCTGCTACCTGCTGGATTGGGATGCTGGGCATGGGTTGCAGGCAGACGTTGCGGGTTTGACTAACTTTCCCAGCAATTCGATTGGCTGCAACTGAATGTGACGTCAATTTGACTAACTTGCCAATGAATGTGACGTCAATTTGACTAACTTGCCTTGAATATGATTGGCTAATGCGTGATGCTAATGAATTCTGACTATCGGTTGAAGATAATGAATTCATCCACGCCAAGTCTGTCCTTTGATCCTGAGCTTTGATCGGTCATGGCTTCGCCTTCGGTAAGCTTTTTCGAACGAGTATCATCTGCTCTTCAGAGCAACGACGATCGTTTGCTGCAACAAATCAATGATGATATATCATCTAGACTGAGCAGCCAGCAGATGGTTTCTTCTGTGGAGCATTTAATAGACGCGATTGGAAGCATAATTTTCGAGTCATTCATTTTATTCCCCCACTGCTGTAAGGTAAGACTGGTAAGTTAAGGTCGTCTTCTTTCATTTCAAATCTACAAACAGTCTAGTGTCGAATATATGTGTTTTGTCCAGTCTCAGTATCGTATTATTTATTATTTTGCGTCCCAGTGAAGTCTGAGTTCAGAGTTCAGACATACACTTATATTTGTCATGCATTAGCATATTTCACGCTTGCCAGGAGCTTTTATATGAATTTGAAACTCAAAGGATCAAATGATCCTTAAGTTCAACGTTAAATTGGATCTTTCTTTTCATGATTTTGAAATGAATACTGTTTTCAACGTATTGTTAGTCTCGCTATCTTGCTCTGATGAGATATATTTTAACGGCGAAATATGAAATATGATCTCAGTCGGTAGATGACAATTTTTTTAAATTAATCTTTGAGACAATGAATAATTGCACGGGTGTTCGCTCCTGTCTCTAGTTAGCTTTGTAAGTATATAATTCTGTATAATTTTCTCAATAAAGTTTAAGAAACATCCAATTTGGACAAAATATTTTGCAATAATGATAAAATGTGGCATTAAAAATATGTTTTGAAAGTTTCAAAATTTTGCTCAAATGTGCTGTCAGATCGCGGGAAATGCCATTTTAGAGACCCCAATTTCAAAAAATTTCCGGGGCGGGCATGCCCCCGCACCCCCCTAGATCGCTGGACCATAAGTTTGACATTTTCAAAATCCTAAATCCGCCCCTGCATGTATAGGGATGGATATAGGAAATGGAGTTCACTGCTCCTACGTTACTAATACCAATTATTTACATTAAAAATCCACACCTACTACAATACATATAGACACGAGAGAAACACGGATTGTGAGATTTATTGATCAATACACGGTTAATATGCTAAACCGCAATCAAAAGATAATAAAATGAAAGTGAATATAATTAAATTGGTTTGTAGTCAAGTTTGGTTTCAAGCTTCTTATTATCGGAAACCTTACGGACTGCTTTCATGAAATCTTCCTGCACAACGTAATCTCGATCCGCACGAATGGCGAACATTCCTAGAAAAAAACACAACAATGCTTAGATAAACACAGTGGGAAAGTTTCACAAATTATCCTGAACAGCAAAGCAAACTCCAAAAACTAACTTGACCGTTTCACCAGTTCGACCATTAAGGTGGCTCCCTACAGTAATTCCAAGAAGGGACTGGTAACGAGTATGACGTCGGCACATGCGTAAATAGGTAAATAGCAATCTTGTCGAGTTGATATTCTGTCACGTCAGCAGCCGTCCGAGCGATACAAATGCTCAAATATCACACATTTGCTTCGGTAAAATTTTGTGCATAAAGAAATAGGAAAAACTTAAACAACATAGTTAGTTTTAAGAAAAATTCATGCGACAGAACTTTTTTTAATCCTTAAGTTTATAGCGAAAAATCTGTCTTGACAACCTTCCCTAATATTTTGCTGTGGTGTTCTATGTGGAAAAAACTTTCAAACGCCATTATTTCCATGGTAACAGCAGATATTAGCACTATTCAACTAATACTTCATAAGTGAAGTTCTCCTTTTGCAGTTCAGTACACAGAATAATTGTGTAATAGTTATTTTATAGACAGCAATAACCATAGACTAAGACTGAACGTAACACGCCATGAGAAAACTAAAACTCTAGGGAGCCACCTTAACCAACTATATATAACATTGTAAGTAATACTGGGCATTTCACTCGATTACATAGCATGTTCTAGGGATTTTGGGTGAAGGAAAATTCGAGTGTAGAATATATATACACTCGAATTTTCCTTCACACAAAATCCCTGGAACATGCTATGTAATCGAGTGAAATGCCCAATATTACTTATAATATACCCAATTCTCTCCTGGCATTAAGCTCCCGGCAACGCCCTCCGTGGCTCAGTGGTCAGAGCATTGCATTAGAATCGCAAGGTCGTGGGTTCAATTCCTGCCGGAAGGCCTGTGTAGTTGCATTTTTCGCAACTGGTCCTGGTTTGGTCATAAAATGTATATATTCTACACTCGAATTTTCCTTCACCCCAAATCCCTAGAACATATATATAACATTGTTTCTGTAGCCTTGTATAACCCAAGGTGACTTATACAACCATCAAACTCATCAAGGAAATCAATATCGAGATAGTGCTTTGGATATCGGAGGGAGAAATTACGTAAATTAAGCATATACTTTCATTTCGGTTTCCTCTTAAAATACTGATTTGTTTGAGATACTACATCAAATACTCGGAAGAGTGTTTCATCAGCTCGGCTAAAACTTCTAAACATCTAGAAGTCTGTTAAAAAACCAAGGTTTCGACAAATTCTGATGAAACACTTCTGTTCGTATATGATATATGCCATATTCATAAATGGCCGTGGAATTAATATATGTGCATATAAATTAGCCCCTCTGAACTCGTTTTCATGCGCGAAATTCAAAAGAATCTTTACTCTAAAACGAGGTCAGAGGGGCTAATTTATATGCACATAAAAGGAATTTAAATCGTCAGCTATTTATGAATAAGGTCTATATTACATTCTCAACCATAAAAAATCAATGAGGAAAATTCAAAAGAAACAAATATTTAATCACTATTTAGAAATCGGAGGAAGATTACAGTCAAATTTAGCAAACATTTAGGTCGATTTTCTCTTAAAATATAGATTCGTTTGAGAAGCTGTATCCAACACAACCTGGTACCCAGGCTCTTTTCAACTCGTAGCGCGAAGAAAAGAATCTGGTTGTGACAAATTTTGTTTGGACAGGGGTGGGTAGAGAGGATTAGATTATTTGAAGCTTTTTGCTTGAAAGATTTACCGTTTGAGAAAATACTTCCAGTCGATCTTGGATTCAAGAGTTCAGCCGAGCGCTAAGTGGGTACTATATGGCTATGATTTCTGATTATATTCACAAGAAACGGGTAACGACGAGGGACTGACGGCGTAGAAAAGTATCTAGCTGCTCAGGGTTTTTTGCTATAATGCTATCCTTACCCACACTACTTGTTTTGATGTGAATACTACGCAAATTATCGAAGTGTGGAGCGGAGAGAAACTGGGAATAAAGAAATACCAAATGGTTTTCCGTGTTTGGATACTCTGATCCAAACACGCGGGAAATTGCGAGACTGGAGAAAAACGTAACAAAACACAAGCCGTAGGCGAGTGTTTTTAGCTTTTCGAAAGTCGAGTAATTTCCCAAGTGTTTGGATAAGAGTCTCCAAACACGGAAAACACCATTTGGTCTTTCTTTTATAAAATAATCATAAGTGAGTATGATATACTGTCCGACATTTTCAAAAAATTGTTTTGGCGGGAATTTTCCGTGTTTGGATACTCTGATCCAAACACGGCAATTGACCAATGAGGGCTCGCGTAGTATGCATGTTATTTTATAAAGTCTTATACTATTTACACTGCGTCGTTGAACAAACTGATTCGTCTCGCACTGGACGAGGCAAATTTTTTATTTAAACAAGTGAAATATACAAAGATAATCAGTACTCAAACTTGAGGGCTGATCATTAATTTTACAGTAACGAAAATTATCGACAACATACATCACACCAAATAGATCGTAAAAATACAAAGCGCTGAGATATTTTCCTCGGTTAAATAATTGTCTAAGTTGTTTATCCAATTTAAAACTTTACACTGCCGTCTGGGTAAATGTCGACGATCGTCCGAATGCTTCGAATATCTCTCCGTTCCACACCTCGGTATAACGTAATTTACGTATAGTATTCACATCAAAACAAGTTGTGTGTGTAAGAATAAGCTTATAGTAGAAATCTTGAGCAGCTAGAGAAGGAATAGGAATTCGAAATATATGGTGAATTATTTACCGTCTGCGACCTTGCTTCTTTGCTTCGCTTCTGGAGTCTCTTCTACGTTAGTTCAGTCGTTTCTTGTGAACATAACCAGAAATAATAGCCATATTGTGTCCACTTAGCGCTGAACTCTTGAATCCAAGATCAAAGTATTTTCTCAAACGGTAAATCTTTCAAGTAAGAGACTTCATATCCTCTCTACCCCACCCCTGTCCAAACAAAATTTGTCACAACCCAATCTCGTTCCCAGAGCCCACGTTCCCCTTACCCAGCGGGCGGGAAACGAGAGGCTCTGGGACTCTCTCCTCCGCAGAGGTTCTTTCGGAGATCGGCTATGTCAGGGATCGTCGGAGATGCGTCGAAATCGTCAGCTGGACATAAGGAGTGCGGGCGGATAGCGAAAGAGAAAGCGAAAAAAGAACCTCTGCCAGATTTCTGTGTCAATATGGCGGCATCAGGGGAGTATCAATAACTTTTGGAACTGTGGGCTGTAGAAAACATGTCGAATATAGCAGAAGGTTACACGACCACAGTTAATTGAATGTGTGGACACACTAGGAAAGTTCGTTGTTTCAATGTGAACTACGCGTCGGCCAATATAAGTATGTTATCCTCTGGTTCGTCAGTCTTCGTCTGATATATTAAACGGCAAAAAACTGAGTATATTTTGTCTTTTTTACAAGAAAGACATATTATAAACATGTCATAATCACTTACCAACAAATATGTTACAAATACAGACGTGGATGGCTTAGTTATCCGTGAATTAGCAAATCATGCAAGAAACCGACATCTTGTGCAAGAAACCGACAGAAATCTGGCAGAGGCTAAATGTAATTTTCCGTTGGACTAGTTTCGCCCGCACTACTTATGTCCAGCTGACACCTCCGAGCATCTCCGACGACCCAATCTCCGAAATTTAGCCTCTGCGGAGGAGAGAGGCTCTGGGACAGCCGATCCGCACGTTGTATCTAATAAACTACTAGACATTAAATACACCTTGTATCCAGTAAGTTACTGGAAATTGTTTAATTCTAAGATGCGCCAAATAACGGATTAAAACTCACTGCGCATCCCACAATCTTTGTCAAGAACTGTTGACCATAAATTACAAACACTATTAGGATGGTTGGTGGGGGAGGAGTAATAACCCCCCCCCCCCGACACTTTTCAAGTTAGGGTTAAGGTTACACCCGGGAAATTCACATTTTTGAGATTAGGGTTAGGGGGTTCGGGGGGGGGGGGGGGGGAAGGGTTTCATTAATAACCTCTTTATTAAACAATTTCCAGTAACTTACTAGATACAATGTGTATATAATGTCTAGTAGGTTATTAGGTACAACGTTCGGATCGGCTGTCTGGGATAATCCGTTCACGCCATCACAGGATTCTTGTTATCCGGAAGAAGAGTTCTATAGAGTTCACTGTGTTCATCAGCCAATGAAATATCGATGTGAAACGGATTATCCCAGTCCACTGATCTCAAATATATACTCCCAGTCACGATCGAAAATCGCATAGAAAATCGGCCACTTTCATGGGGCAGTTCGCAGTCCACGTGCGTGCTGGCTCAAGTAAGTTCTGAGGACATTTGAAACTGATGAATTTGTGAAGGGTAATGGGTTCGTACATCGCGAAAATTCCACGAGTGGTCAACAAACCGTATTCTATGGCAAGCCCAACCTTCTTGCTATGCGCTCGTGGAAGAATTATGGTCGAGCAACGATTTTGAGCGGAGATGTTTGACTTTGAGCTCGGGATGTCCTCGCTCCTGTCGGCCGTGTATTGATGACGTTTACACGCAAGATATTCGTTCTACGCATGCGTAGCTAATCCAGGTTGACCTGGATTAGGATCAAGGCGACAGCCGCAATTTCCGATCGTGCTCTCGTTTCCCGGGTGGGGAACGTGGGCTCTGGGAACGAGATTGGTCACAACCAGATTTTGTTAGTCACGTGACCATGACATACCAGGTCTTTTCTTCGCGCTGCGAGTTGAAAAAAGCCTGGGTACGAGGTTGTTTCCAACACTCGTCAGTCCATGGCCGCGTAGTCGGTTTGGTTTCTTGGGAAGACTGGGGAGAGGCTGGAAACGAGAAAGGTGCTGCCTAGAATTGTTTTGGCCCTTCGAGTGTTCCTGAGTAAAGGCTAGTTCCCACTCAGGAAAATTTTCCGCAGGACCGGAACAGACAGGGAAGTTTTCTTTGTCTTGTGAGCTCTCGGTCGGAACTAATGACTTTAACACAAAGGAAACTTTCCTGTCCGTCCTATCCTACGAAGATCTTCCTGAGTGGAAACTAGCCTTAACGGTATAAAAGCATAAGGATGTCTGCGAAAATTTTACCAAAGATCTTGGCGATCAAGAGGGAAATTAAGGAATATATTCCAATTAGAGCACGAAATGTAAATTTAACTGTCTAACTTTCAACTTTTGGCGGTTGCAGAAGGAAAGCTAGTGATAAGAAAGCTAGGCTAGTGAAACTTCGTCGACCCGAGGTGAGCAGGCTTGTATTATTTTATGCGGATGGAAATAGTAAATGTCGGGAAACACTTAGGACATCATAATATCACAACTTTTCTTCAATAAACAACCAAGCTGTAAAGTGAAAGTGTTTACGAATTTTGCTAGGTCTTCCCCACTGGGTCCGTTCGGATCACTTCCGAAACGCGTTAACCGAGGAAGACCTAGAAACTAGGCGAAGTGTTCAGCACGTCCATTGGCCGCGTCTGTTAAAGCCTATCTCACCTGTGGGGATTTTACATATTCGTAATCTTTCGGTTCTCCTGAGCAAAATTGCAATATATCTTGTCAGCCGAAAATTTCATCTTCATGGACTTTTTCACTGTCAAAGTTACCGGTTTGGAATGCCTCTTGTGACATCACATCCGGTAACTTTGACAGCGAAAAACTCCATGAAAATGAAATTTTCGGCTGACAAGATATATTGCAATTTTGCTCAGGAGAACCCAAAGATTACGAATATGTAAAATCCCAGCAGGTGAGATAGGCACTTTAACAATCAGAAACAGTTTGCATTTTACGCCAGTGTATAATTACCTGCTTCTGTGCAGACGTTACGTAAGTCAGCTCCATTAAACCCATCTGATAACTTTACGACTGCTTCGTAGTCTAGAAATAAAAAGACCCGCTAAAATACGTATCTTAACTCAGCAGTAGCTTTCTAACAAATTATTCATAACTTTGCACGAAATGAGATTTCTTGCATGAAAGAATCTTGCCATGTTTGTCTTTAAAATATGACTTGAAATAAAATAGAATAACGAACATTTCTTGCACGATACAGAAAATTTCCTACAACAAATTTTATAAAAAGAAATTCTGGCAGTGACGTTGCTGGAAATGTTCTAACACTGGCGAAGAGTATACGTGTCTTTAATTGTATGCGCAATAGCAATGTTGCAATGCATTACTTAGGTAATTTTTATATGGAAGAGGGCCATCCCTCCTAGGAAGACTTCTTTGCCGAGATCCCGTTGTAAAACTTGTTTTGATTTATTTGAGCGGAGAATCAGCCCTCCTTGGTGGGATCTGTCTATTGACCAGCCAAAATATCGCCTAGAAGGGCTAGACGTTTTCCATGTAAACAACGCTCAAGAGGACTGGCAACACTGATCTCTTTATAACTACAGGGCCGTCGCGAAGGGGGTTGAGCAGGGGGGTGTGTGAGCATTAATTTTGCCGACAAATGGGTGTGGTCATTCAAAAGTAATAAACCCACAATGTTCTTGGACATGTCATTAGGTGACATGAAAATTGTCTTAAAAGGGAGTCAATGAAGACCGTGGGGCACCACTACTACAAAAGAATAGCCTACTCTGACTACTCTTTCTATAAGTTTCAATCAGTTCTTCAAAAAATACGGTCTAATATATAGTAATATAATAAGGTTAGTGTACTGCCGAAACATGGAATGTTAATTGTTAAGGTCTAACGTTTAGAGCGAACCATTTACTCGAAGCGTTAGACAGAAAACAAGATGGCGGCACATGAACGAGACACTGTCTACGAGAAGAAAGCGACACCCTGAATAAAAGCAAGTAGAAACGATAATCTTTAAGGTAGCAAAAAGTGTATTTATAACTATAGTTCCTCACACCTCAGTTCCTCTGCTGTATATCTCGTGATTACGGTGCTTTCGAATGGTAATTTGCACTTTGCAGTCTTGCCGAAAAAAGATTTGCCGACAAAAGTTTCATTTGCCGACAGCAGTTTTGCTGGGGGTGTCACACACCCCACGCCCCCCCGCCCCTGCCCCCCCCCCTTCGCGACGGCCCTGTATAACTGGAATGCTCATGCACAACCCTATATAACCGGATTGCTCATCCTTTATGGTCAGCAGTAAACATTTTGAAGCCACTGACGGCCATATTGGTACGCCAAGTCCAGTATGGGGGAGTCGGAAAAGCCACTGGAAAACAGAAGGCAAATACAAGCAAATACAGTCAGAAATCGTCAACTACATACTTCAAGGCTTTGTAAAGACATATGCTTTACTACCAAAGGTATATATATAGTTTTATAATGAAGTTATTGACTGTTTTAATTGGGTTTTTACGAGTTTTGTGATATAGGCAAGTTTATCGATTACTGGGCAGAGTAAAAAACTACGAAATAACACGTTTTACTGTTTAATAATACCAACAAATGCAAAAACCAAGCTTCTAAACCTTCTACAATGTTCCTTGTTTGATACCAATAGCAGAATCCTTTTTAATGTGGCTTTTTTTATCTCTTTTCGCGCTCGTGCTACGAAAAGATACAAAGTTTCCGTGGCGGTCATCTTGCTACTCCAAATTCGTCATCTCCGCTGGCTTCATTTTTGGAGCTGGATGAGCAATCCAGTTATAGAGAGATCAGTGGCTGGCACTCTTACGAGGGCTGGAAAAAGTTAACTGTACGCATGAGCATCAAGGGGTATAGATAGCCCTCCCGGAAAGGCTGGAAAACGTCCAGCGAAGTAAAATCCAGTCCTCTTAAAAGAGCTAGCCCTCCTAGATGCAGTGATGGATTTACAGGGGGGTGCAGGGGGGCGCGCACCCCCCTGGCCTTGGCCAAGGGAGGTGCAGGGGGGGGGTGCCAATTGCCTTGTCAAATCCAAGTCCACTAAAGGACGCATTCATTCAATGTCCGTGTAAACTTCATAGGACCTAGGTATTAGGTATCATAGCTATGTGCTATTCATATGATTCATAGATATATGATTCATATATTAGCTATCATATGATTCATAGGTATTAATAGGTATAAAAAAAAATTCTGGTGGGCTTCGCCCCCTACCCCCGGGACTGTGTCCCCAGACCCCTGCTGTAGCTCCCTCAGCGGCGCTCCACCCTGCCTTGGTCTCGCTCCACGCCACAGGCCTGATCTCACTTCGCTCGCTCAGCACCCCCTCCCCTACCAGATCAAGCTGGATCCATGCATCACTGCCTAGATGGGCTTGCTCTCTCCATATAAACACCTCCTTAGTAAAATTATTATTAACAAAAACACAAGAATTACGATACCGATCTCGCCGTGTTTGGTGATTGGACCAGCGTGAATTTTTAAGATGTCCATTCGAGCTTGTTCATTTGGCAAAGAGATTTCTGCAATAAGAAAACTTGTCGTATCACAGTTTCACAGCACGAAACCCCCTACAAATTCACCCAACTTCACAAATGAAATAAAAGTTTCACATGCTATGAAAATCAGGTATTTCATATTTGAAAAAAATGGCATAGAGCGAACGATGTAACTGTAACAAAAGAGCCGTGAGAATATAGAATTAGTTCATTTGAGGTGAGGTTACTCACCAATTTTTCGGTCAAGTCTCCCTGGACGGAGCAACGCAGGATCTAATGTATCAGGTCGATTAGTTGCCATGATCATTTTCACCTACGAATATAATTTTCAAGTATATACATTAAATGAAGCAAAAAACAATATAATGTACATCAGTGAAGCACGCGATCAGGTCTGAAGAGAAGGGGGGTCGCCTGGTCGTTGACCAAGGGCCTACGGTCGAAATGGGCTCATTTTTAACGAAACGAAACAATAACTGTTGAACGATAAATTCAGTTCTATATCTAATAATCAACAACTGAGGTTTTGGTATAGATCATTACATTGCATTGGGTTTCTAATGGTTTGTCACTGTTACGGTGGCTCTTGTATGGCTTTATTAGTGCCATTATGACTTTGTCATTACCGTCATGGGTCCTCTATAGTCTTTTCAATTCACTACCATGGGTCATCTTTATGGTTTGATAAAATAAGACAAACATGAAGGAGGCCAGGGGCCCAAAATTTCTCTCGGCGGCCCGGCAAGCGGCGCCCCCCCCCCCCTTAAAATCTGGCAAACAACTGTTTTCTGTTTTCTACCGTGTTATAGGACGAAGTAAGAAACAAAAGATATGACCAATTATAAGAACGATGTTTTGCTAGCTTATCTAAATTTCATTACAAACTCCAATTTGCCGTCACAATTATTTTAACATGTGTGCCAAAACAAGTTTTTATAATACAACGTTCAAACGCTGTCAGTTCAATAATTTGGCTTGCGTTTTTTGGCTTGTCCTGTTTCAAGTAACGATGCCCTTTTGTAATCTTACATTTTTAGCAATGGCTTGGTGCTCGAAAAGTACTCATGGGCCTTGCAAAATTGAACATTTTCCTGGGGGAGCATGCTCCCAGACCCCCCCCTAGCCCCTAGCGGGATTACACCACAACTTGCTGACATTTGCTAAATCTTGATGTGCGCCCCCCTTTTGAACAACCTTGAATCCGTCACTTGTACATGGACTTACGGTCGATTTCAGAAACGCCGTTCAACAATCAGTGTTTAAACGCTTTTAAAATACCAAGTAAAGCTGTGGAAATGCTGACTATGCTAATCAACAATAGTTGTCTTCGGTTTCGCATGTTGTGGTTGACGGTTAAATCTTACGTTATATCTTGTATAGCTACACAAACGTAGCAGCCCAATTCGGGGGGGGGGGGGCGCAAAGATTTTTGCCCGAAATATTTTGAGTTAAATATTGATTTTTAAGTCGTATTTTTCAGTCTCAGCTTAACGTATGAATTTTTCTTGAACATTTCACAGCAATACACATCAAAATTGCTCGAAATTCCCAGCAGAAAGTGCCGAATTTTCCTTTTTCAAATATTTTGGGAGGGCAATTGCCCCCCCCCCCCCACCCCCCGCCTGCTACGCCTATGTATAGCTACTCACTATGTAATCCTTAAACACTCTCTAACTAAATCACCGTTTCTGCAATTAGTCCTTAATGTTTGCTCCCGAAAAAAGTCAATTTTTCCCAAGAGTGTCCATGTTTCCCGTTTCCCCATGTTTCCCATGAATCTCATGAGACATTTCTGTTATATTTTGCTTGGTTCTCGTTGCATTTTCGTTGGATTTAAGCTGCTTATAGTTCATTGGATTATCACTGAGCTTTTTTAGCCCGAGCAGGTTATAATTATTGCACACATTGCTCATGTGGAATATATATGACTTGTCTAATGCCGCGTAACCGCACACGTATGAACCACTGGCATGCATTCTGAATAGGCGAGTTTCAGGGTGTTGCGCGCGCATCCTTTTTCAAAAAAACCCGGCAAGCTCCACTCAAGGTAAACGTATTTAAAATAAACAAAGTATAGATACAGTTTCTGGATATTTAACACTGTTATTCTGCTGTTGTTGGCTCACTAGCAAGTCTGTTTGCCATTGCTTATTTTGTAGAGAGCCCGCCAAGAGCCCGCCAAGAGCCCGCCAATTCCTTTCCAAAACGATGCGTGTTCAACACCCTGAAACTCGCCTATTAAATTCAGCGGAAAACCCCCCACAAGAATAGGTCTTGTTGATGTTGATGTTGATCGTCTAACATTAAGAGTTGTCGTTTATTTCGTGTTCATGACTCTCATATTGCTTTTCTTCAACAATATATTTTAACACCACCCCAAACAGCTCAGAGCTGCCACCCCAAACAGCTCAGCTCCCCGCTAAAATTTTGTGATCACCATAACAGTATATAAATAGATTTATACGAATAATCATTCAGGTCAATGTACTAGAAAAAGTATATATCTTACCCTGTCCCATGAGCATCTCAACATTGTGTCTCCAAATGCACTGGATTTTAGCACGTTTTCGGGGGGCATGCCCTAGCATTCCTTGCAGATGTTTTTTAGGGCCGTACGCATTTCTCCCTCCCCACTAACACTCACTCATTTGAGCGTATTCCATTCACACGCTTATTTAATTTTAGGCAAAAAAAAGGGGGGTTGGCTTATTTAGGAAAATTAGGAAAGGTGCTAATTTGAGAGGGGTGCTAATTTGGGAAGGGTGCTAATTTGAGAGGGGTGCTAATTTGGGAAGGGTGCTAATTTGAGAAGGGTGCTAATTTGGGAAGGATGCTAATTTGAGGGGGAGGGGTGTGTGCTAATTTGGGAAGGGTGCTAATTTGAGAAGGGTGCTAATTTGAAAGGGGTGCTAATTTGAGAAGGGTGCTAATTTGAGAGGGGTGCTAATTTGAGAGATGTGCTAATTTGGGAAGGGTGCTAATTTGAGAAGGGTGCCAATTTAAGGATGCTAATTTGAGAAGGGTGCTAATTTGAGAGGGGTGCTAATTTGAGAGGGGTGCTAATTTGGGAAGGGTGCTAATTAGGGAAGGGTGCTAATTTGAGGGGGAGGGGGGGGGGGGAGGGGTGTGCTAATTTGAGAAGGGTGCTAATTTGAAAGGGGTGCTAATTTGAGAAGGGTGTGAGAGGGGTGCTAATTTGAGAACGGTGCTAATTTGAGAGGGGTGCTAATTTGAGAAGGGTGCTAATTTGAGAGGGGTGCTAACTTGGGAGGGGTGCTAACTTGAGAGGTGTGCTAATTTGTAAGCTAATTTAACTATTGTTTATTACATACATGCCGAACAATACATGACAAGAAAAATGAGAAAATACTAACTTGTCCAAGTCGATCAAAACCGTCCATTTGATTGAGTAACTGTAAAAAAGAATAGTGGCTAATTTAAAAAGAAAATCATCTTTAGAAAATGAAAAGAGCCTAAGTTTGTGATTTAGATGGTTATTCAAACCGCTACTACAACTAAAACACCACTAGGTATATACGATCTTTGAGCGAAAAAACCCCAAGCGCTTACAAACCATGAGTGACACGCACTAACGATTAGTTATATGAGTAAGCTACAATGAGAGAAATCGCTGAGAAATTGTCCATTTCCCTAAAGAGTTGAAGACTGGTAAAGAGTAGTGATCGCTGGTGTTCTTGGGATCGTTCAGATTGACAGTTTCATTGTGCTTACGCCACCAAGCATGAAATCTGTCCCTCCAAACGATCCCAAGTAACCTAGCGTTCCTAACCCGTCACCAGTCTTCAACTCTTTCGGGAAATGGCCGATTAGCTTTTTGTGGCGATTCTCCATTTTAGTAAAATTCGTTAATAATCCATACCTCCATTAAAGTTCGTTGAATTTCTCTGTCAGCAGATGTTCCTTCTGAAAACCTCCTTCCACCTGTGTGTTTATATTATTAAAGGAACTTGTTATATGTCCGGTCACGGATAACTACTGAGTTCGGCTATTTGTCCGGTACTACAATCATGGCCATAAACAATTGGGACAGCAGTGCAAATGAAGAGTCTGGTAGCCTCGCACAAGAAAAACTATAATATATCGCCTTGAATCATTACCTAACAATCTCTCCCCTCCCCCCTCCATCAATATTGTTTCATTTTATACTTGGTGTGATATAACGACGAAAAAGAGCAATAGAATGGCAACATTGAAGGGGGGAAGGGAGGCAACTTCGAATGCGTAGTGGTTTTTACGAACTGTCCTAGGGTTTTTGGCCATGATTGTATGTTATTTTGTTCTAAAACTAAAGCTAATCCCCCTCTCTCCCCCCCTCCCCTCCCCCATCTCCCAAAACCCTAATCCTGAAAGAAAAAAGAAAAAGCTATAACGGAGGGCGGCACGACCGGTTCGAACCAGCACACTGTCGAAGCGTAGGCTACGCCGCTAACCACCAGACCACGCAGGAAGCTTCCGAAGTGGTTGGATAAAATTGGTATTTCTGGCAGTATTGTAGTTATTGTGCTAGTATTACAGTTGCCAGCCGAATAACCAAACCCAGTAGGGATCCGTGACAGGACAAAATAACAACTTCGTATTATAACAGATAACAAAAAAACTAATAAGTGTTTTCTTTTGAACTGGCAGGGTAAGTCATTAAGTAGTCCCAATATATATGTCGGCTGAAAATGTGCAGGCACGTTTGTGATTGGTGCAAATCGACAATGGACAAGGTCATGTCCAGCCGTGATTTCGGTGGAGGTATAAGTACCAGTGAAAGCCAATGAAATGCCGATGCGGATTTTGAAGGATGGTTTTTCCTTCACGAGAAATTTCAATACAGCGACCAAAACATAGAGTTGTCGAAGAACATTTTGATGAAAGACACAGTGAATTTTGCTTTAATATTGCCATTAAAGTCCCTGCAAGAAGACTAGAGGAGGTGATGCTATGAGAAAAACGTTTGACGTATTTAGTGAACGAAGCGAAGCAGTTTTAACCCATTGAAGCTTCGAAGAGTGAAGCAATGAGTGGTATGTGAGCTCGTAGTTGAAAAAACATTTGTCTAACATTTTCATAATGTATAATATTAATAAGTAATAGCATGGTTTCGAGTGCAATTTTGAAAAAACATGCACGCGCTCATGAGAAGGACGAGTGCTATTTTGATAGTCTTTTGAAAAACTCACTCGTGCATGTTTTTCCATTACCTATACTAATAAACCTAAAACAAAGGACTTGTGCACCTTCGGGTACCTTTCAACATGGTCGATTGTAAATCGCTTTGAAGTTCGCCGGGTTTCCAAACCATGTGTATTTTCTATTAACTATGATCAAAGTAACCCAAGAATAGAACAAAAACACTTACCAATGGCATCTATTTCATCCATAAAGATAATGCAAGGCTCGTGATCTTTAGCGTAACCTACAAGAAAAGCGCATTCAAAGTAAGGAACAAGCCTGCTATACGCCAAGCTTGTTATTTATCCACAACTCTACACGTATAAGTTGTGTCTCACGCAGGATGCAATAAGGTCGATTGCCACGTGTCTGTATACGGCTGTGCAAATATAGTTCACGGTAGCATGCAAGTTACATTTCAGTTCATTCTCCATATACTGTAGCGCTTTACGCAAGGATGAAGCCAGGATTGTTGATTTTGTTACCTGGGTTCGGTCAAACCATAGAAATAATATACCTAGAATGCGGGCTCCTATCTCCTGTCAGTCAAAAAATTGTCGCCACAAAATGGCGGATTTATAAGGGCAAAAGGAACTCGCCCTAGGACTTTTTTACAGTTTTTGACACAGACGCGGTTGACCGGTGTGGAGTGGACGATGGATGTTTTTTAGCACTGAATTTCTTTGTTTTTTACGCCGGGAAAATTACTGGATTAGTGCATTTAACGATAAAGGCATGTGAAGTGCAATATCCTTCGCCAAAACATTTCGAACATCAAACTCTGGATGTAGAAATGGCGACGATAGCGGCCTTTTAATACGAATGGTTTTAGTGTTTTTACTGTTTTACATTGTATTTGAATGATTCCCACTTGCCCATCTGTATGTGATTTATACTGAATGTGGGTGGAGGATTAATCCAGGAGACAGTAAGTGTTTTGTTAGAACTTCTTTATCCAATCTAATAGGGATTTCTAGTTTGTGATTTTTGAAATATAAAATATGTTTATGCACCTGTCATACTTTTTATACATCAGTCTTGTCGACATCAATTTATATTGACATTTTAAATCCGTGTTTTTCTTAAGATTTTCTCCTAGTTTCCATTACGTATTTGATTAGTTTCTTTTCTTTTTCGTTTTTCTGAGTTTCAAGTTTAGCATGAGCGTATCTTTTTGTTGCTTTTTGTAATTGTGGTGAATTGATCGAAATATAATTTTGAACTTATAGTTTTTAGTACGTTTAATACTAAAGCAAGTGTCTTGCAAATTGTTTTATTTTATGCTAATGTGTATGTGGCTGATTTGTTGTCATGCATGTATCCAATTTATCCCTATGAAACGTCCTCCAATTCTTTATTTTGAGAGGCGATCATTGTTGTATATTTATCCCACCCATTTGCAAAATTCAAAATGGCGGATCTATAAGGGCAAAATAAAATTTAATTTGGACACATGTCACGTGACAGAGCACGCATTCTAGGTCTATTATTTCTATGGGTCAAACACATGCAGTTCTCGCCAATAAACATATTTTGAATTCCTAGATACAGTGTAGTCGAATTATGACTGGATTGGAACCGGCATCTTTGAGACGAACTTAGTTTACTGTAGAGCGCCAAAATTCGTCGACCAATTTTTTGACCCAAAGGCGCAACCCTGTTTGTATATTTGAGGGTGTGTTCTAATAGAGAAAACGCTACAAGTAAACAAAGTCAGTCTCTCTCCGTGCTTTCCTTTACTTGCTCTATAGCTGGTACCTATAACGCTAATGTGCTTGTGGAGACACAAACTTGATCCAAGTCTAAATATTATTCGGCTCCCCCCCCCCCCCTCCCCCCCCTCTTAGGCCCTGTTTACATGAAGCGGATTGAGTGTTCAAGTCAAGTCTCGCATGTTGTTTCTCCTTGTTGTGTTTACATGAAGAAGATTGAAAGTTTTCGATATGACTGAAGTCAATCCACGCAGTTGAGTGGATTGACTTGAGATTCAAGCAAGGACGACTTGAATGTCTCCAATGGCAGACATTGAGGGAAGCACAGAAAATAGTGTTCTTCGGATTCTCCATGTAAACATGTGTCCGGATTGACTTCACTCGCGTTTTTCGATCCGATTGGGCTGTCAATCCACTTCATGCATAAACACGGCCTTAGATAAATTAAGTATACAAAGACGCGTGAGAGTTTATTCAAGTGTGGTACAAATTAGGAGAATGCTGATCAGTGGTAAATACACTCGAATCTCCCATAACTGCATAAATCTACTTACCAAACATTTCTCGAATCAATCTTGCGCTTTCCCCAATGTACTTATCTACAATTGCGCTTGATACCACCTGTATACACAAACAATACAATGAGTGGTACTATACCACAGAATGAAACAAGATAGCAGTTACAAACATGTTCACCTTTAGAAAATTGCAATCTAGTTGGCTTGCTACAGCTTTTGCAAGTAACGTTTTGCCTGTACCTAAAATAAACGATAGTGAGGACATTTAAAGTGCCTATATTATGCAGATTGGGGATTTTACATATTTAGGATATTTGGAACATTCTGAGAAGACTTGTAATACATCTCCCTTTTCTAAAATTTCATCTTCATGGACCTTTTCGCTGTCACGAAACTCTCTGCTATTTTTGATGGCCATTTAGATGAGTACACAGGTTAAGCTTTTGGGTCTATTTTTGAGAGTGCGGTGCAGCGTCACGAATTTAATTAAAGTTGTATTTTTATTTAAGGTGCCTATATCATGATTGGGGTTTTAAATATTTAGGATATTTGGAACATTCTGAGAAGATTTGTAATATATCGTCTTTTTGTAAAATTTCATCTTCATGGACTTTTTCGCTGTTGAAGTTGACGGAAGTGACGTCTACACAGTAATCTGTAAAGTGATTTTTACATAGACAAATTCCTGCGTAGACGTCACTTCCGTCAACTTTAACAGCGAAAAAGTCCAAACTTTTAGAAATTTTAGAAAAGGAAGATATATTACAAGTCTTCTCAGAATGTTCCAAGAATCCTAAATATGTAAAACCCCCAATAATCATGATATAGGCACTTTAAATAAAAATACAACTTTAATTAAATTCGTGACGCTGCACCGCACTCTCAAAAATAGGCCCAAAAGCTTAACCTGTGTACTCATCTAAATGGCCGTCAAATATAGCAGAGAGTTGATGCAGCTCAACCCGGTGAGAGTGGCGCTGGAAAAACAGGTGGAGGGAAAGAGATCGAGAGGGAGACAGAGAATTAGATGGAGAGATGGAGTGGAAAGAGACATGAGACAGTTGGACTTGGAGAAGGAAGATGCAGAAGACAGAAGACGTTGGCGACAACATATAAGAGCGGCCGACCTCACTAGGGATTAAGGCAGAGAAGGAGGAGGAGGAGCAGGAGGAGGAAGAGGAGGAGGAGGAGAAGAAGAAGAAGAAGAAGAAGAAGAAGAAGAAGAAGAAGAAGAAGAAGAAGAAGAAGAAGAAGAAGAAGAAGAAGAAGAAGAAGAAGGAGAAGGAGAAGGAGGAGAAGGAGAAGGAGAAGAAGAAGAAGAAGAAGAAGAAGAAGAAGAAGAAGAAGAAGAAGAAGAAGAAGAAGAAGAAGAAAAACATGATAGAGATGCACCGATATCGATATCGGCGCTAAAATGACAATATCGGTATCGACGTTCTTACCGATATCCTTGCCGATATTCGTTTTGGTCACCGGAAGAAAATAAAATTCAATAGGAATAAGGCATATTTCCGTTGCGAAGTTGACGCCTGCGTCGCCAAGTTGAGATTCAACTATTTAGTCGCTTGGCAACCACGGAATTTGCGGAAGTGATTTTGTGCTTTCATTGACATCAAGACAATGAAGACATGTAATAATTACTAATTATGTATAGTATATAATGCATTTTTCATTTATTAATAAATAATAATATATTATTATCAATTATCATCATTTGTCAGACTTACAGACTACAGTTACAATGAACTTACAGGCACATTTCCTGAAGCCAGAATATCGGTATCGGCAAATATCGGTACTAAAATATCGGTTATCGGAATATCGGTAAATTCCTATATCGGTGCATCTCTAAAACATGACTCTGACATTTTCAAATTTGTACGATGTTTGCTTAAATTAAGACGGTTAATAATTTTGTAGAAAAAAGTCCAAGTATTTTTGTCCATTGTTTTCTCATGTTTGGATATCTCCGCAAAGGCGGATTTCCATTCAGTGCATTTTATCGCGCGATCGACTTTTTGCGATCGCTTTCTTTTGAATTGTGGGTTGTCAAGCGGAACGCATTTCATTAGCTTTGGTTGAATACACACATTTCAAAAGAAAGCGATCGAGAAAAGTCGATCGCGCGACAAAATGCACTGAATGGAAATCCAGCTTAAGACACAAGCTCGTGAGTTGTTTGTATCCTTTTAATAAGTCCAGAGTACGTCATTTTCCGCACTTGACGTCATTTTCAGCCTTTTGAATTCTATTGAAAATACAGAAAAGCTAAGACAATAAACGAAATTGAAAATAATTCAAAAGAGAAATTGAAAAGTAATTGACGTCAAAGTGCGCAAATTACGTACAGGTATTCTATACTTATTAAAAGGGTATACATACAGTAGCACTATACTTGGTTTGTACTCGACCAGCCTCGTCACCAGGGCATTTTGCCTCCACGTTGGGAGTCGGCGAAAATGGCCCTGGCATCGGCTGGTCGATTCTATAATCGGATTGGCCGGTTTAAAAACTTGATTAATTCAGATACAGTGTAATTTATTCATCAAAATATGAATTGCAATAAATCCACTCTGCGAAGTTCATCCAAAGAATTGTAACGATAGCTTTGGTTAAAGTCAAGAACAACATTAGATATATGTTTCTTCCCGACATTTAAATGTACATGTATCCTGGATAATCGTGGGGAGTATCATGATGAATAATGCTAGCCAGTTGCATTTATGATAAAGGTTCACATGAGTGATTCGGCAGAGCGTTAAATATTTCTTATTTATTATTCATGTATACGTATTATACAAAAACGAAACACAAAGACCGCATAAATGTTCTTGCCAAAACACCCCAAAATTCTGGGCGTCACGTGACCAGCCGATGCCAGGGCCATTTTCGCCGACTCCCAACGTGGAGGCAAAATGCCCTGGGGACGAGGTTGGTACTCGACGTCACGGAGGCCATGTTGGAGGAGCTTTATCAAAAGAATCTCATTAGCAGCTATTGTATTTGGAGTATGTTTGCTTCCGACATGGCCGCCGTATCTTTGTCTCCGAAATCTCAAGGGATTGATTGCAAACCACGAATAGCTTCCCGAATGAGTTTGAATACTACCATACTCCTTAGAAATAAATTGTCTGGAAACGTGGTCAAAGCCTTTATTCAAAGTTTTAGTTCACGTTTGTGCACCTTCACTCTTGCTGAACACTGATTGTAGTTTTGGTACAATGAAGCAACAAGCCAATAGCAGCGTTGCTGTTTAAATATTAATGAACGTAAAACAAAAGATTTGAAAAGATTTATGCACCTTCAGGTCACTCTCAGCATAAATTACAGCTCATTGTCAACCGCTTTGATGTTCACCGCGTTACCAAACAATTTATTTCTAGGGACTATGTACTATTGAATATCTGACTGGATAATTGT
The DNA here is from genome assembly GCA_964035015.1 of Corallium rubrum. Classification (NCBI taxonomy): domain Eukaryota; kingdom Metazoa; phylum Cnidaria; class Anthozoa; order Scleralcyonacea; family Coralliidae; genus Corallium; species Corallium rubrum. The sequence continues at coordinate 47,082,131 of OZ035997.1, forward strand.
AATGCACTATTGCTATATGATATCTCATGGAATCTCGTTTCTGAAGCAACGTATGTTTGTAAGATAGATGTGATTTTGAATAGGACAACGTAATTAAGAAGTTATGAAGCTATTTAAATGAGCCCGGGGTGTCCCAGCTAAGGGTCCGTTCACATGAGGCGAGTTATTTCCGGGGGGAGGGTTATCCCTATCCCCCGAGATAACCCGGTGTTAGTTTATTTCGATGTTAAAAAAAGTAAACCGTTTACATGAGACTGAGACCCCGTTTACACTAGAGCAAAAGTATCCGGATTCATCACGAATCCGGAACGTTTTAGTACCGGATTCGTTTTGCCGTTTACACTTGCGTGGACAAATCCGGTACAAATCATCTCGGTTTCGTGGCTGACTGAGCGATAGGGTAACCCCAGGGTCAGTGAAAGCTAGGGTTATCTCGGGGTCCAGGGACAACGGAGATAACCCAGTGCATGATAGGGAGATAACCCGGTGCATGATAGGGAGTTAACCCGGTGCATGATAGGGAGATAACCCGGTGCATGATAGGGAGATAACCCGGTGCATGATAGGGAGATAACCCGGTGCATGATAGGGAGATAACCTGGTGCATGATAGGGAGATAACCCGGTGAATGATAGGGAGATAACCTGGTGAATGATAGGGAGATAACCCGGTGCATGATAGGGAGATAACCCGGTGCATGATAGGGAGATAACCCGGTGCATGATAGGGAGATAACCCGGTGAATGATAGGGAGATAACCCGGTGCATGATAGGGAGATAACCCGGCGCATGATAGGGAGATAACCCAGTGCATGATAGGGAGATAACTCGGTGCATGATAGGGAGATAACCCGGTGCATGATAGGGAGATAACCCAGTGCATGATAGGGAGAAAACCCAGTGCATGATAGGGAGATAACCCGGTGCATGATAGGGAGATAACCCGGTGCATGATAGGGAGATAACCCGGTGCATGATAGGGAGATAACCCGGTGCATGATAGGGAGATAACCCGGTGCATGATGGGGAGATAACTCGAAGACTATATATAGATCTTTCCCTAATACCTATTAAATTAATAATATATTCAGGCGCCAGGCCAGGAATCGCCTTGAAAGTAAGGATAAGTAATAGATAATTTAGGTCTTTATGTAAAGGATAAGTAATAGATAATTTAGGTCTTTATGTATTAGAGTACTACAGCAACTTTATTCCTTTTTTTAAGCTATGGGTATACCGGTATGGTTAAAAATGAAAAATCGTAAATATATTTGGGCTTGTATAAGAAAATAACTCTATTTTACATAAGGCGTATGAGAATTGAGAAGTACATGCAGTGCTACGTGTAAAATGGGCAAACTTTCAAGGAATTTTCCAACAATAATTCCAAATGATATATTTTTTATACTGTTCAAAATTAGTTGTACCTGGAGGTCCATACAGAAGACATCCTTTAGGAGGCTGAATTCCAACTCTGAGGAAAAGTTCTGGATTAGTAAGAGGAAGTTCAATGACCTGAAAAGAAGAATAGTTTGATATTGTGCTTGTTTTTGTTTATTTCACAAACTGATGAACATAAACACACTTCCATTTTAGCATCGAAAGCAACATTTCGAAAGTTGTCCTACAGCAGCGTATATGTGAGGAAGAATAATTTCAAATGAAGTCAAATCACTGCTGTAGAGAAAAGTCGTTTGACTGCCCTAACCGGGAATCGAACCCAAGGTCTCTGGTTTAACGTAAATGTGTGCGATATTTGATATATGGGTAGTTCTCATGACTGCCTCAGCCGGTACGTTAAACCAGAGATCTTGGGTTCGATTCCCGGTTGGGGCAGTCAGAAAAGTTGCTCTACAGCAGTGATTCGACTTCATTTGAAATTATTCTTCCCTTCGAAATCAGATTTTTTCTATTTTTCGTTTTCTTGTTTTAAGTGTCTATCCTTTTTGGAAATCATCTTTACTTTTTGTTCACACTGCTTACACTAGGTATCCAGACACACGCACATCATATAGAACGCGACGCAACTTTTCAGTTTTTATTTTGGAAGCAAAAGAATGTTTTGTTCTTTATAGCATTATTTTTATTCATGAATTTTTCAGTTTATAGACTTTATTGTTTTATACTGTACTATTCATACTGTACTATTCATGTATTCATATTATCTCGTATCTAAACTTATATTATTTATATCTTATTAGATGTTTTGGTGTGTAGTATTGCTGTATATTTTTACGAGTTGAGCCGTATTTTGGCGAGCCCGCAGGGCGAGTCATAATACAAACGAGTAAAAATATACAGCGATACTACACACCAAAACATCTTATAAGAGATTTATTATACAACTGCTCTGATCAACAAATTTTTATGGAAAAACAAAACTCTAAAAAGGCCAGAGAAGTAGCGTGACTTGCACCAGGACAAAATAATAAGCATGCATGAAGTAGTCTCCCGTGTGATAAATTTGATTGGCCAACAAAATAAACTTGACAAACCGATCTGTCAAATCGGTTCTCTACTATCCAAATAACTAACTATCCAAACATCGCTCATTTTAAGCGTTATTACTCGGGCTACCTATGGTAGACCGAGTCTAGGTTTCGGTCGTGTTTTTTTTTGTTTTTTTTGGGGGTCGCGATATTGCCCCAACAGGCTTTGCGAAACTGCAGGCATGACGTCACAGCTCAAATGCTGATGTTTCATCATGGCGGATTTTCATGCAGGAGTAGCGAGTTTTTTCTTCTACGCCTTTGGTTGTGTTGTTCGAAGTGAATTTGTTTTTTAATGATAAACACGCTCACAATGCTTACAGTAGATCATAGTAGACCTGGGTTGGTCGGCGATCTCGATAACCGTACGCTGAAACGGTGTAGTACTCAAATCGATCAACTCTCGATCAATGTGTTCTCGGTCAATTTTATACATATGTGTTATTGAAGAATGTTGCTCAAGTGCTGTAAATCAAAGAACAAAGAAAGTTGATAAAGCCAACTTGCAAGTGAAAGGTAAACATGCTATGTTTTACATCTTCATCGATTCGAGGTTGACATTTAGCCGAACTGACTTGTGTCTGTGAATGCTGTATGTAACTTAAATGTATTGAGGTTTAAACTGTATTAATATTTGTGGTTTGCTTCATTTTTGCTTGTATTGTTTATTATTGATTTATTGTACTGATGTCTTGCAAATAAAAGTCGATGTTATTCAACAGTTTATACATTACTTTCATCAAGTGTGTATTATTGTTTGGGTACACCAATATAGCCACCATTTCAATGTTTAAGTACGCCAGTATGGCTGCCATTTCATTGTTTTGGTACACCAATATGGCCACCATTTTATTGTTTTGGTACACCAATATGGCCACTATTTCATTGTTTTGGTACACCAATATGGCCACCATTTCATTGTTTTGTACACCAATATGGCCACCATTTCATTGTTTTGGTACACCAATATGGCCACCATTTCATTGTTTTGGTACACCAATATGGCCACTATTTCATTGTTTTGGTACACCAATATGGCCACCATTTCATTGTTTTGGTACACCAATATGGCCACTATTTCCGTTGTTTTGGTACACCAGTATGGCTGCTATTTCATTGGTTTGGTACACCAGTATGGCCACTATTTCGTTGTTTTGGTAGATCAGTATGGCCACACTATTTCATTGTTTTGGTACACCAATATGGCCACCATTTAATTGTTTTGGTACACCGGTATGGCCACACTATTTCATTGTTTTGGTACACCATTATGGACACCATTTCGATGTTTTGGTACACCAGTATTGCCACTATTTCATTGTTTTGGTACACCAATATGGCTGATTGGCCACCATTTCAATGTTTTGGCAGACCGGTATGGCTGCCAAATCAATGTTTTGGTACACCAGTATACTCACAGTCAATTGACTGAAAGTTGCATCAAATTCAACCATTAACTCCAAACAGCACTGCTGTTGTTATAATATTTTGCAAGGCACCAGCCCACAGTAGCCCGAGTTCACGCCTAGCGGGCGTCTTGTTTGGACAGTTTTTAATGCAGTTGTATAATAATTATATGTATTTAGTCCACTTGAGAATGTTCAAATGGCATCGAAACATCGTTGCTTTGTTATCGCTCAATTTATCATTAAAAAATAAATGGGTTTTTAAAAAAAATATTAGACGCGCTATGCAGGCCAAATGCTACAGGTAGTATACAGTAATAAAGGCGGAAATTTATTCGCTTTCGAGAACTGAAAAATCACGTTCTTTTCGATGTATCGTAGGTCCTCTTTGTACGGCGCGCACAAGTAGTTTTAGTTTTGATAACTTAATACATTAAATGTGTTCTTTCGTGTATATGTGTTTTACTCACCGGCACTTGGATACCACTACGTTCCAAAATTACCCGCGTAAACGCACAGTTCTGATATGCACATGTGCTCAAGTACATCAGTGCACAACCGTTACCTTTGAGGCTGATTTTCACATGCAATTTTTTGAGTGCGATTACTGTGATACCAATTTTCTCTTTTGTTTTTGGAGCTGTCGAACAAAACAATTCTATTTTTACAAATGAAATGTGGCCTCGTGCGAATAAATTTGCCAGTGGAGAAATTCGTCGTTTTTGAATCACCTAAAATCTTTAAAATCAGGATTCTTCTCACTCAAAAAGAAAGCCAGTGCTTACAGGATGTTACAGCGTGCCTTATAGGCTAGAATGTACATTACAATAAGAATTAATTTCATTGTTTAATTAATTGTTCTAGCTTAAATTGCAAGTGAGAAGTATTAGTCAGAAGTAAGCTAGTTAGTAGAACCTGTAAGTTGATCTACAGCTGAGCAAATTATGGTTCAACCAATAACCAGTGCAGTTGGTAAAGCACAATGATTACCCATGTCACAGAAAACGGTTCTATTTTTAGCCAACAGCATGCATGCATTTGAGCCATGTTATAGTCCTTACAATATTGTATGCATATGAATGACCCGTACCTCCCTCAGTTCACGGATCTGTTCACTTAATCCACCAACATCAGAGTATTTTATGTCACCTGGGTCTTCATGAGTCATATTGTAAACTAATGGATCTACCTCACGAGGTAAACACCTAGAAAAAACAGTAAACACATAATTGAATAAAGATCTTTCTGAAAATCTGAAATGTAATTACTTCACAAGCTATCGAAATACATAAACCACCACCACTACCACCGACACTACCATCACAATTACCACTATCAGAATCACCACCACCACTACTACCACCATTATCACCACAATTATTACCACAACCACCAGTACCACAATCATTTATCACCACCACTACCAGTGAACTGGAATGCTAACTCACAGTCGAACTGAATCCAATATGGCCAAGGTTGTACATCAGTTCTATTCCTCCATCAGTTTCATGTGACTACACAACTATCAGAATGTTTTTCCAGTCTCGTACTGTATATCTATTACCGCTACGATACTGGAAACTGTGGAAAGCACCGCGCATGCTGGTACAGTCGAAGCTCCCTTTGCAACCACTCTCGTAAACAACCACCTCTAGTTACGACCACCATTGCAAAACCCCGTTTTGTCACTCAAACTCTGTAATTAAAAATTCTCGTAAGCGATCGCGAGCAACCGTGACCACTTTTGGTAATTACCAACTACGTGATTCCTTTGTTTTTGGACTCTCGTAAGCGATCACTCAGAGCCAACACTTTAATAAAAGTATACAGCTTTGTGGATGCGTCATGCATGATTCCCGTGGTGGTCGCTAACGCAAGCTTCGACTGTAGTTGGAACAAGTCATTAACCCATTTCTGTACAAATTAAGTGCACTGCCATAGTTGCCTATTAAAGTAACCACATGAGAACTTTAATAGCCAAATTTAATCAAAACATAAAAGTCACCTCATAATTGTTAGAGTAGTCATGTCTAGAGCAACTCGAGTTCCAGCTTTCAACTTGTTTTTATCAACCTAAATGTCAGGAAAAATTGTTAATTACTGCCGCAAATATTGTAATAAAAAACGGCACCGCACGAAACGTGAGTATTTCGTTATCAAAACTATTCTCAGCAGTTTACAACCATTTCACTTTGATCTTAATAACAAAAACAATTCTCTAGAGTATACAATTAGGCTAGGGTTATAGATACCTTCGAGTAACCTACTAGCTACTGTACTACAGTAGATAATTCATTCCCATACTCAGGGTCATGTTATTAGCCAAACAAAAATATAGAAAATGTCTTTTACCTGTCTTCTGCAGCCAACAACATATCTTGGTCCATTGGTGGCTTTAACAATGACTGCAAAGTGAGCAAATATTGAAATATTCTACAAGTACAGTACAGTGCTGTGCAGTACAGTCAGTGCAGTACACAGTAAAGTGCAGTACACAGTAAAGTGCAGTGCAGTACAGTACAGTGCTGTGCAGTACAGTGCTGTGCAGTACAGTGCTGTGCAGTACCGTGCTGTACAGTACAGTACAATGTAGTACAGTGCAATGTAGTACAATGCAGTACAGTAAAGTACAGTTAAATTCCTCAGGTTGTTTTTATTAACAGTTAATCAAGTTATGATATACAGTAAGTATGAAGGATATAGAGATTGAAGCAGTCTTACATTTTTCTTCAGTTAATTGACGCAGCACTTCTCCGACAATCTAAAATTGAAAAAAATCATACAACTTTAACCCCAAAAAGAATTTGTACGATTAGTAAACGTTGTAATTATTGTTGTAACTGAAAGATTAGTATATATAGGGGAGTTGGTGGCACAGAGATTAGTGCACGTGCCTTTCACCTCTGTGACCTAGGTTATCAAATTGAAATTTCTCCTTGGCATGTGAGAGGAATGCTTCCACCTTGACCAATTGACCGTACCGAAAAAGATGGCGTCTTTTACATTTAACCACAATCATTTACACACATTAAATATTGTTTCTTGCAGGGTTTTAAAAGGGTAAGCTTTGGTAGGAATGGAGTTCTTGCTTACTTGATCCATTTTAGCATGATAAACAATGTTTAGTTGTTATTTGAGCTGATTGGAGGACGCAAAGCATTATAGTTAAATGTGCCACCGCCATCTTTTTCGGTACCGTCAATTTTTGGTTTATTGATGTTGCAGGTTTACTGCACTCTGCATGCATGGCAATCCGGTTAACTCCCGCAGTAACAATGGTCCAAAAAGGGATCGCCCTTACTAGACCCCTACTGATAGGATTATCCAGTATAAATAAAATTAGTTTAGTTTACAGTAAGGTCATATAATACAGCATAGTCACTTGGGGTTTTAAGTACCTGACCAACACTTTGAAGAGCTTTAAGATCATTTTCAGACTTGTCATAATCTTTGGCTAACTCTTTGAGTTCTTCCCGCACTAAAAAAAAGTAATAAGTATTATTTCAAAGACTTTTTGCCAATGATAAATTCCACCCCTTTCTTGTTGAATAACAACATTTACTATATACATGTATGGAACAAGTTAATTGCGGTGAAGTCGCGTACTCTGATTGGCCGAGACGCGTCAGTCGTCATGTGTCGGTCCTTTAAAGTGCCTATGAGACAAAAATTATGTTTGTCTTTTTCGAAAGAACACTTAACATTATAGAGTAACATATTTTGAAGTAACATCTTTTGAAGTTTCCCTGCTTCGTTCTTAAGACATTTCAGTTTGTTTGATATGCAAATTAAACATTTTGACGTCACACGTTCATGAGTTATGAAAAAAGTTATATATCTTTGCTATTGTCAAATATAATCACTTGTAAATCTACATATTTAGTGTTCTGGACGAAACAAACGCACTTGCTTCCTACGAATTATTTTGTTTCGATAATAGCAAAGATATATAACTTTTTTCGACAACTCATTATGCACATGTGACGTCAAAATGTTTAATTTGCATATCCGAAAAACTCAAGAACGAAGAAAGGAAACGAAAAACTTCAAAAGATGTTACTCTATCATTTTAAGTGTTCTTTCAAATATGACAGACTTAATTTTCGTATCATAGACACTTTAAAAGAACCTTTGAAAAGCCCCAAAAGTTAGCGAATTCAGTAAATTAAGTACTAAATCATGTATGAGCACGAGGACTCCAAGCCTGTCAATGAGGCGTGCGATCGCACGCGGACGCCTGCGCACGCCTCTCGAGACACCTGACGTGGGTAAGGCGTGCGTTCCATCAAGAACGGTTCGTTCTTGGTTGGTTGGTTTTCTACAAGTCTGAATTTTCCCAGTTGAACCACATTTTCAAAGCAGAAAATTTTGCCAATTGAAAACCGAAACATCTTTTTGTAATAAAAATAATTACCTGCGCTCACGTCAAACTTTATTATTAACGTTAGCATTTCTATTATTATCTCAACCAATAACGTTTATTTTAGTCTCAGGATGATTGGTAATATAAAACCTATCAAATTGCGCCCAGAAAATGTCAAAGTATGACGTTGGCAAACATGTACTTAGATGCAACCGACGGTCATCAGGTTTTAAACTCAAGTACAATGAAATCGAACTCGCCAGCATTACGATTAACGATGAGCTCAGAGCTCTGGAGTAAACAATTATGCTGGTATAGGAGATGCTGATTGAATGTGCGCTTGAAACTTATCACGAGAAACGACGCATAGTCTCATTGCAAGAGAGTGAGAACCCACGGCGACTGAACTACCAACAAAGAAAGCGAGAACAGACTGGTCTCCGTCGAAGAAGTAACCGACAATCATGAGTCTGAAGAAGATGAATGCAACGAAGATGAAGATAGATGATGAAGACTAAAAAAACTTTTTTTTAAACCGAAACTTTTTTTATTTATGTACACACTGACATTGTTGTATAATGTTCATTTTAAAACTTTTTGGTAAGACTGTAGGGGGACTTTCATTACAAAAAGCGAGACTTTGAGCAAAAGAACTCCCCCTGCAATAATTAAACAAGACTTATTGCACGTTTCTAATAAAAAAGTTATCAAAATAGCCTTGTACACTATTTTCCGTGCCCTGAAAAACACCGCACGCCTACATGCAGGTGTAGGTCAACCAAGGCGTGCTGAGCACCGCACTCCTGCCATTTTCTCATTGACAGGGCAATCTAATGAGTGAGTTTTAGTCCCGAAAGCAATAACAACAACAACATTGAAAATGAGGATTCTATTTTACGCTCACCATATGCCAAGTCTTATTAAAATTATTATTAACCTCGGCCGCTCTGATGTTTTCCTATAATCACCGCACTCTCGGTTAAAGTGCCTATGGAACGAAAATTAAGTCGGTCTTATTTGAAAGAACACTTAAAATGATATAGAGTAACGTCTTTTGCACTTTTTCATTTCCTTGCTTCGTTCTTGAGATATTTTAGTTTGTTTGATATGTAAATTAAACATTTTGACGTCACGCATGCATATAAGTTATCGAAAAAAGTTTTATATCTTTGCTATTTATATCAAATATAATCACTTGAAAATCTAGATGTTTAGGTAAATAAGCTGTGTGAGATTTTTCATCCTTTCTATGTACGTTGATAACATGCAAGCGCGAGATCGATGGGAAACGGGGCTCTTGACCGAACATCAAATAGTGTGGAGTATGCCCATGAGCCGACGGTGCAGTTGTTTTCAAGAGTTCCACTCTTATCTTCGACTGCCATATACACCTGTACAAAATGAGACCTTGTTTTACCACCCCTAAATCCGTACAACGCGGCGCCAAGACCATCTGATAAGGTACTGGTGTGTGCAAAACAAAGAAAAGCTTAAAATCGGGGTAGACAAGTATAGCATTATATAGGCATTTATGTCAACTTCTGGATTAATGTTTCAAAAGCGACTTGCAGCAGAATTCACATGTCTATTGGAGCTAGAAGGGAGTCTTTGGTGTAGGATAGCCAGGTTACTATATGACGTTTGTCCAACAAGGAAGTGGAGTGGTCGAACTATTTTGCTAAAGCCTTCGATAAAAGAACGATATTGACTTGTATATCCCATTATTCCACAGATATTTGGAGTTCGTTAGCGTTCCTATAGAGGATGCTGGGTCTGGCTCGTCGTCGTGCATGGAAATGACATGACCTAAGTATAGCAGACCCAGGTTTGAAATTACTTGCATTTCAAAATCTTCAGTGTAAAGCCGAATTCGCCCAGGCTTTGGAGAATCACATCTAGTCTCTGGACTGTGCGGCAGAACACGAGGCATGCACCTCTCGCCACTAACCTTTGAAACAAGGCTGGGACAATCTTGAAGACAAATACGATTCCAATAAACTACCCGATTCTACTCTCCGCATTACCACATTATATATACAGAACTCGTGACCAAGGCCCAAGCTCTTGGCAATTAATATAGCTCATTAATTGGTCAGAGCACTGTACTAACATCGCAGGGTCGCGGGTTCAATTCCTAGCCGGAAGGCCGAAATTTTCCTTTACCAAAATTACGTACAACATCCAGTATTGTCATTGCCGTCTTCACTGGACACTGGATCTGATCTTTATTGGGAAAAAAACATTTTGTAGATCCAGGGTGCAAAAATATCGCGCACCCTTCCGAGTTTGAAGAGTTTCGGTGATTCCCGGACTTTGGTAACAGATAATATTCTCTGATCGCCTTAGCATTTAATCTTTTGAACATTATACATACTCTGAGAGCTCCGGTGAGGACCATCGGTGACAGGGCTTATCCATTCACAAATAACACCAGGGTCACACGAAACCAAGTCGGGTATAGTGTGAATTCAATGTCCATAGGAACTCTCGGTGTGAAAATTTCTGAAGCCAGTTCCACGTTGGTTAGAATTTATACTACATGGTTTGAGAAAGTTTGTGTCATTGCAACAGGAACACAACTCTTCGTTCCGGTAGGGGCGAGAATGGTATCGATCCTTGTGTAGTCGTAACTGCTGAATGGGTTACGCTTGGCAGACTTTAGTTGGTTCCCCAAACAACAATCGTCTGGTAAGGCCCAATGACAATTTGGCGACATGATGTAGATTTAACTTTGATATTGCTACTTTCACACAGGTTGGCAAACTGTGGATGTTAAAACCTTCATTAGCAGTATGCTTACCGTGCAATTTTCGTAAACTGTTGGTTTGTTTATTTTATAGAATGTAAAACCACGCTTATAAATCTTAAACATGTATATTACAGTAGAACCAGAGTTTTACACCTCCCTTTTTTTACAGCCACCTGCTGTTTACGACCAGTTTTTCTGGCAATGACGATTTGTAATTGAAATGTACCTGCAATGAACACCGCTGCCAAACGTTTGCGCATGCGTGAATTCGCTGAGTAAACATTGCAAGAAAAGTGGAACTAGCCGTGGCAACAACAACCAGACAGTGAAGACTAAGTAAGACTCGACTATTCATTTGTGTTTCAAAACAAGCGAAAACAGAAAACCGGACGATCGTTACCGGAACAAGTCTGTATATTTTACAACTGCTTTTTGACTCGGAAAGGAAAGTGACAAAATACCTGTCATTTACAACCACTTTTACCTGGTAACACGGGTGGTTGTAAAACACAGCTTCTACTGTATGTGCAATTTAAAGAACTGCTGACCAGTACAGGGTTTTATCCAAGCACTTTTTTAGGTCTGGTTACCGGACCTAGAGTTTTGAATTATATTATTGCTGACATCAGCATAATTTTCAAATGTCATTAAAAGCTGCATTGTGTACTGTCTAATTACATCTGATGTATAACCTGAAAACTCTGGCAAAAACTACATGTTATACGAGCATTTGTTTTTCAGCTGCCATGTTTGTGTACCTAATTGGCATTTGTGAGGTACACAACCAGAATCTTTAGATTTTACACCAGATATAATTAGACATCTCTTCTAAAGCTCAACCAAGCATTGTATGCTCAATTGTGTGTACAAAGTGGCTTTTAACGATATTTATAAAATAACAGGTATGCTACGCACGCTCTGATTGGACAAGAGCCATTTTCACTCAGAGTACAGACACACGTTTGACGTCATCTTCATTTTATATTGTACAATGCATGCTCTGTTTGGTTAAATCTCACGTAATCACTAGTGTATTTATTTGATTTTGCCATCATTCATCAGCTGAGTCTCGGTCACTTTGGTGGCTTCTCCTTTGTTTTTTACCTCGTAAAATGGTTAGTTATTTTATAAAACAAATAGAAAATTGCTTTTGTGACTCTGTACTGTGATACAAACACGAATGATGCAATTTCAACCAGCAACTAGGCATTTTTTCCGGTTGAAATCACATCATTCGTGTTTGTATCACAGTACAGAGACACGCAAGCGATTTTCTATTTGTTAATTGAAAATTATGCTGATGTCAGCAATAATATAATTCAAAACTCTGTAACTCAAGAAGGAATGGTTATATCAACTTAAAATTTTCCAGAAAAACTCGTTATAATGATCTACAAAATCTATAAAACAACCAACTTTGTAGGTTTAATAACTAGAAATTAGTTTACACTAAAACTGCCCAGGGCTGCTGATTATGTAATTGTATTGTCTATGTTGACATTTACGAGTGAGCTGTGAACTTAAATCTTGTTACTCAGGCTAGGATCTATGGCTATGCACCCATGCTTGATTAGTACTTGGTTATGCGATCTTTAGATCTGCCATAGCTACATGTAGGTGATCCGTAAAATATCCACTTTGTCGATAAAGCTGAGTGTTGTATTATCTTTACTCGTTCAGCTTTGTTTTGATCTGTGTTTAGTTATTTCAGAGGAACTGTGATTTGATAGTCTTTCAATCCCATGCTACTGTTTAACCTTTAATGTTTTCTGACTTTAAATATCATTTATAGATTGTGTTTTTGACCACCAAACGTTGAAACCTTAAATCTTAATTAATTCCCGATACTATTTGCAGCCAGGGGCGGCGCGCTAAGGTATTAAAGGTATTAGTCTAATACCTTTTTTTCTCCAGATTGAAGTGAATTGTAAAATAATATAATTATTCCATCAGAAAGTACTTATTCTTACAGAACAGAGACGGAATGATTGTTTGATTTCAATTATCTGGTAGCTAAGCACTAAAAAGTTTAGTATTTCACAGTACCATACTGTCCTCGCTGACGCGCGCAACGTCCTTCGACTTTAGCGACGAGTGTTTAAAAGACTTAGACCTCAAGGTATTAGAATCTCAAAACTAATACCTTGGCTTGACAAGAAACGCGGATTTTCGGTGTTAAATTTCACCACAGGTGGTACAATATTTATATTTTGAAAGTCAGACGCTTTACTATTTCGATTTAAAACTGATTTTATTTCGCAGCCACAAGTCTGCAATTTTTTTCACTTCATTACATTAACAATATATAACATCCCAATATATAAATCATCCATGTAGTATCGGCTGTATCGCCTATTTCACAAGGAAAAGCTCCGAACACTGGAGTTCAATACTTCAATAATATGGAAACAAAGAGCAATTATTTATAACAATTTTGAAGCTTTGATATGGCGACTAGAACTTATCTGACGAAAGGAAAACCTTCTTGAATCCATCTTTAACAAAATAAAGGCATAATTCCTCCTTCAAAGGTAAGAACGATGCGAATATTTGTATATCTAACAACGCAATCCTACAAGGTATTAGTTTTGCGATTCTAATACCTTGACCCACTTGGCGTTCGCAAAAGCAGGCAGACGTTGCGCTGATCATATGTATTGTCGGCGCATCACGCAAGCTAAGCCGGGATGAGTTTTGAGTTTACGGCTGTTGTGGCCATCGCTGGGATGTTTCAAAACTTTTTTCTTTACTATCGAGTCACAACTGTTAAGTGTAAACTTAAAAACTAAGTAAGAGAACGGTGAACAAGTTAGTTATGGATTGCCAACAATTCAACGGGTTTCTCCATGTCGCATGACGCATATTGACATTCAATCCTGATTTCCGATTTTGCCCCAATTCCCACTTACTGTTTGCACAGTTTGAATATAAGGAATGTACCGCTACGATATTATTAATCACAAAATCACATCACAGTCATAGACAGATATAATTCAATGGATGTTTCCGTTAATTTGGTCATGAAGTCATCGAACTGCGTTAAATACTTAGCATTTAGATCTTCATCTCGCTTGATTTTTTTAAAGAATATCTCCTGCAGAATGCTGGAAATTGCATTTCAGAGCCTCTAGATTTCAAAATTTTCTGGGGGTGGATACCCCCAGACCCCCTACCTTATATACCACAACTAATACCAAAAAATTTACGCTCCGCGCCACCCCTGTTTGCAGCTATTACCCGAAAGCTGGACCTACACTGAACAAATTGAGATCTTTTCTCACTACAAACCAAAAATCGATTTTCATCGATTGTATAGGCTGGGAAAATATGCTTTCAGTTTGTGGCTTGTAATATTGACTTTATTGAATATTGGCATCCTAACTAGATCAGAGTGCAATATAGCAGTTGGCCACTGGCCATATTCCACGCAAAACGCGGATATGGCCATCCACTGATTGCTCTGCATGGACATTTTGGCTGACCATTTGGCTGCAGTAATTTCTCTCATTCTCCTAAACCAAAACGTAATCGGTTACATGAGTAAGGGAAGATGTTTTCACGCATTGAGCCAGCCTTTTCTAGTGCACTCTGTTTTGAGTCGTTAAATGTGAAATATCGCTTAATCGCTTGTTTTTAAACTTCGAAGCTAATTGCTCAAACTGTCCATATAATCTGCTTAATTAAGTACTTAGTACTGAACTTATATTTTGTTATATAGTAAATTAGTAATACTTGTTAAATTTAAATTTAAAAAAATTTTCTCCATTGAATTCAAAAATACTTAGTGTCCGATCATGTCCGACCAAAACCTGGGTTGGTCTGACATTATGTCAGACCAAGTTTTTTGGAATTACTGTATATTGCACTCTGAAATAGACTGGTTTTGGTAACAAATTAAATAAAAACAAAATAATTTGTGTTGACACTCTATGTCTAGTATTTACATGCTAAGCTTTCGACTGAGTGACTTGGGCTTTCTTCAGGACAAATGTCGACGACAGTATCCAAATATATGAAAATTTCAATGGCCCAAATTTACAGTATATGCCAATGAGCAATTTTTTAACAATGAGATATCAGTAATGAAAGACTAAAACAATTTAAATACAATCAAATCACCACTAAGAATACTAACTTTTTTTCAATTTTGCCTCCAATTCGCGGTGTTCCAAGAGCTTCTTACGATATTCCGCTAAACTTTTTTCCCTCACGCTCACGTTCGCTGCTGTCTCGTTCGCCATCTTGAAAATAATGTTGGCCGTGCCC
This sequence comes from Corallium rubrum, assembly GCA_964035015.1. Classification (NCBI taxonomy): domain Eukaryota; kingdom Metazoa; phylum Cnidaria; class Anthozoa; order Scleralcyonacea; family Coralliidae; genus Corallium; species Corallium rubrum. The sequence goes on from OZ035997.1 coordinate 47,097,404, forward strand.
AGGACCCTTGGAACCAAGCGATTCAACGCGCGCCAGAAACTGAAAAGTTATTGTTTACGAAAATCGATTGTTGAGTGAAAGTTGAAGATAAACGAACACAATGGTGATTGTTTTTGCTGCAGAAGTGCCTTGATGAAACGATGGTGACTGTTATCAACAACCAGGTGATCTTAGAAGAAGAGTACGATGAAAACTACGAGCCTACTGAAGAAGGTATGACTGCAGGTTGATTACAGTATTTAACGACAGTACTTGAGGTCTTGTCGTCTGGAAACCAAGTTTGTGTTTATAGGATCGTAGGCGTATACTTGAATTGATCTTGTTTATATAAATTCTGGAAGAGCTCCCTATCTTATTGACTGTTTTGTCTTTATTACTTATACGAACTACAACACTCAATCGCTTTGAAGTTCTTCGCATATGATATGCCAAATATTTGCCATGCACTTTTTTATAATCTTTCCTGCTTTAACCATTTTAGATGGCGTTACTTTATTTTGAATTACTTATTACAAACTACTGATTATAAATGACACGATTGTGGGTACAGATATTGTTGCTACAATATACATTACATTAATTCTGAAATGCCATTTGGGTCTATAAATGATTAAAAAAACTTCAGCCGTTGTACTAATGCACCTATCAATGTAAGTCCCGGGGGGGAGAGGGTAGTGGAAAGGGTGGGGATTTGACATTTTAATACATATAAACCAAAAATTAGAAATTTTTAATATTTCATCACTGATGCACTGATAAATATCAATGGATATGCTTTAATTACCTCAGGCTCTTATGTAGCAGCAACAAACTCACGCCCAGTCTTCCTTGGCTACAATCAAAATTGACCAAAGTTTTTTTTTTATCAGTTTACATTTTGCAATTTCCTACTCCACCCTTGGGGAGAATTCAGTGTCAAAATCTTGACTCTGCTGACATTCATTTTGATCAAAACACTACCCCTTGCCTGACACCCCCCCCCCCCCCTCCCCCTTGGGACAAACATTGATAGGTGCATAATAGTGAAATGCAATTTAAGAAATGGTTCATGGTTTGTCCGTGCTCCACTGAGTTATAGGTGCATGCGGGAAGTTCGGAGAGCATGAGAAAAGCATTAGAATTGGTCGAGGTGTAGCTGAGAAGTGTATCCATAACTCAATGGAGCACACCAAACCATGAACAATTTCTTTTAGAACAGAGAGTCAGGCTGATTAAAAATGAGTTTCTCACTACATTTGAAATTGCTAACCAATCAGAAACACCATACGTACATCTATGTTATAAATAAATACAAATTAGATCATGTTGGCAAAATGCTTTCCAAATGTGATTAAATTTTGCATATTGATTCTATAGGACTCTGTAAATATTATAATATAGTAAGGTTAGATATACTGCCGAAACAGGGAACGTAGGAGTCTACTGTTTCGAGTGAAGGCCCTTCGTCAGAGAGAAACGTGTTACATCTGCTTACCCTAAATGTACTGTAATCATAATACTGTATTTTCCCCATACATGATTGAGTTAAAAATAGGCATACAACACAATTGCACTGCTGTTAGTAACTGAATACATGGTGAGTTTTTATCCCATTGTACAAAAATCTAAAGGGTGGGATGGTTGACATTCCCAAGTAATTGTTGCATGTGCAAAATCAGCCTTCACTGGCTGGAAAATATGATAAACAAATTTGTATAGGTAATCGCATGGGGCCGAGGAAAATTACGGTTTAATTTCACGAGTGTTTTCAAAATTCATAAACTTTTTTTTTTGCATAGAAATCTTCCTTAGTATGTGTAGAATGTTGTGAAAACAAAATTGGAGCTGAAACGACATTCCTTTCTCTCAAAATTGCATTTTTTTGAAAGGTTACACAACTATCTTTCCCGTTGCCATGGAAACGCATTTATATTTACTGTTTGTTTTGTCGGTTTTCTTGGTTGTTTGTGGGCGTTTTAATTTTTTTTAGCTATTTATGATAGCCCACAACATAAGGGACTGGTAACGATGTTAAGACCTGGTCACTAAGCCATAGAACACCACATTTTCGTTCTTGTTCGAGAAAATAGCTATCAACACTGAGAATACATCAAAGATATATATTTTGACTGGGCTTTACTTTATTTTCTTGCTTATTTGTAACGGCAAATAGTCTCTTAGAGATTATTCTTTCTTGGCAATGCCGAAAGTGTCGAAAAAGAAGCGATTTCGTGGTGAAACTCGATGGAATACTTCGAGTCCTAGCAGCTCTTCTGAGCCTGCTTCATCCTCAACATCGACGGCATGTGGCTCAACACCAGTCAATGCAACTGCGTCTGTACGAAAGATAACGAGCCAAAAGAACGATAGAAGAGAAGATTTTGATGGGGAGTATGGTTATAGGCTGATTGAACTTTCCAATTTAGCAAATGCATTTCAGTCTTTGCATAATTGTGAATCAGGGGGAGAGTTGAAAGTCACTGATGATGAGGCTCGAAGATATGGAAATAGTGCTGTTATAATCATTGAGTGCTCTAAGTGTGACACCAAAATTGAACTCCAAACTTCTGGAAGCAAGAACCAGGGATGGAACCCCAAAAATTCCATGGACATCAATCGACGAATGGTTTACTCTGCAATGGGAGTGGGGAGAGATGGAATGTCGGTTATGTGCGATATTTTGAACATGCCTCCGCCTTGCCAGAGTAATGCTTGGAACAACCATGTGACCGCACTTTATGAAGCCCACAAGAAAGCTGTTTCTGAGCAGTTACAGAAAGCAAGGGATAAAGTCTTCTCATGCCACAATGAAAATGAGTCGGATGTTGCAGACATTGCTGTCAGTTATGATGGCACATGGTCTAAACGAGGGTACACGGCAAACTTTGGAATCGGTTTTGTTATTTCTGCTGAAACTGGTGAGGTACTTGATTACGACTTTGAATCCAAGATATGCAGAGAATGTTCGATAGCAAAGAATGATCTGGGTGAAGATTCCCCTGAATTTGATATCTGGTTCCGTGGTCACCAGGATCAATGTACCCAAACTCACACTGGTTCAAGTGGATCAATGGAGTGCTCTATCGCCAAGAAGATATGGGAGCGGTCGAAGGACAGCAATCTGCACTATAACTTTATGATCAGTGATGGTGACAGTAAGGCGTATGGTAGTATCTGGGATACATATGGTAGCTGTGCCGATTGTGAGAAATGGGAAAACGCTGACAAGCGTTCAGCCAAGTATAAGAAATGGCGTGAATCGAAGAGCTATGAAGAATGGAAGGAAAGTCATGAGAGTGGAAAGGCGGATTGTTCAAGGGTGACAAAGTTGGATTGTGTTGGGCATGTCCAGAAGAGAATGGGGAAACATTTACGGGAATTGAGGAAGAAAGCAAGCAAACTGAAGGATGGGAAATCGGTGAAGGGGAGCAAGCATAGACTAACGGACAAAGTGATAGATAAGCTCCAAACATACTATGGCAATGCAATCAGAGCAAATGTCAAGCCTGGGAAATTAACTGCACAAGAACAAAAGGATCAAATATCCATGATGCAACAAGCTATAATGGCAGTTCTATACCATTCATGTGAACTTCCTGATAACAAAGAGCGACATAAATTTTGTCCATCAGGACCAGATAGTTGGTGCTCTTACAAAAAAGAAGGAAACCTTCAGAGAAAGGACCATCATTTAGATCCAGTTTTCTTGGAGTTTCTGCTTCCTGAATTCGAGCGTCTTAGCCAGTATTCTCTTTTGTTTCGGTGCCTTCCGGGTTATTCACAGAATGTCAACGAAAGCTTGAATGGTCTCGTATGGAACCATGCCCCGAAACACCGGTTCAAAGGGCCTCGTGTTATTGAAATTGCAGCCATGTCAGCTATACTGGCTTTCAATTGTGGCTCTACATCAAGACAAGATGTCATGAAGGCTGCTAACATCCCTGGTGGTGAGTTCACGCTGGAAGGCTGCAAGAACAAAGATTCAACTAGGATGAGGCACTCCATCAAGAAGGCAAACTCGAAAGAAAAGGTAAGAAGAAGGAAAATCAGAGAGGCCAAGCTGGCAGCAAACCAAGAGAAAGGTGAATCCTCTTATGCCAGTGGGAAATTCAATGATGTTGATCCGCTTGATTTTGTTACATCATCTTCTGATGACGATGCTTTGCCATTAGCCAGACTTTTGGATAACATTGATTCTGAGGACAGTGATGATGCCCCATTGGCACATTACACCAGCAAAGGACAATAAATGTGACATTGCAATATCCTTACACTGATATATGTTGGTTTTGGACAGGTATATTACAGTAATACATTAGAAAACGCTTGTGCTATAGTTCACTAATTTTAAATGGCGTTTTCTCAAAAACCGTATTTTGGTTAGCGACCATTACTTAAATCCTAAAAACTTGAAAAGTATTTAACCAATCTTGCTGATTTTTTCTGAGATTGTTCTTTAGGTACTTTTACACAAATTAATGGATGCTTTTTACTCTCTGCTAAAAATTGAATGTTCTATACCAAAATTGGTATTATTGAATAAGATCCTTACCTAATATTTGTTGCCATGGCAACAAAATAGAGTGTTACACCAAAAGCATCCATTATTTTGTTGATTGGGATGTAATCTATTATACAACTTAAATATATCAAGTTTTGATGCTTAGTTTTTTACTAGATAGAATTCAAATATGGACTAATTAAAAATTCACTTTTTTGGATTTGCAAGGTTCTTATACATATAAGTTTTTTCCTGGGAAGTCACCTGTGCTGATATTTGTGTAGACCATGTTATAAGCTTTAAAAATGATATATGGCATGTTGCATATACATCAAACCACAATAAGATAGAGCGACTAAGAACTACTAGGTTCGCGAACAAAAAAATGAGGGGCGAGGGCCCCCACTGCCGAAACAGGGAACGTAGGAGTCTACTGTTTCGAGTGAAGGCCCTTCGTCAGAGAGAAACGTGTTACATCTGCTTACCCTAAATGTACTGTAATCATAATACTGTATTTTCCCCATACATGATTGAGTTAAAAATAGGCATACAACACAATTGCACTGCTGTTAGTAACTGAATACATGGTGAGTTTTTATCCCATTGTACAAAAATCTAAAGGGTGGGATGGTTGACATTCCCAAGTAATTGTTGCATGTGCAAAATCAGCCTTCACTGGCTGGAAAATATGATAAACAAATTTGTATAGGTAATCGCATGGGGCCGAGGAAAATTACGGTTTAATTTCACGAGTGTTTTCAAAATTTTACAAAATTGCCCGAGTCGCGAAGCGACGAGGGTAATTTGTAAGATTTTGAAAACACGAGTGAAATTAAACCGTAATTTTACGAGAACTCATGCGATTATGTGTTAATAATATAGAGGGGAAAATTAAATCATAATTATAATTATGAACATAATTATTTTACGTACGTCATGACTGCAAGGAAGCCCGCTAAATGCCAAAGCCAAACTGATAAACAAGTTCACTGCACTGAGGCAATAAATAAAATCTCTTAAAGAGTTTAATTCAAACAAACATCAAGATATAACAAGTGAAACTATATTAAGTATAAGAGCTTTAACTTTATTGAAATGTCAACAGTCATCGTCAATCAGAGTCTGAATCGGAGTGCAAAATAAACCTCTTGAACGGTCGTTTGCCTTTGGTATTGGTGCTGAAACTCGAGCTTGCCTGTGCTGAATTATTACCAGCCGTGTTGAAAGTTACCTGGCAGTTGTTGAAGTTGTAGATGTTGCGTGGGGAAAGCGGTGAAGGCAACAATGATGATCGTCGATTAGCCTCTGACACTTGCCGTTGTCGGGAAAATTCAGACGCGGCGTCTATTACATGTGATAAAACTTGCTGCTCTTTTTCATCTCCCGAGTCATAGTCGTCGAGGCCTTGCTCCGATTTGTGACCCGTGATATTTTTTATTTCACACTTTGGTACTCCCGAGCTTTTTAACTTCTTTACGACGGTTTTCCTGGCACTGTGGTTGGTTAGCTTTTTCTCGGGACAAGAAACTTTCAAAGGTGAGTTTTCCTTCATCTTTTTCATGATATTATCGATAGTATTTTTGCCCATTGGTGTTTTTTTGTACCAAATATCCGTGGTAGGGCTTTCGATAACTGATAAGTAGAAAGGGCCCGTTGTTTTCATTTCGCTGGGACGCCGTTGGATGTATTGCTTAAAAAGAGACACTGGACATCTTTCGTCTCCAGTAGCAAACATTTTTGGCTTAACAAGTCTGGGTTTTTCTCGCAAGCCGCTCTGTCTTGTCTTCGTTATTCCTTCAGCAAATGTGATGAACTCGATGCCGTTGTCATCCTTTTGTAAACAATAATCTTCAACCTTCATTTCGTGGTGCTCTTGTCGACCGCGTAAGCCGAAATGCTGTGTAAGAAGCCACCACAATGTATTTATTAACGAGCGAGGGTTTTTTCCTCCTAACTGGCCGCTTGTCCACAATATTTCTTCTTCTTCTTCGGTGAGACTCTTTGCTTTGTTTGGTCGTTTTCCTAAGCCGTTTCTTCGCAACTTTCTTGCTTTTCCTTCGAGCACTTTTCTGGAATTGAGGAATTCAGTGTCTTTTAATATAGATTTTGGATAGGCCTTTTCTTTGAGAAAACGGTGCAATGATGCTTGCATTACTCTAAGGCAGTCCGGTTCGTAATCTTCACCATTTGCTTTGCGTAGTTCGGCGTAAAACCGCGACAGTACTTTGTCAAGTTCTTCACTTTCGTACGCTTCAAGGTTTTCACTGACGTTTCTGAGCACTGCCCATTTTTGAAAAATTCCAACCCAGAAGATAGTGCTTTTCTTTGTGTTTACATTGTCACTTGATATCTTTAATTCTTCAATTTCTTCATTATTTGCCTCAACAAAACGGGAAGCCATGACCCTTTTCAAAACATTACGCCATGATAATTTATTTTTTACAAAATCACAAATGTTTCCCGCCGCTGGTGTATCTACCAATCAGAGGCAAGTAATTTTGCCCTGAATTACAGAAAAATGCCCTCTTCATTACCCAATCATATTCAAGTAATTTTGCCCTCTATATTATTAAGTATATAAATGTTAAAATTTTGATTTATTTATTATTCTCTCTGCCTGTTTTTTTCTCAGCCAACCGGGCTAAAAACTGTAAATAAATACTGTATTTTCTGTCTAAAAACATTTCTTCACTCTGATTATGGAAATGTGTCTGCATCTTAATTTACTTTTACTCTTTGGTGTTTTTTGTGTGTGTGTTTTTTTCCCTTTTCTTCTGAAATATTACTGTATTAGTAGCTTAATCCGGACATCCAGGATCGGAAGTGACGTCACGATTTCATACCGGAAGTGTGCGCACAGGCTGACGTCACAGGGGTGTGCGCACAGGCTGATGTCACAGGGGTGTGCGCACAGGCTGACGTCACAGGGGTGTGCGCACATGATGTGACGTCATTAGGGGTGTGCGCACAAAGAATGCTGACGTGATAAGAATTATGCGGTGTATATCATTAACGTATTGCGGACTACTTTTCGACAGCTATTTCGGAACGCACTCGGGTTTCCTTCGGTCATCATCGTATTATTTCAAGATGGGTGAAGATCGATATTAAATAAAAACAGTATTGGAACAGTTTGGCTTGCTTTTTTTTCCCTTTCTTTTTTAGTGAATATGAGGAAAAAGAAACGGTGCGACATTTGCGGAAAACATACATCGAATTATAAACGCCATAGATGAATACATACTGGGGAGAGACCTAGCTTTTTCATGCAAAGAGTGCGGTAGAAGTTTTACAGAAAAGAGGCTCATTTGCTCATAACTGCTCTGAGCACTTGCTCATTTGCTCATAACTGCTCATGAGCACTTGCTCATTTGCTCATATGGCCCGGAAAGGCCCGAAATGGCACTTTTTGGCCCGATGAGGCCCGATGGCCCGATAGAAGGTACGGCTTAATTCTGGTGTACATTTTTTCTTCAAGGACTTATTATTGCTTAAAAAATGAAACAAGACACAATACAATTTTGATAAATTTTTATTTCATAACTGCTCATGAGCACTTGCTCATATGGCCCGATCAGGCCCGTTTTGGCCCTATAAGGCACTATACGGCCCGATGGCCCGTTTGCCGACTAGACGTCTAAATGCCATTTTATGAGTTATATTACACGCGCTTGCGAATCAGAGAACTTCATTTCGAAACATGCCACGAAGACGTAAAGATTGTCCCTTATGTGGGAAACAAAGTTTGGTAAAGCTATCCAACCATTTGGCTGATGTTCATCAACTTTCTCGCGAGAAAGGCAGCCATATCTTACTCAAGCAAGATTAAATGCGTTAGAGAATGATCGACAAAAACCGGTTGCTAAAGTTGAAATAACTATAGAAAGCATGGACGAAAGAAATTCCTAGTCCAAAAATCAAGTGGTGTTTATTAATAAGGACTTTCCGTCCTTACTCGTCATTTACAGGTTGTCTGAGTTGAAAGAATGAACTGCCAATATTGTGGGAAAATGTTTAGTAAAGGCTATAATCTAAGACGGCACGAAAACGATGATTGTCCGTCAAGGGAATACACTGACACTGAGGAGCCTGATATGGAATCTGATGAAGAAATGTCAAGCTCGTCGTATGATGAAAACAGTCAGAGTTCCGAAGATGATGGTGAAATAAAGGAAGAGATTGATCCTTGGGCGACCATGATTGACGATGCAAAAGTGACGGTTCAGCCAGAATATGATGAACTATTAAAAACGTTGCAAATGGAAGGGCAAGAAGAAAGTGTAGCTAAGCAGAAAGCCTTTGAAAAAATTCTCCCTGAACTTCAGAAAGAATTCGTTGACGTTTACGTGGATAATTTACGTTGGATGAAGCACTTAAAAAGGACCCTGTGCATGGAAAGATCATGGAAACGAAGCAGACACTTGTGAACGAAGACTCGTTTGATCCTGATGAAGCTTTATCTGCAGCGGTTGACAAAAGAAAGTTTCTTTTGAAACAGCTTTTAGAAGATCAAGGACGTTTTTCAGATAGTGATGATGATCAGTGAATCGATGTAATGCTTATGTGAAATAAAAATTTATCAAAATTGTATTGTGTCTTGTTTCATTTTTTAAGCAATAATAACTCCTGGAGCATGACAAGCCTGGGCTTGCCCAGGTTAGGACGTCTAGTCAGCAAACGGGCCAGCGGGCCGTATAGTGCCTTATAGGGCCAAAACGGGCCTGATCGGGCCATATGAGCAAGTGCTCAGAGCAGTTATGAGCAAATGAGCAAGTGCTCAGAGCAGTTATGAAATAAAAATTTATCAAAATTGTATTGTGTCTTGTTTCATTTTTTAAGCAATAATAAGTCCTTGAAGAAAAAAATGTACACCAGAATTAAGCCGTACCTTCTATCGGGCCTCATCGGGCGTCATCGGGCCAAAAAGTGCCATTTCGGGCCTTTCCGGGCCATATGAGCAAATGGGCAAGTGCTCATGAACAGTTATGAGCAAATGAGCAAGTGCTCAGAGCAGTTATGAGCAAATGAGCCTCTTTTCTGTAAAACTTCTACCGCACTCTTTGCATGAAAAAGCTAGGTCTCTCCCCAGTATGTATTCATCTATGGCGTTTATAATTCGATGTATGTTTTCCGCAAATGTCGCACCGTTTCTTTTTCCTCATATTCACTAAAAAAGAAAGGAAAAAAAAGGCAAGCCAAACTGTTCCAATACTGTTTTTATTTATCGATCTTCACCTCTTGAAATAATACAATGATGACCGAAGGAAACCCGAGTGCGTTCCGAAATAACTGTCGAAAAGTAGCCCGCGATACGTTAATGATATACACCGCATAATTCTTATCACGTCAGCATTCTTTGTGCGCACACCCCTAATGACGTCACATCATGTGCGCACACCTCTCGCAGCGGCAAAGAAAGAGGATTACAAAAGTCTAACAGAAGCGCTCACGGCAGCCTTTGGTGGAGACGCGACTAGTTAGCAAACACATCGCAATGAATCATGACGTTTGTAATCGAATGCGAAAGCCAGAAGAAGGTATCCAAGTGTTTGCAAGCACTATTAAGACGCGCGATGCCCAACATCGAAGGTGCGTGCTTCTCAAGCAACAATTCGACGAAGGAGGACCTGCCGAGCTTAAGAAAGAGCTTTTACAAAGACCCACTCTATCATATTGAGGAAACAGTCGCAGTTGCGCAACAACTGGATCTATAGCAAGTCAGATATCTTCAAACTAAACCGACCGCCCGGTGAATCAAGCATGCAAGCGCGAGCAGTTTCACCAGCAAAATCCTCTCGTCTAGAATTCAGGATTATCCTGAATTGTGAAATCGTCTAGAATTCATGCAGGATAATCATGAATATTAAAGAAATTTAATCCCAACCCCGATCCCAACTCTAAACCTAACGATGCTCTTTGAAGGCACAAGGAATCGGTGGGGAGGAGCTATCGTGCTGGGAATGAAAGAGTTTGAAGTGCACCTCGAAACTCTAACTATATCACATCCGTTTGTGGTCGGTGGAATCGAATGAGGGAAACCTGTATTTTGGGTGCTGACTTTTCGAAATCAGGGAAAATGCTGGTTGACCTGAGCAAATTCGAAGTTATCCTGGTCTACGGGAGAAGTAACATTGATCATCGAGACAACCAAACCAACTGTAAATAAACTGAGCGTTTTGTTAGAAAGTTACTCCGACGTTTTTGTAAATGGGCCGAACGACCCTTTGGGTCGAACTACGCGAGCAGAGCACTGTATTGACACAGGAGACAGTCGTCCAGTTGAAACAACGGCCATATAGGATCCCAGACCACCTCAATACTGTCGTGATCAAACATGCTGGAGAGAGGTCTTATTTGACCAAGTAACAGTCCCTCCTGGTCTTCACCAATACAATAGTACTGGCTCCAAAAAAAGATGGCCTGTCACTCCACTATCGATTTTGTGTCGACTTGCGTCAGGTACACTCCGTATTGACGAGATCCTAGACCAGCTATGCGGCGCACGCTACTTTAGTACCCTGGACCTTGCTTTCGGGTACTGGCAAGTACCCTTGAAAGAGGAGGACATGGAGAAGGCAGCCTTTTCGTTGGTGTAGACCACTATGAATTCACAGTTATTCCTTTCGGCTTAACTAACGCTCCTGCCACATTCCATCGCATGATGGGGACGCTACTGAAAGCAATTAAAGGATGCCTGGTATTCCTTGACGATATTATTAGCGAGGTTCAGATCACACTTCCACTACCACTACCGCTACCGTAAATGTGGTTAAACTGGTGTAATGTTTGTTTTTTCGTTCTGTAGTCGTAGTTGGTTTTAATCCTAGTACCGTCAAACGCTTTCTTTTTGCACTAGGTTTGAGACCTGCGACCATTACTGAACGTAAAAACAATATTTGACATGCTTAATTATATTTATGGTAGCGGTAGTGGTAGTGGAAGTGTGATCTGAACCTCGCTATTATCTTTTCGGAGACGTTGGGGTGGGAACATCAACGCATTTTCGAAGAAGTCCTTCGGCGTATTCGGGCAGCAGGGTTGAAGATCAAGTGAGACAAATGCAAATTCGCTCAAGAGTCGGTCAAATTCCTTGGACACATCGTATCTGCGCGAGGAACCGAACCTGATCCATCGAAAGTCGAGGCTGTGCGAGACTTTGCGACTCCATCCTCTCTCAGCGATATTCGGGGATATGTGGGTATGGCGTCGTACTATAGGAGGTTTATCAAGAACTTTTCCGACATAGCTGCAACCACTCCACGACCTGACCAAAGGTGGCCAACACGAATTCTGCTGGATAGCCGACAGCGCGTTCGAAGAGCTCAAGAGTCGTCTGTGTTCAGCACCAATATTGTCCTTACCAGAGAAGTGCTTCTCCATACCTTTCACCGTTTACACGGACGCCAGCGATTCAGGCCTCGGAGCTGTCTTGTCCCAACACAAAGGAGAGCATGAGCACGTGATTGCGTACGCCAGTCGAACTCTTACCCCAACAGAAAGAAACTACTCAACTATATACGGAGAAGGAATGTCTGGCCATAATATGGACGGTTAATCATTGCAGGACGCACCTCGAAAACGATGGTGTCTTGAAAGATGTTAGACTAGCAACTGTGTTGAGTGACTTTTCAACACTTCTCGACAACGTTATCGATCTAATATCCAAGAATAGTGTGAGCTCGATCATTCTGGCAAAGATAAGATGTATTAATACCAACTGGATAAATGTCTGCCCAGAAAATTCTTTTCGAGATTAACAAAGTTTTCCAAACCAATGAAGCACTTCCTCTCGACCGATCATTCAAGATCGTTCAAGAATCAAGATGGACGTTGTGGCTCTCGTACACGTTTTGAAGTAATGTTGTCCCTTGGGCGTAGGGCCGAAGGCCCGGAGCCCGGTGAGGGTGCTAATCTCGACATGCGTGGAGTCCATTTTACACCCGTGTAGAAAAAGCGAGGGAGACGAAATCTGTGAAATAGTTTATATATATATATATATATATATATATATATATATATATATATATATATATATATATATATATATACGAATAAAACATAAAGCTCCGTGCATATGTACTCTTAGAAAGGCACGTTTGACGTCATTTGAACACGAAAGACGTTGAGTAGAGGCACGAGGCGATAGCCGAGTGCCTTTACACTTCTTTCGTGTTCAAATGACGTCAAACGTACCTTTATAAGAGTACATATGCACAGGAGCGGTATGTTTTATTTGTTTTATAAAATAATAAGAAGAAGAAAAGTCAAGCTAAAAGTATATAAGGTAGTTTGGGAATTTGGCGGGCTTTTCTGGCCAGCTGACGCCATTTTACGTCATTCATGATCTATGTTCTCTTATAAATGCACGGAGCCCAACCAATCAGAACGTGCGGAGAGGGCACCTTATTTCATAAATATATATATATATATATATATATATATATATATATATATATATATATATATATATATATGTGTGTGTGTGTGTGTGTGTGTGTGTGTGTGTGTGTGTGTGTGTGTGTGTGTGTGTGTGTGTTTGGTACGGTGTCACGCGGTAAGAATAGTTGGACACTGGTGACTAGCGATGCAAACCAAATCTGTCAGTATTATTTTTGCTTTCGTTTAACCGTGGTTTAACGAAATGGAGCCTGCTCTACTTAAGTTAAAAGAGAATAACGAAGAAAAGGATACAAACAGCCGGTTTAATATATCTTGACACGGAACCAGAGAACCTGAAGAAACCAAACGCCGTATGGTAAACAAAAACTCGCTCTGAATTGCAGTGTTTACGTGCATGCACTTTAATATTATTAAAAATACTCATGGGCTTTGTCGGTTTTCTTGACTGTGTTTCCAAATTTTCGACTGAAACGTTGTCTGTTTAATACTTCTTTCTGGAATCCTCCGATACTACTGAATTATTTTCATCTCAGACTCTGTTTGATAAATGTCATTTTTGAACTGTTAACTTTTAACTCTGCCTTTGCAAAATGTACATGCATGGTAAGCCATTTAAAGGCTTGCTAAAAATAATCCCTTTTGAAACCTCCTAAAAACAATATATTTTTTACAACCAGAATTTAATAATGAAATCTAAGTTTTGCTTTGATATGTTCAACTTTCATTAAATGATTTAAATCAGTTTTGTCATCCTATCCATAAATTCTATAATTATCCCAAGGTTTTCATTATCATTTGTTTTTATACCTGTTTGTTTTTATATTGGCTGTATATCAGGAGTGCTTATTTAATCAGGGTGTGGGTGGGGGGTGTTTCAAAAAAGCATGTAAAAGCGGGCGAGGGGTTGTTGCGTTCATGTATTTCTAGTAATTTCGTGACAAGTAGAGTCCCTTATTTTCGATTGTAACTACATGGTGTTGCCCTGTGTTCAAGTAAGTACTAGAAACCTTAGGTGAAGCGAACTTAGATGGGTGAAGTGCCCGCATTAAAGATGGTGGACCATCTCACTGCAGCTGGGATCGTGAAATGGATTTGAAGCATAGGTAGCCCAAACACAGTTTGTGAGTAATAAATACTCCTTTATTCACATTTCCAATGTTATATTTCGTGCTTTTAGACTGTAAAAATGCATACTATAAACATGTGATTGTCCACAACATAAATATTATGTATATCACTCATTTGTAGACTATAGAGCTGTATTTCAAAGGCTGTACTTCAAAATCTTCGTCTAGTATTTATATATTTACTTGACGTACCCCCTGTGGTGTTCAGCTCTTTAAACCGTCGCCTAAGTATTGACTATTGTTATATCAGTATTTTTTTACTCTAAATATACACAAAAGTCTAGTATACTGTTCAGATAAACTCCCTAGGTAATGTAGCATCTAACAGGCACAATAAACAAATTTACTTACGACATGAGCGGTCTGAAATCGCGCTTGAATACCAACGGTCGCTGCGGCCAACGCGGCGGAGGAGCAGAAGAGGGGAAGAGAAAGAAAAGGTTGGCAAGCGTCATGCCAGTCTCGCGTTACCTGATCGCCAATAATGCCGTCTAACTCCGCTCCACGGAAATTTTCACCGACAAGATTATGGCCATTTATCAAATGATCACTGTGCTTCTAAGCCAAGCAGTTCTTTTGAAAAAAAATTATTTCGTTAACCAGAGATTTCGCTTCAAATCACAGCGACATGCCTCCAATTTGCGATGACGGAAGATTTTCAAATTCAAATCTCGCGCGTTATTGGTTTATCGTAATTAGATTAAAACGCGCTTTGAGCATTTCCAGGGGGTGGACTATCGGGTAACAAAACTGGTTGGTATTCAATAATTCAATTTCAGTCGTAATAACTGTGGCAGTTTCGGAGTTCGATGGCGCGTTCACGTTCTCGTGGTGCGCTTTGACGGCACAGCGAAAGTATGGAGCATGATCGGATCGAAGCGCACGAGGGGCGTATCACTCGAAAAATAGTGTACGAGATTTTTGGGATTTCAAAAATCTCAGGATTTTTTTAAAGATTTTGGGATTTTTTAGAGATTTTTAGGGATTTTTAGAGATTTTTAAGATTTTTTGGGATTTTCTAAGATTTTTAGGGATTTTCATAGATTTTAAGGATTTTTCAAGATTTTCTCAAGATTTGTAGGGATTTTCTCATGATTTTTAGGGATTTTCTCAAGATTTTCAAATAATTTTGCAAGATTTTTGGGATTTTTGCAAGATTTTCTGGGATTTGTGGGATTTTTGCAAAGATTTTCGAGATTTTTTAGAGAGTTCCATGATTTTTAAGATTTTTAAAGATTTTTAAGATTTTTAAAGATTTTTTAGAGATTTTTACGAAGGTGTACGAGATTTTTTCGAGTGATACACCCCTCGGAAGCGCACTCCTCTAGCCGGAACCTTTACGGTAAGTTTTAAGCTTTTCATTTACTATTTACTGTCGGTTTTATACAACAAACATTCAACACTATATTGGTCGATGACCAATACCATGTGTTCAATGCCGTTTAGACATGAATATGTATGAAGCTTTTCTATACAAAATGATTACCTTTAATCTTTATCCAGTGCACGCACTGGTTTTATCGCGTAAACTGTATTTACCGCCCGGTAAATCAGTGACTTGCTAGGGATAGAAGAGATTAGATATTCAAAATGTGTGAATTCAGTAAAAACCTGTGTATAAGAACCAATAAATCTATTAGGTAAATGTTTGGGCAATTTGACACTATTGAAGACCACGCCAATACACAAACAGCATTCCAATACACAATACACAAACAGCAGCATTAACACTTTCAAGCGATCGGACACAATTGGTCGTTCTTTTTAACGTTTGGGCGTCATTTAACAACTTTATTACTTCTTTACAGTTTACGCGATAAAACCAGTGCGTGTACTGGATAAAGATTAAAGGTAATCATTTTGTATAGAAAAGCTTCATACATATTCATGTCTAAACGGCATTGAACACATGGTATTGGTTATCGACCAATATATTGTTGAATGTTTGTTATATAAAACCGACAGTAAATAGTAAATGAAAAGTTTAAAACTTACCGTAAAGGTTCCCTGCTAGAGGAGTGCGCTTCGATCCGATCATCCTCCATACTTTCGCTGTGCCGTCAAAGCGCGCCACGAGAACGTGAACGCGCCATCGAACTCCGAAATTGCTACAGTTATTACGACTGAAATTGAATTATTGAATACCAACAAGTTTTGTTACCCGATAGTCCACCCCCTGGAAATGCTCAAAGCGCGTTTTAATCTAATTGCGATAAACCAATAACGCGCGAGATTTGAATTTGAAAATCTTCCGTTGTGAACCTTGTTCACCCCACGCCTAGTCACATCGCAAATTGGAGGCATGTCGCTGTGATTTGAAGCGAAATTTCTGGTTAACGAAATAATTTTTTTTCAAAAGAACTGCTTGGCTCAGAAGCACAGTGATCATTTGATAAATGGCCATAATCTTGTCGGTGAAAATTTCCGTGGAGCGGAGTTAGACGGCATTATTGGCGATCAGGGAACGCGAGACTGGCATGACGCTTGCTAACCTTTTCTTTCTCTTCCCCTCTTCTGCTCCTCCGCCGCGTCGGCCACAGCGACCGTTGGTATTCAAGCGCGATTTCAGACCGCTTATGTCGTAAGTAAATTTGTTTATTGTGCCTGTTAGATGCTACATTACCTAGGGAGTTTATCTGAACAGTATACTAGACTTTTGTGTATATTTAGAGTAAAAAAATACTGATATAACAATAGTCAATACTTAGGCGACGGTTTAAAGAGCTGAACACCACAGCGGGTACGTCAAGTAAATATATAAATACTAGACGAAGATTTTGAAGTACAGCCTTTGAAATACAGCCCTATAGTCTACAAATGAGTGATATACATAATATTTATGTTGTGGACAATCACATGTTTATAGTATGCATTTTTACAGTCTAAAAGCACGAAATATAACATTGGAAATGTAAATAAAGGAGTATTTATTACTCACAAACTGTGTTTGGGCTACCTATGGCCATAGTCCATTTTCCTGCTTGCGCGTGCTCAAAAACTACAACTTGTTTGACCAGTTCAAAACCTGGCTGACTCGCCCCAAACTTGGCGAAGATGGAGTTTGTTGGCAGAGCCCACTTTCCCCCGAAGCCTGCGTATAGGTCGGAAAGGGGCTCTGACTTGCAGGGTAAGGTTTCCCTATTGACGAGTAAAATCGTCTGACGTTAGCCAGAGTAAAATACTAAAGTATACGTACTTGGTACTGAATTAAAGCGTTAAATAACTTTTCACTCTTTGGGTGAATTTATATAGTTCTTCTCGTGCATTTGCTGCATTTAATTGAATGATTACATGGCCTACCTATTTTTTCGTTCACGTTACTTCTTCAATGAAAGGAAAAATACAAAAATTGCAGTATTGTAAAATAAAGCACACTCATTCCGGTAATAGTTCCCTTTATTATATAGATGCGAGTGTTTTATACTATAGAGAATATGCAGTGTCGTATTTTCCACATCCTCACTAGTGAAGATATCGATGACGTCATTAAGAATTTTACCTCTTTTTGCATTGAATCTATATAATAAAAAGAAAAAGACACGCTGGCTTGAAGATATGAATTTTATCTTCTCGTGGTAAAAACGATATTTTACTCATTCGCTACGCTCATTCGTAAAATATTGTTTTCACCACTCGAAGATAAAATCCATATCTTCGCACCACCGTGTAATATCCTCTATGTATTTTTGCAATGTCACAATAAATTGACATTTATCCTGTACATGTATATCACATACAATAATGTATTTAGATTTTATATGTACTTATTTGTAGAACTAATTAGATAATTAAAAACGTTATATCTAAAAGAATTTTAAACACTAATTACATATGCCTGAACTAAACAAACGGTTTTGTGACTTTAGAAATTTTTGAGTATGCAGAAGTTATTGGGATTGATCCAGACAAAGATAAAGAGCTTTTATGGATTGCAAGAGAAGGCATCATTGCCCCTTTACCGCCCAACTGGAAACCTTGGTAAGGACGCTAGGAAATGCCACAGCTTTTAAAGTGTCTGTGAAGTGAAAATTTCCGATAGAACAAATTTGAAGCTCATAATCTAAATAACCAATTTCCAAAAAATAAAATAAATGTGGCATGTGCTTTTTGAGAGACTAACATCTCTTGCAGTTTTTCGTTTTGTTGCTTTGTTCGTGACATATTTTAGTTTGTGTGATAATTATGCAATTTTGACGTCGTACTTGCATAATGAGCTATCGGAGAAGGTTAGATGTCTTTTCTATTATCAAACCAAATTAATTTGAATGAAGCATGTGGATGTGTTTCACCCACAACACTAAACATGTAGATCTTCAAGTGATTATTATATTTGATAATAGCAATGATATATAACTGTTTCGATAACTCATTATGCACATTTGACGTCAAAATGTTTAATTTGCATATCAAAGAAACTAAAATATCTCAAGAAGAAAGCAAGGAAACAAAAACTGCAAAATATGTTACTCTACACCATTTAGGCACTTTAAATGCTAAAGTTGCCTTTCTGATGTTACAAAATAAGGAAAGACTGCATACAAGATTGAATATGTAGAGCATATGACGTATGCCGTTGGATTATTAATGTTAAAATCCATTGTTGTGATGCATAGTTGTCCAACTGCATACGTCATCAAGCACTCTTACCGAGTGATTAATTTCTTCAAAAATGAATAAGCCACGGTAAACTTTGAGAGTTTATAGCTCAAAAGCTATGCAGCAGATTTCTTTAAATTTTTCAGTGAATGCTCCTGTCATGCTAAGCTGTTCAAAACCGTTTTTGCTTCATAGACACTTTAAAAGTCCAACCTTCAGCTTAAAGTGTCACTATGATGAAAAAATCGTCAGTCTTTTTTTGATCTTATCATAAAGTACATTTAAAATGAGGATGAACGGCGTTTGTGGTTTGTAAATATCTCATCTCGTTCAAGAGATATTCACGTTTTTTAAATATGCAAAGTACGGCTGATGACGTCATTTTCTCCAAACGAGCGAAATGAAAATCGTAAAATTAGGAATCTCTAAAAATAAACAATAGAAGGTGCTCAAATTTTGCATGCTTATAGTATTAAATAAAATACGTTTCACTGTGGAACTTTAGTTGCTTTCGTGGAAACTGCTGGTTCCTGGCCCCTTCTAATGATAAAATTAAATTTTCTTATTTATCAGCAATCAAGTAGCGTTTACTCCAGCGAATAAAAGATGATCAGAGCTTATGTAGGCATTGTAATTCAAACGTTTAAATCTTTCTATTTTTAAACAATGAGGCAAGAAAGATAATTCCCTTTTTAAGGTTTAGAGTAGCCTGAGAGCATGCGTTAAAAGTTCCACAGAGAAGTGTATTTTACTGGATACTTTAAGCATACAAAGTTTAAGCACGTTCTATTGTTTATTTCCAGAGATATTCCTAATTTTACGATTTTCATGTCGCTCGTTTGGAGTAAATGACGTCATCAGCCATATAATTTGCATATTTCGAACACGTGAATATCTCTTGAACGAGATGAGATATTGACAAACCACAAACGCCGTTCATCCTCATTTTAAATGTACATTATGATAAGATCAAAAAAAGACTGACGATTTTTCATCATAGTGACACTTTAACAGTATACTTTTAATTAGATTAATAATTATGCATCAAAGTAGAAAATTTATATTGCTACCATTCGAAACCAATTATGCCCCGTGTTATACGTTTACCATACTGTATATGTATTTTTAAATGGTACAAGTTTCATAAAAATGACACGTAACAGCAACTGTATACCACTGACCTCTATAACTGAACTGCGGGTCCACGATACTTTTGTATTACATGAAGTGTCCTCAATTGAACGGCGCCATCTTTGATTTTCTGGTTTGCTGATTGGTTAATTTTAGACCTAACAAGATGGCGTCCTGTCAGGGCCGTCTGCGATTGGTCAATTTCTCGGCTAAGACCTAACAAGATGGCGCCTGATGGCGTGTGATTTGGGCCATTTATTCGTGGGGCACCCGCAGTCCAGTTATATAGAGGTCAGTGCTGTATACTGATAAGTAGCGGTGTACTACTATTGAAATTGGCTGATAACTACTATTGAAATTGGCTGATAACTAATGTTGTTTCTTTTAATATATCTCTGGAAGTATTTATTGTGTACAGAAAACCAGGCTACTATATTATTGTCAACTTTCTAGCGCAAGTAAAATTACACGCATGGTTATCACTGGAACTCACAAACGTTTTCTGTGTAATATTTGAGCTTGACGAACGTCTGTAACAAACGTCTGTAATATTAATGTGTACTCAAGGCTGGCGAGAGGGGGGGGGGGGGGGTGCAGGGGGGCTGGGGAATGCCCGGGCCCGTCGCCCCGTTCGCTGTCGCGACGTCATCAATCACTGGTGACTGGTGTAATATGTTGAAACCATTATGTGTACCTAACACGAAGTACCTCATCTCAGCACTGTTCCCGGCGGTGTTGAGATTACTCTTGGGACTGTAAATTATTCAATGCTTTGCTTTGGTTGAAAAATACTATTGTACTTGGGTCGTCGTCGTGACGTTCGCGTTGTGATTGCTTAAGGTCCCTACTGTAGTGTATATGACGGAGCTCGGGAGCTGTGTCATGTCTTGCAATAACAATTATACTGTACTGTTACTACTACTGTACAATAACATAATAAATGTATCTAAAAAATATACTTGAATTTATACATTTATACTCATTCATACATTTCACCGTTTTCACCCCTCTCCTAAATTTACGTGAAAATTTCACGTAAATTTAGGGGGGGCGTACACATGTCAGTTCTGGGGCCCGGGTTTTGCTCTCACCGGCCTTGTGTGTACTAAGCAAATAAACATTATGTGGCAGTAGCCTAGGTTTATGGGAATTCTGTTTTGGAAAGGGTAAAATGGATCTACTAAAAAACAAAATAAGAACAAAGCGTAACGAAATAAATGGAAATGCAAAGACAAGAGGATTAGTGTATTCAGTGCGAATGCTCACAAACAAACAACTTATAGACTCATCAGGAATACATTCCTGATGATGACTACAATTTAGTCGAAACGTCGAATCATAATTAATAAAATGTTTACCATTTTGGGGGTTACTGTTGTTTTGTTTTTTATCAAAATACTCAGAGGTTACTCAGAGGTTCCCGTAATTTATAGACACAAGTACTGAATACTAACTACTTAATAATCAAGAGTGAGGTCTTTACGGAAGAATTAGCGATAGCGAGGTTAATACGCTCAAGACCGAAGTTTAATATTTTACCGTAAAGACCAAACGGTCGAGGTTATTAAGTAGTTTATTATATGGCACTTTTTACGTCAAAATCAATCTTGTATTTTTTGGTCTTCGCTTCCTTTAACTTCGTCAAGACACCGAACTAGCGTTATCTTCTGCTGTTTCTTTCTCGTTTGAATACTAGAATTTACTTTTATAATGTTTATATGATCGTCGTTTATTTCATTTATTTTCGTCGTTTTGGGGCAACAAAAGTTTCTTATTAGGATTTTTTGTTTGTTTCCAATCGTAGGGCATTAACAATTTTCATAATGCCCGTGGGCATTACGGAGAAATCTCGCCTGGTCAGCAACCAATCACAGCGCGTGATTTTACTGGAAGTACTCCGTGCCATATAATAAATACATGTAATCCGTACTTACACACCTGTCTGATACTGCATGTCTTTTTTGCTACTAATGCCTTAAAGTTTGTTTTTTTATAATTGAATTACGTTGCTCGGATGGCTGACCACATTAGCTTCATGTGAGTAGAGTTGTTGGTCTCTCCCCATGTGCCTCGAGGGTTCTCCGGTTTTCCTCCCTCCGAAAAATCAACCCCATAGTTCCCCCAGTTAAAATCTACTAACTAGTTCCTTCAAGGGGGTGAGGGCCATTAGGTTGTCAGTATGTAAATACTGTCATGTGTTACCCTGAATAAATAAGGTCGCTTACTTACTTTATGTACAGTATGTTGTATAAAGTTAGTGAATTCCAACTGTTAATTACTTTTGATGTATATTGCAGTCAAGATCCCAATGGAGAGATCTACTACTTCAATTTTTCAACTGGAGAAAGCATATGGGATCACCCTTGTGATGAATACTATCGAGGAATGGTAGAAGAGGAGAGAACAAAGCTGGAAATGAGCGGCAAGGCTCCGAAGAAAGAAGCAAATAAAAAAGCTCCGAAAAAGAAAAAACACAAGAAGTCTAAGTCTCTGGAATTTCCTGAGAAGGTTTTTACCAGCATATCATTAACTATAACATAAAAAAATATTTTTTCAATATAACAGAAAATATTTTTTCAATGTAAGTTATTGGATGAATCATAGACCTTATTCCAAAATGGCAGACACTTAAAATTATTTAATGTGCATATAAATTAACTCTTGCGTGACGAGTTTATAAGCGCTAATTTATATCCATGTAAATAATTTTAATTCGACAGCCATTTGGGGATAAAGTCTATGTCATACTCTGAATGATAACTTTATGTTTATGCAAAACTTTGCATAAAGTTTTGCAAAATTTTGCTTTTTCATTGCATAGTGTCTGGAACTAAAGTGTCTGGAAACGCGCCAAAAGTCTTTGTTCTATGTTTTTTATTACGTTTGTGCACTTACGCATGTTGAACATATTGTATGTTTGGTATAATGAACCGATTAGTCAAAAGCGGTGTTTGGGTTCAATCACCACTCAACCATGTTGTATGAATATTATACAAGTAAAACAAAAGATTTGTGCACTTACATAAATTGTAGCTCATTGTTAGCCGCTTTGATGTTCACCGCGTTTCCAGACAATTGAATTCTATAGGGACTATGTTCAATCATTGCTTGTTAGTAGGTCATCGCTAAAGAGATAACTTAAAAGGAGGACTTCACAGTCTTTCCATCACACATATAGAATTAGAGCTAAACGCTGTTTTAAATAACAACTAGTTATACCGTGCAGTACTAATGTAGTTTGCTTTTTATGTTATCTTTACCATAGACGAACAAAAGCCTCGGTTCTTTGACTGGTCCATTAAAAACTGAAACCTTAGCACCTTTAAGAGGACAAGGGAAAGCATTGGGAGGTTCTCTTCCTTCACCTGTTGGTGTCGGTGCATTGAACCCATTGAATGGTTCTTTAGGACGATCTTTAGGAGACAGTACAAAAGGAACACGTTCGTTGCTTGGCAGTCTAAAACCCGTATGTCACAACTGATATAGTTTTTCGTTTGCTTGTTTTGCTTGTTTGGGGAATTTTTTGGTTTTATTTTTTTGGTTTTGTTTGTTTGTTTGTTTGTTTGTTTGTTTGTTTGTTTGTTTGTTTGTTTGTTTGTTTGTTTGTTTGTTTGTTTGTTTGTTTGTTTATTTATTTGTTTGTTTATCTTGTTCGTTTTTGTTCTGTTTTGTTTTGGGGGATTTTTGTTTGTTTTTGTATTCTTGTTTGTTTGTTTGTTTGTTTGTTTGTTTGTTTGTTTGTTTGTTTGTTTGTTTGTTTGTTTGTTGGGTTTTTTTTCTTTTCTTTTCAGTTTTGTTTCTCTTTCCCCCCTTTTTTTGGGTGTGTGTGTGGGGGGGGGGGGGGGGGGGTGAGGGTTGTTGGGTTTTTTGCCTGACGCAACGAAAGACGATTTAGGTGTTATGGGACCAGTGATGGATCCAGCTTGATCTGGTAGGGGGGTTCTGAGCGAGCGATCTGGTAGGGGGGTGCTGAGCGAGCGAAGTGAGATCAGGCCTGCGGCGTGGGGTGCGACCGAGGCAGGGTGGAGCGCCGCTGAGGGAGCTACGGCAGGGGTCTGGAGACACAGCCCCCGGCAGGGTCCAGGGGCAGAGCTGGTGGTGGGGCTGGGGGGTAGGGGCGCGAAGCCCACCAGCTTTTTTTTATACCTATTAATACCTATAGATCATATGATAGCTAATATATGAATTATATATTTACGAATCATATGATAGCAGATACAGTAGCTATGATACCTAATACCTAGGTCCTATGCAGTTTACACGGACATTGAATGAATGCGTCCTTTATTGTACTTGGATTTGACAAGGCAATTGGCACCCCCTGCACCCCACTTGGCCAAGGCCAGGGGGTGCGCACCCCCCTGCACCCCCTATAAATCCATCACTGTATGGGTCATTTGACATCATGTGGTGACATTTTCTTCTTGATAAAAATAAATACTTATTTACTAAGTACATGTAAAAGTACTTTTCTTAACGGAGACCTTATTTGATCTCTCCGGTTTTCTATATACCTGACTCTGTTTCGATATAGTTGATATAATTTAATTAAATTTTGTTAAATTTTACTTATTTCTATTTAAGCTCTCGTCTTCAAATGATTTTGAGAAAAATTCGTCCACTGACCACAACTTAACATTAAGTACTGGAGGAGGAGAGAAAATAAACCTGATGATGGATTTTCCCGAAGATGACGATAGTCAGGTAATATATCAACTTTCATAAACACTTTATGAAACGAAAATTAAGTTTGTCTTATTTGAAAGTACTTTTGAAATGACAAAGTAACATCTTTTGCTGTTTTTTTTGTTTTCTTGCTCGTTTTTAAGATATTTCAGTTTGTTTGATATGTGAAACTATGCATAATGACTTACTGGGAAAGATGATATATCTTTGCTATTATTAAACGGAATCAGTTGAAAATGTAAATTTTGTCCAGTCAAGCTCAGACCACGCTTGATGAGCGCTGAGATAATTCCCATATACTATAGTGTGGAGATATAGTAGAGACTAGCATTGTCTCCTTTTTTATCTTGCCTAAATTATATTTAGCCACATCTAATATTTTTTCGTCAACCTTTTATTTTACAAGTTGCGTTTGTTCATGCGTCTGTTATAAATTCAAATCGTGTTTGCGAAAACATGATTTCGGGCTTCGTGTAAAAGCTGCACAAGTCGGTAAACAAGCCAACGCGAGGTGAAATCCAGCCCTCTTACTGTACGAAGGCTAGCCCTACCAAGGGGGGCTGGCCCTCCTCCATATAAACACACCCTCAGAAAGTAATGAGGTTATTATACAATTATTGGATGAGGTTGAGCATGATATCAAGAATTATCAAGGCCGAGGTTTGTGTTATCTGCCGAAGCCGAAGGCTGAGGCGGATAACACAAACAGAGGCCTTGATAATTCTTGATATCATGCGATAACCGAATTCAATAATTGTTTTATTATACAATTATAAATGTAGAAGCCTTTAGAAAGTCTTTTATAAAGTTAGGTAAAAATAGTAAATATTCATACCGTCTTCAGATACAATTTCATCAACATCTTCGCTTTCAAATACAATTGTCTCTTTCAAACACTGCTTTAAACTTTAACAGCTGTATGTGTAGCTCGCTTGTTTTTTCTTGGTGGTTTTAGCGTCAACAAAACGTGCCAAATCCGCCGGAATAATCCGCTTCTGATCTTCACTCCTAAGGACGGCCGCCATGTTTGTTTTGTTCAAACCGCTGGTCAGCGCGTCATAGGCAAGATATCAAGAATTATCTGTAGGTTGTTAGCCAATCACAATCGAGATTGTATCAGTATTGTATAATAATGTAGTTTGTTTGAAATCTAAAGAATCTGCAACCTCGTACCCAGGGCCATTTGTAGGGAACTGGGCCAAGATGGCGAATAAAACAAAATGGCGGGAACAAATGGCCCTGGTGGAGGCTAGCTCAAAATGCGCAGTATATTGCGCATTTTATTAACCAGAACTCAGTTCTTTACACAGTAATTATACCTAATAACACCTAATTATTGCATGGTTTAAAATATAATTTCCTGTGCCGTGTGCAGGAACAACCGACAAGGTCAAAATACAATTTAAAAAAAAAACAAACAAACAAAATCAAACCGTCTGATTTACGCCATAAGCTCTTGACCAATTAGAGGCTGAGATAGCCTAGCCACCAGGGCCATTTGTTCCCGCCATCTTGGCCCAGTTCCCTACAAATGGCCCTGGGTACGAGGTTGAAGAATCTGTTCTTTAAGGGTGTTCGGACGTATTTCGTTGCTAGGCAACCGGTTGCTAAGGACATTACTTCTGGTCGGAGAAATCTTTTCACAAAACATATTTTTGTACTTATACACTGAAAAAAGTATAAAATGATAACAAAAAAAACGAAAAGAGCCGAGCAAGTTTGTGAGAAAAAGTACCAAAACAAAAAAAATCTATTCCTTTGCTGTAGAATGTCGCTGGCAAAAACACTTGAAGAGTTGAAGAACTTCGGTACACAGGCGGCGATAGATTGAAAAATAAACGAAGGACGTCGTCACGTCGAGATTTTTGGATTGAATGCCGGAATTTAGAAATAGGCAGAGCTGATGAACCATAAATCAAACATTCCGAAGACAGTGGACATCAACTTTTAACTTTGTATGTAGAACAAGACGACTTTTCGAGCATTCTTGGCTTGGAACCACGGCTGAACTCGCAATTTTATAGCTGGCAAGCTCCGATCAGGCAGGAGGAGGGCTCGCGCCTGATTCTTGAGCTCACAAGGTTCCTATAATTTCCGCGAGTATTTATCGAACCGTTACTTTTCTTTCGTTTGCACCTAGGGAAAACGTGTCTCCCAAAAAGTACGCATGGATTTTATGAATAACCAAAAATGACAAAGATACTCAAAGTCATTAAGATTTGCTCAATTGAGAAACGCATGCGTATTTTTTTGCACATAACAATTCTGGTTCTAGTGAAACTTCTTTAGTTAGCAAAACTTTTAAGTTGGCGGAAATTATAGGTTTTTTCTTATCTCAATGACGTCACAATGACGTCACTGTATGACGTCATCAAACGAAAGAACTTCATTCATATATACAACGTGCAGAATAACTAGCATTTCTAGCATGGAGATCAAATTTGTAAAGCTCTAGAAGCTCTGTGGTCAAATCAAGTTTTTCCTAACAACGAGTCAAAATAAATTTGTCTGAACACCCTTAAGAAAATAATTTGGCTAGAGGAATGTTTGAGAATAACGAAGTATATACCGGTAAATCTAATTTATTTTGAAAAGATGCCGGGTGACATTTTATCGAATGGCGTTCTCTAACCTAAACGTTTTAATACGAGCATTTGTCAACCTGCGTGTGATCAACAGCTGACAGATCAATAAAACGATACTGTGAATAATTATCGAACGAACGAGCGAACGAACGAACGAACGAACGAACGAACGAACGAACGAACGAACGAACGAACGAACGAACGAACGAACGAACGAACGAACGAACGAACGAACGAACGAACGAACGAACGAACGAGCGAGCGAGCGAGCGAGCGCGCGAACCAACCAACCAACCAACCAACCAACCAACCAACCAACCAACCAACCAACCAACCAACGGACGAAAAAATTAATTACTTAATTAATCTTTGTTTGAACAGGGTATAACCTCTTGAACATTAATAGCTGGGCCTTATAGACCCTTTTAATAAGTACAGAATACGTAATCTTCACACTTTGAAGTCAATTTCTTTTCAATTTCTCTTTTGAATTATTTTTAATTTCGTTTATTGTCTTAGCTTTTGTATATTTTCAATATAATTCAAAAGGCTAAAAATGACGCCAATGGCGGAAAATGACGTATTCTGCACTATTAAAAGGGAGAAGTAAGAAACACTCGGTCACTGATGCATGCGGTATCTAGCTATAGGAATTAGGAAGATGGTAAAAATTACTTAACGTTGTATTTTTTTTTTATTACAGGAGTCACCGAGATTGGATGTGCACTTGGATACAAATGATCTTGCAGAGTTGGGTTATAAGGTAATGGTTGTGTTGTGCGTTTTGGAATAAAAAGTTAGTATCATTTGTGCTAGAAAAGAAAGTGAGTTTTAATATATGCTGCAATCCGCGTTGGCGGTTTTGCGATTGGTCAGGCCAAGTTTACAGTTCCTATATCTTATATGCATGTATTTTACATAATTATTCGTCGTGTTGAATTTTCGTAAGAAAAAGGTGGTATATCTCATGGTACCAAATTTTTATGAACATTTTTGTTGTGAAAACTAGTAACTAAGTCACCGGACGTGACTTAAATATAGGGACAATCTTTTGGAGAGAAACAGTGTTTACAACAGAATGATACGTCGTCTTTTCTTGCGTTTGTTGCACTTACGAATTGAATTCTTGCCTTAAAAACGTTCCGAAATGTTATGCAGCGTTGTAAACTCTGTTTCTTTTCAAATGCATTTGAAAAATCTTCCCTATAGTTTCGATAACAGGTTATTACGGCGAAAATGTGGATGAAGATATGAAATTTTAGAATGACAAGATTTATCACCTTTTCATTACCTGAGAGATTCTAAAGATTGCGAATGTGTCCCCATACATGAGATAGATATTTTGAACGCCGAATGTTTCATATGCCGAATCTGATGATAATGAACTAGATCTTTCACACTTAGGAAAACTCACAACTTGTCAACAAAATATGTGCGACAGACTTGTAACTAATTTGTGAACAAGTAGTTACAATAGCGTTATTTCATGTAGCTGCTGCAAGCTTGCTGTGGTTAACCTTGTAACAACTTCTTCCAAGTATTGTCGCAGTAAGTTGTTTAGGAAACATGTGACAGGCTTGTTGATCACGAGAACTTGTTGTATGGTGGTCTTTAATAAATTCAAGCAAGTAATGCGAATACATATACTGAAACTATAGCTGGGTGGCGATTTGTACGTTTTTACGTGTGTATAAGCTTTAATTATTGTTTTGTTTGTAAAATCGTCGCTAAAACAAGTACTTGGGTACATGTAACTGTTCTGTCTGATAATTTACATGCATGTAAATGTGTCAATATAATTATCGTTTTTTATATGAACGCCAATATGTTGATCATTAACATATTTTATTTGCTTTTAGGAGTCTCCAAGATTTAACTCAGACTTGTACGATCTCAAGAACCTTAATTATGACGTTAGTTCAGTAACCACTTTTTTGAAATGTTGTTTTGTTCATATATGATGTTAATATATGTTCCATGCACCAACTACAGTAATTCATGCACGACAACAGGACAAATTATTATATCATGTATGTTGTCTCCTAGTTCGAAAGTTGGGAGAATCGCTGGAAAGCAAACAAACAAACAAACAAACAAACAAACAAACAAACAAACAAACAAACAAACAAACAAACAAACAAACAAACAAACAAACAAACAAACAAACAAACAAACAAACAAACAAACAAACAAACAAACAAACAAACAAACAAACAAACAAACAAACAAACAAACAAACAAACAAACAAACAAACAAACAAACAAACAAACAAACAAACAAACAAACAAACAAACAAACAAACAGAGACGATTAGTTAGCAGCCGAACAAACAGAGACGATTAGTTAGCAGCCGGATTTCATGTCATGACTAAACTATACTGCGGGTGAATAAAGTTGTTATATACAAGTCAATTAGATTATATAGAATCGATCGGCCAATGCGATGTAGCCGACTAGGTGAGGTGTTGGTGGCACAGTGGTTAGTGCACGTGCTTTTCACCTCTGCGACCTGGGTTCAATTCCTGCTCTCAGCAGTTATCTGATTAAAATTCCACCTTGGCCGCACGTGAGAAGAGTGCGTCCAGTTTGACTCTACCAAACATCGCATGTTTCCTCCGGGTACTCCGGTTTCCTCCTGTAGTAAAACTGGACCAATGAGGGTGACCTTTACTGGACTTCTAGGGAGAACAGTTAGCTATTAACTGATAGAGCTATCCAGTATAAATAAGATTAGTTTAGATCTAGCCGGGTGTTTATTCTGTTAATGTCTGAACATTTGGTGGGAAATTTTTTATTGTATAGGATTCGAATGAAACGAACAGTGAAGATTCCAAGTTAGTCAAAACGCCATTGACTAGCTTTGATGACAGCTACGATGATGGTGAAGTTGTAAGTATTTCTTTTTATGCATAATTTACGTTCATATGCTATACGTTTTTCAAATGCGTTAATAATTCACGAGGGAGATTTAAAAGAAACGAATATTTAATCAGTATTTAGAAATCTGCTTTACGGTCAAATTTAGCAAACTTTTATGTCGATTTTCTTTTAAAATATTGATTCGTTTGAGAAGCTATATCCACACTCGTCAGTGTTCATTCTCCGATGTCTAAATACAGCCAAGCTGGTTAAAAAACTCAGCACCGCCTCATATTTTCAACCTACTTGGCTGCATGTATATTTAGAAGTCGGAGGAAGAACACTGACTCGTATTGGTTATAATATACAATACTTTTTATACAGTTAATTTAGTTGTATCAAGCTTTTAGATAAAGATCACTGGGTTTTCCAACAAAGCTATGAATTTTCTAATCTATTCTATATCTACTTTAATTTCTTTATTATCATCTCAAAAACACATTAGTAATTCACGAGGAAAATTCAAAAGAAATTAATGTTTAATCAGTGTCTTTATATGTGATAAAGATACCTCCTTTATACCCTCTTTTATACCCTCCTTCATATGTGATAAAAATAACCTTGTCTAAGCTGAGAAAATCAAAGCTAAAGTTTATGTAAACATAAACTTTAGCTTTGATTTTCTCGGTTTAGAGAAGATTATTTTTCAAACTTACTACGCCAATGAACTTACCAAGTGGTTCGTTTTTGAAGCCATTCAGTAAACTCGCGGCTTCACCGCGTGTCTTTATATCTGATAAAACACTCCTGCTCGTTTATTAAACAGTACATCAAATTAACGTGGTATTCTCAAAAACGGTTCTGAATGCTTCGAGATAAAGCTTATTCCATACGTAACATAGGTCTGAAGCAACGGTAGTAAACATCTTCATCCAATTCATTAATACGTCATCAAGAAAATTTAAAAGAAATCAATGTTTAATCAGGTGTTGTATAACTCATCGGATACAAATTCATACTGGGTTAAACTTTCCGCTCGATTTTTCCATCTCAAAGTTATTCCAGACTCCAGTAATTCTTCCTGAAATGAAAATTCGCTGAAACTTCTCAAATTTTAATGTACTAATGTTAAAAAGTTGTGTTTATACCAAACTTGTTTAGAAAATACAGCTGTCAATAAAACATGATGTTTTCGATATTTGTAGCTATTTCGGGTATAACTTTCGATTGTCTTGTTATCTTGAAAATTTCTTCATAAAAGCACTTAGTTTATACTGACTATTATATCCACCTATATTGTATATGTGAACTATTTTGTGACAACAAATAATGGAGGAAAATTTGACGAAAATAACTACTGACAAACATTTTTGTGATATAAAAGTGCCCACATTCTTTTTTTGTTATATACATGTTTTTTTTTAAAAAACGTACGATATTTGAATTGTCGAAATGATTTTTTCTCTATTCGTTTATATATGCTGTAGAGCTGCTGGAGGAAATTAATAATTGAAAAAGTGGGGGGTCACCGAGTGTCTTCGTGAGCTACATAGGGTTAAAACTTCAACATGGAGCATTTTTCTATCATTTCGTCTATACGAAACCACGCTACAAATTCTTAATTTAAAAAAAAACAAAAAACAAAACAACCATTAGATGTGTGAATAGGATAAATCATATGCAGTACAATATTCGCGTCCAGATTCTGAACTGTACGGGATTTGCAACGGCCAACTTAAAGGAACTTAACTCATATAAAATATGCATGAATGCTATTTATAGCACAAAACGCGGACAAAGAAACCAAAATTGACTTTTAAATTATTGCAAATGAGCCATTATCTATTGCTCGGACTGCAAGAATTATGGGTAAAAGCGGACAAATTTAAATAGTGACGTCATCACGACGCAGCGCTATTGACTCTGGTCTGGAAACTCAGTGAAAATCTCTGTTCTACCTTTGTTCACGTTTATGCAAACTTGTGTACGGTGAGCACATTGTATTTTCTGTATAATGAAGCAATCATCCAATAGCATGTTATTTAAATATTAATAAGAGGGGCAATTCCATGGTAATGGTGACATTCATAAAAAAAAAAAGTTGTCAGGAACTTTAAAATACATGTAACAAGTTATTTTCATAGGATATATATTCATGGCCAATAGGAAAGTCAATTTGGATAATACTGCCATTGGATTGCTTCTGTGCTCTGTTCAATCATTTGTTATCTCAGTTGCCAATATTTTAATCCTCCAGAGAGAAATAATCACCTACTATTTTCTCCTAGATGTTCATTCAATTTTTTTTACAAGGTGGTGTGAAATATCTGCCCAAGTCATAGACTCTTTAATAAAAAGAATTGTAATCACTACAGGCATTAATTTTTATGTCTGAGAGGCAATTAAACACGTTTACGGACTGGTTTGTAACGAACACTTAAGATGTAACATGAGTCGCGTAACATGAGTCACAGCACATTATGTAACTGTTCTACCTATTGTCATTTAAGATTCAACTCATTTTTATGCAAATAGTTTGACTATCATAAAGTCTCTAAATTAAAGATAGATTCTGTTTTCTCCCATGTACTTATAAATTCCGAAGAAAGTTCAAAAGAAGTTAAATTAATTTTAGGTGATGTCACTTTGGCGTAACATGAGTCACACACCACTCCATTGTCCTAATTAGTGGCATTGTGCAATCAAATATTCCATCCTCACCATGATTCAATACCTTAGGACCTTAGGTGTCTACAGACAATAGTTGAAGTGTTAAAATAAATAAATCATTAAACTAGATCGGAATTGATCCATTATTTTTGTTCAAAATGTAACACGAGCAGTGCTGTAATAGTTACATAATTTTTGTAACTAGTTACAGTTACAGTTACAGTTACAGTTACAGTTACAGTTACAGTTACAGTTACAGTTACGTCATCAGAAAAGTAACTAGTTACCGATACAAGTTACAATGAAAAAATAGTAACTAGTTACAGTTTCAAAGTTACTTTAAAAATTTCGTAACTATTTACAATTACAATTACAATTACAATTACAATTACAAGTACAAGTACAATTACAATTACAATTACCATTGTACAATTAAAATTACAATTACAAAGTTACACCTATTCTTTTGTTCGGCTATTAAAATCAAGAAAGCATGTCAATTAGACAAAACTATTGTTTAATTCGACCAGAAGAGAATTTTCAAAATTACGATCAGTCATTGAGCAACGATGTGGTCTGAATATTAATCCTGCGCAGCTGAACAGCCTTTCATATGCTGCACTTGCAGGCACCGGTGTGTTCAGTTCAATGAAAATCTAGCTAACCTGGACATGTTCATGCAAATTCGACAATGATGATAGGCTAGCCAAGCACTCTTTAACTTTCGGTAAACAAAGTAAACAAGTTAGCTTTACGGTTTGTCCCGCTACTGATTTGAACTGGAAAATCGTTTCCAAGTGTGGCCATGGATTTGATCCAGATAACTACGTGATATAGATTGTCCAGAATGCATTTCAGCGGCGTGTGACGAAGTTTCGAGCCTGGATACGACGCTGAACGACGACTCGGTTAGGTTGGGAGTTTTATTGATATCACAAAAAGTAACGGCGCTCTCGACGGCAGATGTAACTAGTTATCGTTTCTTTTTATTCCTACTTTTTGTAACTAGTTACAGTTACAGTTACAGTTACCTTCTGAAAAAAGTAACTAGTTACCGGTAAAGTTACTCAAAAAAGTAACGATTACATGTAACGAAGTTACTCACAGCACTGAACATGAGTCACCATGGAATTGCCCAGAGAAAAATCAAAGGTTTGTGCATGGTGAAGACTGCATGTTTCTACATAAAATCACAGCTCATTATGGATGCTTTGAAGTTTGCCGAGTTTCCAAACCATGTATATCTCAATTGATTATGTTAAATGTAAATCAGGACGATTTTCTATCCGTTTATGAATATTTACCAAAAAAATAATTTCCTTTGATTTTCCTGAATTATTAATAATTTGATAACTGTCAGTTAAAATGTTTGGTTTCCGATAGAAAATAATTGGAATCTGAAAAGATACTTGGAAGAATACAGTCTTCTAATATAGTTCTTTTGTATATTTCTTGTGTTTTTAGGATTTTGGTATCAACTTGGCATTATCTGACCGTTTGGAGGGCATGAGTGCTGATCTGTTAATGCCGGCAAGAGTTGACAATAAGGTTTGTACAGTGGCAGGGCACTGTATATGCAGTCATGTCTTTATATATCTGCTTGCAATATTGTCTACAATCATTTGTATATACAGACTCGTTGCTTTTGAACTTTTAGTTTGCCTAACGATCTTACGGTGACACACTTCGAGATTTCCGAGACGTTTGTGTCATGCAGAGATTAGGTCTCCGACATAAAAATCTACCAGACTGTTAGGCCAAAAACAAATTATATGCGTTTCCGGTTCCTCGACCCTACCTAGTTTTTGGCCAGCAAAATACCGACCGTAATCGTTTTATTGAATTTCTGAGTTGCAGCATGATTTGCATCTTGGGTTAGCAAGCATTGCGGCAGAACCTAGTAATGTGCTCAAAATTATTGTTAATAGATGTGCCACCGTAATGGATATTTTGTTTTGGAAGGAAAATTATTGTCGTGCCTGGGAACTAAATAAAAAAGAAATAGAAAAAAAATAAAATCGTCATGACCTATACCCTCTCTAAGTTTTTGTGAAAAGAAATAGAAACCCAGGTTGTTTTTTCTTTTGCCTTATCAGAGTTTCGGAAACTCAGTATATCTGTGATTAAACCACGATTCAATGTTAGGAACTAAATGTCAACCGCGAAAGTCTTGCAAACTCTTGGAAATGATTAGGAGATGACTGATGTGGCAGCGAAACACAAGTCTTTTATATTGTATGTTAACTTAATTTTATCTGAAAAGGCTCAAATTTCAAGTATAATAAGGAACCATTGATTTCGTTCGTAATCTTACTGTTTTAGGAGAACGACTTCATAAAGAATAGTGATTCAAGTGTAGAAGTACTTAAGCAGTAAGTTGTCATAAAATAATATGAACTATGACTAATATAGCATTTAATTATGTTTAATAACTCAAGAAAAGTAATCCAACAATCCTGCATGGTCGGACACTTGCATACAAAAGTCGGCAATCGCATTAATTCGCAAGATTGTCTTAAAAAATCGTCACTCCTTATACTCCCCCGTACAATGTTGGTTGAAAAAGGCTAATGCAAACAAAGATTATCAACATGATTATCTGATTATCAACATTGATTGGGGGGGTGGGGGGGGATTTTTCATTTTTGCCAAGGAAATTTGATGTCAACATTAATTTTTAACCATGCGCAACTGTCCGAATATTTTGGCCAGGATCATCTTTGAGCAATTTGTGTATTACACACTCGCCTTTGTTTGGTTTCTGTATGGTTTCTCATTGTATGTACTTTGCTTTACTATTGCAGCTTTGCATTGCGTTGTTTTTCGTCTGCTTTACTAGTCTTATTTAATTTGTAATGTGTCTTAGACTTGATTTGAAGAAGAAGGATCTAGTGAAGAATCAACAACCAGATAATGCCGCGGAAGACAAGAATGACACGTAAGTATTGGCTTAGTTAGAATTCTGGCGAAATATGCTGAAGATATCAAGTGTATGCAAATGGTCAAAATTCAAAATTTTGGCTAGAATTGTCTGAAAGTGATGGTTCAAGATTATCGTAGAAAATGGAGTTTATTAATAGCATTTCAAAAACGCACTAATAATTCATGAGGAAAACACAAAGGAAATGTTTTTAAGCTGTTCAATAAACTCGCATCACGTGTTTTATCAGGTCAAAACCACATGGGTTGCGCCCTCGTGGTTTTAAACCTGATAAAACATTGCTGCTCGTTTATTAAACACTACATTAACATTGAAAAAAACTACTATTCGACAAAAGAGTCCCCGTCTCTGCATGTTTCCTGCCTAGCCTCTTGAACAAAGCAGTGATCACTCGAGCAGAGTCTGTAAAGTTCCCACCTGCAAAAAAGCTGAAGTTGCATATTGCTTGGCTTTTTTACACAGACAAACACTCTATTCATATTTTCCATGCATGTGGGAGCGAATGTGGGATGTTTTTGTAAGAAACTGCGCAGAATAGATGCGTCTACGATGAAGTTTGGTCTATTATTTTGAATTCGCCAGTTTCAAACAATCTTGACCAAAGATTTTTGTGATATCATGTAAATGTAAATGGTCCACTGCATGCTCGGCAAAGTGTCTCAACAATTTTGGTCAGGATATTGTAGAATCAATTCCTTCTATATCAAAAAAAGAGAAAAATGACGGACTTTTTCTGGCTTTGCGTGATCAGTCCATACAGTGTATTTATGTCTTCCATCGTCTCTCTCTGACTAATATCAGCACTGCATTGACTGAGCTCTGTTTACTGGGCAACCCACAAGGAAAATGAAATACACCAGTTGGGATGAATTGGCTATGGTCCCCTTGGACCACAGCCGCGTTTATTAAGAAGTCATAATTAAATTATATAATTATTTTCCATAATTCCAACTGATGATTGAGCCCAGTGAAGGTGAGGGCAATAAAACGCCAGATAGGCAAAGAATAATACAGAATCTAATACACAACAAAGCAGAAAGGTGGTCAGCTAAAGGGGAGGTGGGTGGGCAAATTGAGATCGTTCGTCTATACCTGTCTTTGCGAAGAGCAGCGGTTACTGAGACTGCACTCTTGAATGTGATACCTATATAACAGCTTAAGCCCTATAGGAGGTGGCTGTAATTAGATCTTTACCATTCGTAAAGACAGACCACCTCTTTGCCTTAGGTCATGTTAGTTCTCATTAATAAGGTTTTCGTTATTTACATTCTGAATTACAATATAAACCGGACAGATGGAAGACATAAAAATCCTATTCGCTTGCAAATATTTCCTTTTTTGTTACTTTGTGAAGTTCTTAAATTTATGCATTCATGCTCACTTTTTATTTGCTAAAATAATTCTTAGGTGAATATTGTGGGTTTTAAGACCAACAAACATGACCATTCAATGTAAGAGTGGTGTATAGCTACGGGAAAGTCTACTGTCTAGGTTGGCGTAGCCACAGAGGCTGAGCTACTCTTAGCTGATCAAACTGAACACCCGAAATTGAGTTATATGTCTTTGCGGTCCAATGTGTTATTGTTTATCTATTTTTCTTTTTGATTTACATAAATGCAAACAAAACATATTTTAAAATTTCGCTTGCTACGAAATGAATTCAGTGCTAAATTACTATGCTGAAACGAATGCTCTCCTCTTCAGATTAAACTCAGGTTGATAATTAATTAAATTTGGTGGCAATTTTATACTAAAACAATTACATGCTACTATCTTTTTGTTTTTTATGAGCGATTTCTCAATAAGTCATTTTTTGTTACTTTATGCGTTGTTTAGGAAAATATTGGAGACCCAAACTAAAGCGAAGTTAAGCCTTTCAAGAAACAGTACGGAAAGTGAAGATGAATCTTTAACAAATGAAAAATTGTTGAAAGAAAAGGAGGAAACAATTGCTAAAATAAAAGAAGAGCTGGAGAAGGATCAAGAAAGAGCAGAAAGAAAGTTACGTTCAGAGTATGCCACCAAGATGAAAGAAATTCAAATCAGAATTCGAGAAGAACATTTAGAAGAAGAAGCGCACCTCCAAGAAGGCAAGGAGGATGCGATGAGGAAATTGAAATCTGAATTAAAGCGGAAACAAACGGAAGAAGAGGAAAACTTGAAAAAGGAACAAACTGACGAACTTGAAACGTTTCGAACGAGATTAAAAACTGAAAAAAAGAAAGATGAAGACAAAATACGAGACGAGATTAAGGATGAAATGGTGATACTGAAAGAAAAGTGTAAGTCTGAAGAGGAAGCTGAGAAAAGAATATTAGAAAAACAAAATAAACTAAAGATCGAGGAACTTCGAGAAAAACTAGAGAAAGACAACGATAACGTAAGTATAGCGTGTGGTTGTTTTACGATTTGGTGCTGCCTTTTGTTCACCTTTATTATCTAAAGGTGAAGTAATACGAGCAACAAATTGCTGCAACATTGTTGCGTTACAAGTTGAATAGCATTGTTGCATGTTTTACCACCCAACTTCAAACATTGTCACGCAACAATGATTTTGTTGCAAGTTGAATCAGCATGTTGCAGCAAGTGGAACTGGAGTCTACTTTTTTACTTTTTTCAACTTGCAACAAAATCATTGTTGCGTGACAATATTTAAGGTGGGTGGTAATACGTACAACAACGCTTTTCAACTTGAAGAAAAATGTTGCCCGCATTACCTCACCTTAAAAATATTTCCGATTCAAAATTGTACGCACCATACATACAGTCAATAAGCTTTAGTGTTGTTTTATTATTAAAAGAAAAACAAGCTCAGCAGTCTTATAGTAAATTATTACCAGAGTGTAAAATAAATACATTTTCCTAGTTTTTATAAGCAACCGGATTTTGGCTTGCATGGGACAACCGGTTTAAGCCTGGTTTTCATATTTAGTTGCAAGTTGAAGCAAGTAGAACTGGAGTCTACTTCAGCAAGTAGAACTGGAGTCTACTTTTTTCAACAAATTTTTTCAACTTGCAACAAAATCATTGTTCCATGACAATGTTTAAAGTGGGTGGTAATACGTGTAAGAACGTTTTTCAACTTGCAACGCAACAATGTTGCAGCAATTTGTTGCTCGTATTACTTCACCTTAAAGCATGGTTTCCAAACATGGTTTTCGTTGAAGAAAACTGTTCCCCGTATTACCTCGTGCACCTTTAGTCAGCAAGCTTCTCCACGGGATAAGTTAATTATTTTTGGTTGGATAACTGCCGAGAATTCGGTGACAACAAGAAAATGTGTTTATTTCTTGCATGGGCAACGAACCAACCAACTTCGAACCTTATTAATCATCTTTCATTTTTTGCTTAGTTACTTGAGGAGATGCAACAACAACACCAATATGAAATACAGCAGATGAAATCAGAATTAGAAGAACAACACGAGAAGGTGCGTAAAATTTTAATCAATCATTTTTCAGGATATTATTATGCAATGAAGACTATATCATAAAGACTGGGTGCTAATCATCCTTACTTGCAGCCAGAGGCTGAATTGTGAAGGACGCAGATCAATGTGGCCGTGGTGAAGGCATATCAAAGGCGCTCCAGACAGCCGCCATACGACACAGTTTAGACCACAGATCACAGCTAAGATGTAGATGATTTTACAGAGGGAGGAAAACCGGAGAACTCGGCGAAAAACCCGCGAAGCACAGAAGAGATCAGCTACAACGCTACTCACATTAGTCTCAAGCTCGACAACGGGTCATTCACAGTCGGTCACCCATCCAAGTACTAACCCCGTCTAACTGGGCTTTGTACGTTGCACCGCAGTGGTGAGAGGCAGCGCTCTAACTGCACACGCCACCCATGCTTATACATTA
Organism: Corallium rubrum; assembly: GCA_964035015.1. Lineage (NCBI taxonomy): Eukaryota > Metazoa > Cnidaria > Anthozoa > Scleralcyonacea > Coralliidae > Corallium > Corallium rubrum. The sequence goes on from OZ035997.1 coordinate 47,136,746, forward strand.
ATTATTACATTGACAACTGTTGTATCAACACCATATTATACGATTTGGATTTTTTCTAAATTTTTAAATAGAACACATTACTGGCAATGCATGTTATCCATCACTATAGTCAGTTTGTTCACACCTCTTTTTTTGTTTCATTATATTCTTTGATTTCGCTAGTCATTTCGTTTTCAAATATTTTGGCAGTTTACAACCTTTTAGATTTTCATTACTTCGTTAACACGTTATACGTATACCAGGTTATACCAACCCAGCTAGCGCTGAACTTTCATACCATTCATATCTGTATTTTTGTACTTGTTTATCTGCATTGTATTTATTCATTTGCATATATAGACTATTAATGAGTTAAAAGATGAACTTCACAAGACCCATGGAGATGATATAAGAGATTTGAAAGAGACCATAGAGTCCAAGCAAGAAAGTCAACAGCTTATTGCTCTTCAGGTATAAATTAGCATAAATACATATCTCAATTAACCTTTTCACTGCGATTTGCGAAAGACGAACTATTTTACTCTGACTGATTTAGTTTCTTTTGTTTATTTTATTTTATTTTAGAAGGATCTTGAGAGCAAGATCAAAGCTGCTCAAGAAGCGTATGAAAAAGAACTGGTAAGTTAAAAATTCCAAGTAACATTTCTCACTAAAAACTGGTTCCAAATATGACCTATTATTAATTGATTGATTCAATGATTGATTATTTGATTAGGTTGATTGTACTTGTTTATCTTACATGAAGAAGCCTACATCGTGCCAAACGTTATTAATTTATCATTTATCTAGCCCATGATAATTAACTCGTGAAATATGAGTATCATAACCTTTATCACCACCTTTTCTTTTATATCGTTAATAGGCGTCGATGAAATCTGAACACGAATCGAAGATATACAAGACGAAGCAGGAATTTAAAGAAACGGTACTGCAGCTATTTTTGAAAGATATTCTTACACAATTTAGGTCGTACTGACTTTAGGTCGGATATAGTGTTCTTATACTGTAGGTTCTTTTCATTAGTTTGGCCTGGGATTCAGTTCACACCGACCTAATCTCAGTCATACTGGGTTGACTTTCCATATAAATTCGCGAAAGGACGTCGCATAAACTACACGTAGTAAAATAAATCAACTCTTTAACTTAAAAAGGCATTATTGCGACAGTTAGGGGTAGGATTAGAAGTTTAATCGTTTGTTTAGAAGTCGGGATGTTTTTATGGAATTTGGCCTTCATATTTGATTAATAACCAGCGCTGCATGACGTCAAGGACTGGCCTCCTGTAAACAAAAACCGAAATGCGAAAGTTTAGACTATAGAGCGTTTTCATCTTACGTCACGGCGGCCATATTGGTGTACCAAAACAATGAAATGGCGGCCATATTGGTGTACGGTATGGGAATTAGCTCTTTCTTATTCAGATATTTCGTATTGTTTCACCCACTGACCTATATATATAACTGGACTGCGTGCTCTTATTACCTTTCAGTTAGGAAAAGTGTCCGCATTTTCACTTTCAAAATGGCGGCATTTATGGGTCCTTTTGCTAATGGTGAAGGCCGCTGACCGATACTTAAGATCTCTAGTTCGTGTTGGACATGTTCGGTATTTCACTTTTTTTAAGAAAACTAAGCTATTTGGTCGGATAAACTGTACGTATGTTGTAGCCAGATGAGTTATCTTTCTTCCAGTATATTTGATAGCTTCTACAGTGGTTTATTTCTCGAGAAAACATTCTGAGAAGACATTATAATACACACGGAAAAAAATTTCAAAATAGCGGCCGGTATTATGATTTGGACATGTTCGGTATTTCGCTTTTTTTAGGGAAACTAAGCTATTTGGGCGGATAAAGTGTACGTATGTTGCAGCAAGGTGAATTATCTTTCTTCCAGTATATTTTATAACTTCTACAGTGGATTATTTCTTGAGAAAACGTTCGGAGTAGACGGGCTAGGCAACTTTGTCGAATTTTTGCCAAGTCAGCATAATATCGTCCTGGTCTCGAGTTTGTGTAAACAAAATATTTTGGTGGTTTTTCCACCATGTATTATTTAATATTTATGTTTGTTGCTGAGCGGCCCGGGATGTTTTCATGATAAGAATCTTATTGTAGTTCTGAAATACAATAATAATAATTCTAGACTATTACTATTGTAGCTTTCTAGCAGTCTGAATTAAAGACGGCCGGCGGTACGGCACGAACACTTGGCACTAAAATAAACAAGACTGTCAAGTGTCAATACACATCATGGAAATCTACAAACATTTCGCTTTATGAAGTCGCCAGCTCTATATAAAAGAACCGCTGAAGATCACGAGAAAATCGTAAAGAAGCGAGGCGTACCGAGTTCTTCTTAGGGGCTGTTGTTGGGAGGCGATATTCGTATTTGGTCAGACAAATAATCCAGCATAACACTCAACCTGCATGCATTAACTCTTTCCTGTCCGAATTTATTGCTCTTTACTCTTTAGTATTTTGTTCTGGCTAACGCCAGACGATTTTATTCACCTCTTGGGGAAGCCTTCACAGGAACAATTTTGATCTTTTTCTCTAATTCTTTCCCGTCCGAATTGGTGTTTAGTATTTTATTCTGGCTAACGCCAGACGATTTTATTCACCTCTGGGGAAGCCCTCGGACAGGAACGATTTATAAACGATCTCTCTAACTCTTTCCTGTCCGAATTGGTATTTAGTATTTTATTCTGGCTAACGCCAGACGATTTTATTCACCTCTGGGGAAGCCCTCGCATAGGAACGATATATTAATAAAGTAAGAAAATCGCTTTGTGTTTACATAAATATTCTGTTTTCCTACGATAAGTACATGTCAGTGGTCGCTACCATTAGCAGAAGGACCCATAACTGCCGCCATTTTGAAAGTGAAAATGGGGACACATTTTTGGCCAGCACCCGCAGTCCAGTTATATATATAGGTCAGTGGTTTCACCACCCCAATGGGCCACCGATCACGTGAGTGAAAACGCTCCATATATGAATGAGGCCAGCGTACTTTCGGACCAGCGCGTGAATAAACTAGTGTGTATATAAATTAGTAGCTATAGTCTTACGGGAGTCTGGAAAAGCGTTAAAATATTAACACAATAAAATTTTAACATAATAGGAAATTGTTTATGTGGTCAAATCTTTATTAAGATGTCTTGAAAAGTTCAACTATATTTAATTTTATTTTTGGATGGCTGTTAAAGTGAACAGCCACTTTACATGTCCCTTTCTTGGTTACCATAACATGAAACGGAAACGGACTTTCAGTTTTGTGCTTGTGGAGCATTAATTACAGGTGACCAAGTGAATAAAGTTTTTAGGCTCGCATTGAATATTAAATATAATTGTGCATGGCTATTAAGTTATCCGACGGGATACCATGAAAATTTCGATAACGCACAGCCACGGGATCTGAAGTGACGCCTTACAATGTAACGTAACGTTTTACAATGTAGCGTAACGTCTTAAAATGTAGCGTAACGTCTTACAATGTAGCGTAACGTCTTACAATGTAGCGTAACGTCTTACAATGTAGCGTAACACCTTACAATGTAGCGTAACGTCTTACAATGTAGCGTAACGTATTACAATGTAACGTAACGTATTACAATGTAGCGGGCGGAAAACGTAATCGAATTATAAAAATAAGAACCCAGCTCAAGATTCTTAAATGTAGGCCATAATGAAACACATGCAAAGTCATTTTAAAGCATTTTCAAATCAACTAAGTTTACAGTAATAACGTTCAAAATCTATCTATACATGCATATAAAAGTTATTTACATGTGAGAATATAGTTAATTAGAACGGCGAACCAATGATTTATCTGTAATCTCTTCTTTTCGTTGTTCTTCTAACTTTGAAATACTCGTCCGAGAAAGTTTACTCATTTCTAAACCTCCAGCTACTTTGAATGAAAACAACTTTTCCATTTCTCTGTCCTTATTTTACTTTCTTACCTTATTGTCAATGGTTCGCCGTTTTAATTAATTATTTTTACATGTAAATGACTTTTATATAGATAGACTTTGACACATCCAATGAGTTTTGCAATCGCGGTCTATTTCCAAGCGAGGCTTTTCGGTGTTTAGCGTTTCTAGGGCCCGATACACGTTTATTGGTGTATTATAACAACGGCCAATAAAGTAACGTGCATCGGGCCATAGCAACCGTAACCACCGAAAAGCCTCGCTTCCAAGGGAGTTTTGCAATCGGTCTATTAATACTCTGAAGATGTTGCAAGAATAGCAACGAAACGTTAGTAAACTTAATATTTTAATTAAAATGTTTTGACTTTGTGTTTCATTACCGTTTTACATATAAGAATTTTGAGCTTGGGGCTCTTATCTTTATAATAATAAATATAGTTGAACTTTTTACAACTGCTTAATAGATTATTAACCGCATTAACGGTCTGATATTTTGGAGTATACCTATGTTGAATTGTGGAGGAAGGAGGTTATATATATATATATATATATATATATATATATATATATATATATATATATATATATATATACTGTATATATATACTGTATATACTGTATATATATATACTGTATATACTGTATATATATATATACTGTATATACTGTATATATATATATATATATATATATATATATATATATATATATATAAAAGTAGTGTGCTGCGTAGGCAGTGTTGAAACAACAATCGAAATATGGTATAGTAGGTTAATACTGCCGAAACAGAGAACGTAAGTGGTCTAACGTTTCGAGCGAAGGCCCTTCGTCACGTTTCTCTCTGACGAAGGGCCTTTGCTCGAAACGTTAGACCACTTACGTTCTCTGTTTCGGCAGTATTAACCTACTATATTTTTTTCTACCAGGCAGCAAGCAATGCATGCATTTGAGATGCTTGTATTATAGCCAACCACGCTCTGTTGGTCACAATTCTTAAATATTTTTAAATTTGCTATCTTTTGAAACAATAAAGCAAATCCCATTTTAGTCTCTTCCATTGTAGTTGTTGTTGTTGTTGTTGTTGTTGTTGTTGTTGTTGTTGTTGTTGTTGTTGTTGTTATCGTTATCGTTATCGTTATCATCACCATCATCATCATCATCATCATCATCATAATTATCATCATCATCATCATCATCATAACGGCCATGACTATCATTATTATCGTTATTATTATTCTTGTGATGGTAATGATGATATGATGATGACTGTTGTTGTTGCTTTATGTAGGAGATGAAACAGCAGTTTGAATTGAACGAAAGACTAGAAAGAGAAAAGAAAGACTTGCAAGATCAACATAAAGCTGAAATTGAAAAATTGAATGACAAGTTTCAACAATTTCAATCAACACGGACTACTGATCAAAAGAAGCTGGTAAATTTTAACACTAAAGAAATTTTAGTGTCAAGCAAAGGTTCTTCACTCTGATGAACGACCTTTACTTAAACGTATCGATGTTTTGCGTATTTTCCCGGCACTTGATTTATATATACGTTTATATATCTTGTACGGCACTGTCTTCGCAGCACTATACTTGTATTGTATTTAACAAATAGATTCCATTTTGCCGTTGTCTGTTCAGTTATAGATGCACAGATGACGTCACAACGTGGTAAGAACAAAAAAGTGGCCCACGAGACGCAGTCGAGTGGGTCACGGATGTTCTTACCACGTTGTGACGTCTTCTGTGCATCTATAACTGAACAGACAACAAAAAATGGAATCTATTTGTTTTATACAATATAAAAATTACACAATACTTCTTGCCGGATTTTGGGGCATGAAGAAAGAAAAAAGCAAGTCAGCTGACGTGATCTGACGTGATCCATTTGTCTGTCCTCTAATAGATCATGGGCAACAACCAATGAATACACGCATAGCAACCAGGATATTGTATAATGTATTGTATTGTATTGTATTTTATGGTATCGTATCGTATCGTATCGTATCGTATCGTATCGTATTGTATTGTATTGTATTGTATTGTATTTTATGGTATCGTATCGTATCGTATTGTGTCGTATCGTATCGTATCGTATCGTATTGTATTGTATTGTATTGTATTGTATTGTATTGTATTGTATTGTATTGTATCGTATCGTATCTATAATACCTCGTGTTTATTCAGCCATCTTCCTAAAACTACTACTGTACAGACCTGTCACGTGACACATGCATACCTCAATATCAACATATATAAACATTATATTCCTTCCCACCTTCAGTTCAAACTACTCAACATGCAAAGTTTCAATTTACTACTCAACATGCAAAGTTTCAATTTCAACAAAACTAAAATAAAACGTGAACTATAGCTACTGCTAATATACAACTCAACAAGTCAATCTATATAGTTGTATAAGAATAAATTCTTTAAAGTTAAAACTTGCGTTCTTCACTTGAGACATCTGATCGTCTGTTCTTCTCGATAAAATAATGGTCTACATCTTTGTCTTGCTGGATATCTGTGCTCTTCCCGTTCCTCTGGCTCTTCCATTTCCTCTGGCTCTTCCCTTTCCATCTCATCTGCGTTTGCATCTTGAATAGTTGGCTCGTCAACATCACTAGTAGGTTCCTCATTGATGTCTGTGCTGGTTGAGCTTAAAATACCAGTAAATAGTTTAAAATGTGAACAGTTTCTTGTGATTTGGTGATCTTTTCTGCTGGCAGTAATCATAGTTCCTTTTATAGTGGTGATTCGGTAAGGTTTTGGATTAAAACGCGATGTTAACTTGTTTACTTTTGGCTGCAGTACCAGAACTTGGTCTCCTACTTTGAAAGTGGGTTTCTTGGCACCGCGACGATTATCAGCGTAGGCTTTACGTTTTACTTTGGCATCATGGTCTGCTTCGTTAATCTTTCTATTGATTTCATCCATATTTATTGCTGTAGGTTCCTGCGGCAATTTGGTACGAATATTTCGTCCAAATAGTGCTGTAGCAGGTGGTACTTTCGTAGTGCAGTGCGGCGTCGCACGATAATTCAAAAGAAAATTGTGTAATTCTTGTTTCCAATTCTTTTGCTCGATACACGCCGTTTGAAGGCATTTCTTTAGCGGCTTCATAAACGTTTCGGCCTCGGCATTAGCTTGGGGCCATAAAGGTGTAATTTTTGCGGATACTGGTTGCTAAACCATAATCCGCTATGTCATGAGCGCGGATGTGTGTGTGAGAATGTTTTCGTCAATCACGTGATCAACGCAAACGACCAATAGCGCTGCAGATCCGAATCAGCGTACTTCTTATTTGTATGTTTGAAGTCTTATATGTTCGAGTTGTTTACGAACGTGTACCAGAACAACGAATGGAAGATAGAAAGTTGAGTTTTGTTTCAGGTAATGAACATTTGCGCGCAATCACAAGACGTCAAGAAATATATGACAAGTCGACAGCTGTCAGTGGGCTACTGGTCTGTCGGTATAAATTTGAACGGTTTTGCGAATTTTTGCGGATTGTCTGGTTTCGAAACAATATGTATTTCAGCATTTTAATACATTTTTATATGCATGTATATATTGTTCATTTATACTATAAATACAAGCGCGTGGTGACAGCATACTTACATGCAATACTTTCTCGTGCTCATCTCAGCATCACTATAATAATTCCAGAACGCGTTTCGACGTTGTCGCCTAAACGAAAAGCTTTCCAAGGACGAAGAAAGAGTGTGAGCGCTTGATTTGCTTCGGATTAAAGATCTTTCTGAATCTGAATGCCCTTTTAACTATTAAATATTTCAAGTGTTTACGTGTTAGGCGCTCGACGAAGATGTTAATTTAGCTATAAGTTTACAGGCAGAAATCCACAGTGCTTGTGACTTTTTATGTTACATGTAGACGTATTCAATACTTCCTCCAAAAACGCGTCGAGCATTGATTTATTGAGACGCATCAATGCATGTGTTATAAGAGTCTAAAACATAGACATATAAAACATAAAAATATCATATAAGATCTTTCTGAAATTGGAATGCCCTTTTAATTATTAAATGTTTCAAGTGTTTACGTGTTTATAAGCGCTCGACCAAGATGTTTTAGCTATAGGATTAGGTTTACACGCAGAAATCCACCGTGCTTGGCATTATTTATGTTACATGTAGACGTATGCAATACCCATTCAAAAAACACGTTGAACATCGATTTATTGAGACGCATGAATACATATGTTACCAGAGTCTAAAACATAGACAAAAAAACATAAAAATATCATATTCTTTAACAATGCGATTAGCGTCCGCGTCTCCTGTTTTTGCCGATTTACCTAACATTACACTCAAGCGAAATTAAAGCGATATAAGTATCATATTTTAATGCGATTATAGGGACCGCGTTTCATATTTTTTTTCCTGTTCACAAAACTGAACAGTAGTTAACATGTCCAGGGGAAAACAAGCTGTAATGACGTCCCAAAAATAAATCAAGTCAACATAGGTTATGCTGTGCCAAAAGCTGCTTGCCGCCAAGATTACAAAAAGAACAAACAGCAGGTTGAACAATAAATAAAACTATTATGTAAATCCACTTAACGTGCGTTTTTGCGGATAATGGTTGCTAAACTATCCGAATGTTTTCGTCAATCACGTGATCAAGGCGAAACGCTAATAGGCATACTTCAGAAGTCTTATTCGTATGTCCGAAGGGTTTACGAGCGTGTACCAGAACAACCACTGGAAGATTGGAAGTCGAATTTCGCTTTTGCACGCAATCACAAGACGCCAAGAAAATATCCACGACGAGTTGATAGCTGATAGTGGTCTACTGGTCTGTCGATATACAGTAAAGTTTAAACGACTTTGTCAATTTTTGCAAATCAGTGACTGCCTTCTAAACCATATACCTATATACCAGATGGTATGCATTTCATAGCTTTTAGGTTATGATATTATATGTATTCACTGTTACCTTAATATACTAAAGCAAGCGCGCAGTCAATGCTCGTTTACATGCAATACTTTTTCGTGTTCAGTAATTCAGCATCGCATAATAAAACCATACATGCAAAGTGTTATTATAATTATTTCGTAACGCACTTCAACTTTCCCGCTAAAACGAGAAGCTTTTCATGGATGAAAAGACAGAGCGAGTGCTTGTTTGGGTTCGAACCAGGATCTTTATGAAATATGAATAGCCTTTTAACTAATGTTTCAAGTGTACTGTTGACATGTTAGGCCCTCAGCCATCTGATTGTCTGTATATACGCAGAAATCAACTGTATTTGGTACTGCTTGAGTTACATCAGTAAGCGTATCTTAATATTCCCTCATGCGTCATGTAATATAAAACCTCTGCGGAGGAGAGAGTAGGCGTATAAAGTACTCATTCAAAAAGCGCGTTGATCATTGTTGAGACAAATCAATTCATGTGTTACCAGGGTCTAATGTAGACAGTAAAGAATAGATTAGAACGAAAGCGATATATTATCACATGCTTTTAACAATGCGATTAGCGACCGGGTTTCCCGTTTTTCCCAATTTACCTAAAATTGTCATTTTAAGATTACAGTAAAGATTAGGGATGGGGCAGGGCTTGGGTTAGGGAATGGGTTGCAGTTTAAGTAAGGGCTAGAATTAAGCATTTATCTTGTTAAGTTATTAAAGGTATTTAAATATTAATAATTATTGTCGATTCTAGATGATACGTGAGAGCATATGCTGATATGTCACAAGGTTATCAAGCATTTTCAGTATATTTTGGCGAACAATTTACGTTGTTCAATCATTATCTGTAGGCCAAATAAAAACCAGTATCCGCATGTACGCATTGCGTACCTATTTTACGGTGTGTTATCTTGTTTGTAAGCATATAACGACGAACTTCTTTGCTCTGAAATGGCGATCCGTTATCCGAAACGATTACTCTTGGCAGGCCATGTGTTGCAAAAACACGATCGAAACATTGTATTGTTGACGGAGCATTAGTACTACGAACGACTTCAACTTCGGGGAAACGTGTACGGCCATCGATCATCACGAGCAATAGGTCTCCTGTTGGTAATGGTCCTAAGAAATCGACATAAACAGACAAACAGTGTCCCAGGCTTCCAATGGAGCTGGCTTTGTTGGTTGTCCGACTGCCTGGCAAGCGAGGCATTCTTTCACGGCTTCTTCAACCAGGGCGTCGATTTCGGGAAACCGCACTTTCTCCCGAAGTAATTTTTTTGTTTTGACAAGACCTTGGTGGCCTTCATGAGCTAAAGTAATGACTTGTTTACGTAGCTGTTTGGGAATGACAAGTCGATGACCTCTGATAATGAGGTCAGCTTCCGGTGTAAGTGATAACTCATCTCGAATTTTCTTGAATGTACGCAGTTCAGCGACGTTAATGTCAATGTCAAAATCGTCTTTATTTGTAATAGAGTTCCAAGTATTCGTCTGAATGATATCTATTAACTTCTGCATTGTTGGGTCAAACGAATGTGTTCATCCGACAAATTTGGCTGATCACAGGAGTTGTTGTCGACTAATGGATGTCTAGATAAATAATCTGATGGGTTTGTTGGTCCTGGACGATATTTAACTTGAAAGGTATAGTCTTGTAGCCGTAAACACCATCTTTCAATTCTTGCAGATGGGCGCGATTTCGGATTTTGATAAATCAGTTCCAGTGGTTTATGATCTGTGATTAACGTAAATTCATGTCCATATAAATAGAGGTGGAAATGTTCAATCCCATACACAATAGCAAGCGCTTCTCGTTCAATTTGAGAATACCGACTTTCAGTGTCTGTTAATGAACGACTCGCATATGCAATGACCTTTGTGTCGTCTTTGCCTTGTGTCGTTTGTGATAAAATAGCACCGAGACCAAACGAGGAAGCATCAACATGTAACTCTGTATATTTCGATTGATCAAAATATCCCATGACGGTATTCGTGGTAAGCAAAGCCTTCAGGGTCTCGAACGCTTGTTGTTGTCGTGAAGTCCACTCCCATTTAACGTCTTTATGTGTGAGTAAGCGAAGTGGAGCAGAGATTGTTGCTAAATTAGGGATAAAACGACCACAATATTGAATCATCCCCAAAAATGAACGTACTTCGGATGCATTTTGGGGTACTGGGGCATCCTTCACGGCTTGTACCTTGCTTGAACTAGGGGAAATTCCTTGAGCTGAAAAGATGTAACCAAAAAATTCAAGTTGTTTCTGATCAAATTCACACTTGTCAAACCCGAACCTCAGGTTGCGCTCTTTAGCAACTTGCAAAATGCTTTTTAAGGCTTGATCATGTTCGTCCTGAGTTGTCCCAAAAACGATGATATCGTCACTGATATTTCGACAGCCAGGAATCCCATTGAAGACGTTCTGAATCGTGTTTTGAAAAATTTCGCTCGCGCTGTTAGTTCCAAAATTTAAACGTTTGTATTGAAAGAGTCCCTTGTGTGTAGTGAAGGTTGTAATGTACCTGGATTCTTTGTCAAGCTCTAACTGATGATATGCGGACGATAAATCTAATTTGCTAAAGTGTCGAGCTCCATTTAAATTGGCTGTCGCATGTCGACACATAATCGGATCTTTTCCGGGTTATTTGGTTTGGGGAAAGTTACGATAGGGCTAACCCAAATTGAAGGTCCTTGTGCAGGTTCTATTATGTCTTGCTTTTGGAGTCGATCCAATTCACTTTCAAGCTTATCTCGAATAGTAAATGGAATTCTTCTGGTGGGTTGTACGACAGGTTTCACGTTTTCATTGATGTGGAGATGAACTTGAACATCAGTTAGTTTTCCTACGCCATGAAACACTTCATCATATTCAGAGATTACAGGTTTTAAACGTGGTGGTATCTTGTTGTGACTGGCCAGCTTACTGAACGTAGTCGGTTTCTCTGCAGACTCTGGTTTCTGGACATGTTTGGCCTGAATCTTGTTAACATTCACTTCGATAAAGTTTAAGTCAATAGATGTTTGTCCACTAAGGAGGCATCCAGTTGCGTTTCGGACAACTACGATCTTGGCACTTGTAAACCTTTTCTTTGACTCCAATACACATTGGAACTGTCCCAACACGAGCAAGGGAGTTGTACTTCCGAATGCAAATAGACGTTTCTTTGACTTCAGTAAACGTATGTTTGGGTTGTGCTTTTTAATTGTCATGAAGGTGCTATCATCAATAATGTTAGCAGACGATCCACTGTCTATTTGGAAATGGACGTGAGAGTTTCCTAATTTGAGCTTGGCTGGTTGTGCAACGTAAACGCATAGGCAATGTCATCGTCACTTTCTGTAGTTTCCTCACTACTGCTGTTCTCGGGTGAAACTCTTGTATCTTTTTGTACAGCATTGGCGGAGCCTGTGTTATTTCTCTTTCCTGTAGACTTGCAGACACTGGCAAAATGGTTGTATTTGGAGCAGTTGTTACACTGTTGTCCTTCGGCGGGACATTTGGTTCTGTTATGGGGCCATGAATATCCGCAGCGAAAACAACGTTTTCCAGCTGAAGGTTTTGGCGCCAATGGCGGGTCTTTGGGAATGTCAGGTTGCGTGTATTGTGTTCTGCCAGTGCTAGATGAATAAGAGTTCGGATATTTCTGTTTGTTGAATTGGACTTTGTGGACAGCTTCATCGCAAGGTAGAATTGGTGAGTTTTGAGACTTCTCTTCGATGCCTTTGGCTTGTTTTTCCGTTTCGTGAAGTGTTCTCGCGTAGTCTAACAACGCAGTCAGCGTAAGGGTCGGTGTACGGAAAGAATAACGGCGTAATTTCTTATTTGTAGTTCCTAATTCTATTTGAGCTTTGATTTCTCTTTCTTTGTTGTCTCCAAACTCGCAATATTTTGAAGCGATCTGTAGTCGTGTATGGAATTCGTCGACTGTCTCGTGTGGTTCTTGCTTCAGATTTCGAAATTTGAATATTTCAAAGGAGACATTCTTTTTCGGTGTGAAATATTGTGTAAGAGCGTCGCAGGCTTTGTTGAAATCATTATCTTCTCCTTTGTCCGGTAGAGTGTCGAATAAATCGTTGACTTCCTCTCCAATGTAATGTAGGAGTAGTGCTCGTTTGCGACCTTCGTCTGTCATCTTCATGGCGGTCATCAGGTTTTTGAACCTTTTCAAATATTTCTCCCAGCGTGTAGCTAAGTTCGTCTGATCTCGTAAGTTAAACTCGGGAAATGCTGGAAGTCCAGTAGCCATTGTTCAAACAATAACAGTTCAAAATATGTTAAATTATTTCACCATTCTCGTCGCCATTATAATACCTCGTGTTTATTCAGCCATCTTCCTAAAACTACTACTGTACAGATCCTGTCACGTGACACATGCATACCTCAATATCAACATTTTTTAAACATTATAGTATCGTGTCGTGTCGTGTCGTGTCGTGTCGTGTCGTGTCGTGTCGTGTCGTGTCGTATTGTGTTGTATTGTATTGTATGGTATCGTATCGTATCGTATCGTATCGTATTGTATTGTATTGTATTGTATTGTATTGTATTGTATTGTATTTGACAATGTAACAACCACTGAGCCATATAAATTGGGCTGTGCATGGGCTTGTCTACCAGTGGTGTATAGACCACTTTCATAATGGCGACTAATTTGAATAATCTTTTATGTGCATCTTGATAAGCCTCCTCGCCTCGTTTGTGTGTCTGCAATTCAAAAGAATTTATTATTTATTTATTTATTTATTTATTTATTTATTTATTTATTTGTTTATTTATTTATTTATTTACAAATCTTTATACACGGCAACCACATCAATCCTTCTATAAGGGTTGTTTTTCATGGGGCCGTGTGATACTAAAAATGTCTAATACTCTAAAATGGCTATAGGACAACTAATATATAAAATTCTTGTCTTGAGCATAAAGTTCTAAAATTAACCTAACTATATAACTAACTAACTATTTACAAGTAAAATCAATAAAAGAGCTATAACTTTCAACGTATATGGTGCATGTATCAATTTTAATTTAATTTTGTGGCAAGGTATTCCACATCATGGTACCTCGATAACCAAAAGTTCTTTTCAAAGCATTTGTGTTTGGTTTAGGGAGATTCAATTTACTATTGTTGCTCCTTAACCCTTTATAGCCCAGGAGGTTTCCAGTTGACAAGTAAAATCGTCTGGCGTTAGCCAGAGTAAAATACTAAAGGTGGCCCATGGGCTATAAAGGGTTAAGCGAGATAGTTTCTTAACCCTTTATAGCCCAGGAGGTTTCCAGTTGACAAGTAAAATCGTCTGGCGTTAGCCAGAGTAAAATACTAAAGGTGGCCCATGGGCTATAAAGGGTTAAATCATAGCAATCCCGTTCTGTTAAACTAAATAAATGACTTAGTTTTGAGTTTCCACTTACACATTTATTTACCATTCCTTCATAACGAGAATAAGACTTACTTAGGGCCTGTTTATATGATACTGGTGTACCGGGACGGGATGGCAGCCGGGATGATTTTGATGTATTGAAATAAGTCACAGTCTTTGATTATGTGCATCGGAAAGCTTTCGCTTACATTTTTCAAGGCCTAGATTACTAAATAACTTCAACAAAAGCCTTTTTCAATTGCCACAATCATTCACTTTTAACTTTAGGATCAGATCAACAAAATCTGAGTTTCTTCAGGCATCGCGTGGTTTTTCTGTTTTACGTGTTGACTTATTTCAATACATCAGAATCATCCCGGCTGCCATCCCGTCCCGGTACACCGGGATCATATAAACAGACCCTCAGATGCACATAAAAGAATATTTAAAGCGGTGTCCTTTATGAAGGTGGTCTATAGCAGGGGCTTTAGGGGGCCCCGTTCAAGCGTTACGGCTCCTGCTTCGCCTACATTGCACTTACACAAATTCACTAATATCCAAAACAAACGAACAAATAAAGGTCTGTTTGGATATCTAACTATACAGTTTATTATTCATTGACATCATAAAACGAACTATACATATAATTGGCTCACAGTTTGATAGCTATGGCGTGAGCAGTGAACTTCATTCTCTACACTGATCTGGAACGCTGCGTGACTTCAGCCATTAGCACGCTTCAAAAGTGAAGTCAGGATTTTCGTATATGACGTCGGATTCAGTCCCCTACGCTTACCTTTTGACTGCGTAGGAAACAATTCTGTAGAACGAATAATTTTTTTTCCGGAAAAACCGTGTTTGTTAATTTTTAAAAAAATTCGTTCTACAGAATTTTTTTAAAATCGGCCTATTGGTTACTCATACTTCAAGGAAAGTTTTAATGAAAAATTGGGGGTCACCAAAGTTTTTTCCGAATTAAATTAGTTTGAAGGGTAATTGGCAGCCATTTTGAAACGTCATTGTTGCCATAGCAACAACTGTTGCTATTTATTTGGTAGCAGTTTTTGATTGTCAGACTGTTTAACTATGCATAACATTTAGTTTTATTCTTTTTCCGAATTGTTTAATCACGTGTTTTGAACTCTCAAACTTGTATTTTCCATTTTCCAAGAAACTGCATTTCTCAGAAACTATTAAAGTAAATCAAAAACGGCAAAATAACTTATTAACTAACTTTTTTGCTCTATTCAAATACGTTAAAGCCCCACAAGTGATTTAAAGTGCCTATGAAACGAAAATTAAGTCGGTCTTATTTGAAAGAACATTTAAAATAATAGAGTAACATCTTTTGCAGTTTTTCGTTTCCTTGCTTCGGTCTTGAGATATTTCAGTTTGTTTGATATGTAAATTAAACATTTTGACGTCACATGTGCCTCATGAGTTATTGAAAAAAGTTATATATCTTTGCTATTTTCAAACCAAGTTAATTCGAAGAAAGCATGTGCGTGTGTTGCCCAGAACACTAAACATGTAGATTTTCAAGTGATTACATTTTGACAATAGCAAAAATATAGCGTGCATTATGCAACGTGTGGCGTCAAAATGTTTAATTTGCATATCAAACAAACTAAAATATCTTTAGAATGAAGCAAGGAAACGAAAAACTTCAAAAAATGTTACTCTATCATTATAAGTGTTCTTTCAAATAAGACCGACTTAATTTTCGTTTCATAGGCACTATAAGCACTTTAAGCCCGGTCAGCCGGGGTTGGTGCTTAGATGGGTGACAACCTTAGCTTCATGTGATTAGAGTTGTTGGTTCTCCTGTGACTCAACGTTATTTAGTGACCCCAATTAGTTCTGTGGGCTATAAAATAATTTACATGTATCTCTTGTAGCTGAAAAAAAAAAGTTTGCAGAGGTACAAACACTGAAAAAGATTGTTTGTATTGAAAAAATTGTCATCTCCCCCCCCCCCCCCCGAAAAATAATGGTTCATCCCTAGTTCAACAATATTTATGGTTATCAAAAATTTCTATATATACTCATAACAAACACCCATTTAAACATTTTGATAATTCTGTCATTTTTGTAGGAATTGGCCAAAATGCATTTTGCTGATCCTTTCTAGATCATCATTAATCTCAATATGCGTAAATTGGCGAAAAACGAAGAAAAAAGAAGAAAAAAACTATTAGGAACCGTTGCATTAGCACACCGAAGAATTAGGCCTATTTTGTCCGGAATTTGATGTAGATTCAGAAAAACTCGGTTTTGATTCGAAACTCTATCGGGGAAGTGTCTAAATTGTTGAAAGTGTCTAATTTCACGCACGATATTCTACATTATATACATTAAATATATCTCTGCAATACTCCACTCGATCATGAATAACATACAAATTACCTCATTGGCTTTTTTACTTTGGTTTAACGAGAACGAGATTATAGTTTTGTCGTTCAACTATACATTGAATAATCAGAGGGGGGATTCATATTTTATTTCATAAAGTGTCCCTTTAACTAAGTTGTTTAATATATCTTTAGAAAATGGAATTTTTCCAAACAGCTGGAAAATGGCGAATGTTTGCCCCATTTTTAAAAACCAGGATGCCCAAATAAAAATTAATTATCGACCAATCTCACTACTAATCTGTATGTCAAAAGTTCTTGAGAAGCTTGTTGCTAAGTATTTCTTTAACTTCCTTTTGCGGAACAATCTCCTTTCTCATTCACAATCAGGGTTCATACCAGGTGATTCCACAGTAAATCAATTAACTTTCCTAATAAATAAAATACTCTCAGCGTTTGAGAATGGCCAAGAGATCAGAGCGGTCTTTCTTGACATCTCAAAAGCATTTGATAAAGTTTGGCACAAAGGATTGCTTTTTAAACTGGAACAAAATGGGATTTCGGGCACCTTATTAAAATGGTTTGGAAGTTATTTATCGGATCGCCAACAGCGAACAGTGATCTCGGGTAAATTTTCACAATGACAAAATGTAAATGCAGGAGTTCCTCAGGGTTCAATTCTCGGGCCTATTCTGTTTTTAGTTTATATAAATGATATAACCAATGAGGTTGTATCTGATACGCGGTTATTTGCTGATGATACCTCCATCATGGACGTTGTTGATGATCCTTCATTAACTTCCTTAAAACTAAATAGAGACTTGAAATCAATTGAAAAATGGGCAAAGTCATGGATCGTTGATTTCAATCCAGGAAAAACGAAATCAATTATTTTCTCAACCAAACGGTCTAAACCTCACACCCTCCCTTATGTTTCCATGGTAAACAAGTGCAAAATGTTGAAATGCATAAACATCTTGGGATCACTTTAACTTCTTCACTGACTTGGTTTGCTCATATTAATTCAATGGTAACTAAAGCCAATAAACGAGTAAATATTCTGCAGAGCTTGAAGTACAGGCTTGACAGATCTACTCTAGAAAAAAATTATTTATCATATATTAGACCCATTCTTGAATATAGTGACACCGTCTGGTGTAATTGTACGATGAGAGAGTCTGATGCAATTGAAAATGTACAATACAGAAGTGCTATAATTGTAACTGGTGCAATGAAAGGCACTTCTCAACAAAGAACATATGAAGAAATTGGCTGGGAACCTATGTGGGATAGACGAAAAATGCATCAACTGTGTCTTTTCTATAAAATGTTTCATGGCCACGCGCCTAACTACTTACGTAACCTGGTACCAACAAATACTGGTTATAGACTGACTCACAAATTAAGAAATCCTGCAGATTTACAACTTTTAATGTGCAGGACTAATAGATATAAAAATAGCTTTTTACCATCAACAGTAAAGTTATGGAATGAGCTACCTGAACAAACCAGGTTATTGCCTTTAGAAAGTTTTAAGAATTGCCTTCGTAACCAAGTCCGTCCGTCACCTCCTAAACATTATAATATAGGTATCAGATACCCGCTCATTCTGTTAACTCGTATGAGATTAGGCTTTTGCGCATTAAACTTTTATCTTCACCAACGTAACATTCTTCCATACGCTTTTTGCTCTTGTGGAGCCGCGCCTGAGACTATTAAACATTATCTGTTGCTCTGCCCTAAATATTTCAACTGCCGAGTTAAACTCCTGACTTCAGTCGTCTCTTTGTTACATCCATCAATAAATTTTCTATCCTTAAATAAAAGTCTACAAGTTGAATTACTTTTAAAAGGTTCTAACTATATAGGACATAGAGTGAATGTTTCGATTTTAAATTCCACCATGGAATATATCATGTTCTCCAAACGTTTTTCATTATGTTAATTTTATTTTCAATAACTTATACTTTCTATACTCGCCATATTTTTCTTTGTATTTATATTTGCAGGAAAAGCACTCGATTAGTTTTAAAAACTACTTGCTAATCCTGTATGCAACAATATATGAAATAAATAAAAATATTTTATTTCATTTTAGGACGACGAAGTTCAAAAAATGGCCAACGATTTAAACAAAAGAAAGGCTGAACTTGAAAAAGAACAAACCGACATAAGAGACAAGGTAACCGTTTCTTTATTTTTTCATTCTATATTACGATGTTTACATTATGTAGTTTGAACGAAAAGATAATGCGATATAGGTAGGGAGTAGAAGTGCTGTGGCAAAAGTATGAAAAGTAATGCGAGAAAACAAAGGCACGAAATGTTCTGTTGGGATGTCGTCGTATAATCATGGATGCTTTTTATTATATTAGGAGAATCAAGTGAAAAATCGTAAGGAAGAACTTCAAAATGAAATATCCAGCATGGACAAACAAAGACAGGTAAATTAAATATAATTGCTTGATAAACTTGGTGCAAACTTTTGGCCGCCGTTGAGTAATAATAAATGTTCATGGTGTATTTTTATTTGTTGACCATTAAGTCACAATTGATAAGGGAAAGGAAGGGAGAAAAAGAGCGGAAGGAAGTGGAAGTAAAGTTCGGCCAGGTCTAATTACGTAGAGATGAGTCATAAAATATATAAGAGAAGATCAGACATAGTTTAACGCTACTCTGTCTTAAAAGTTTTTTGAACGTACTAGCTTGAAAAGTTACTGTTCATGACCCAACGTTTCGACACTCCAATCTAGTGTCTTCATCAGAGGTGGTCGTTGTGGAGACAGGTCCCATATTTGTACTCTCATGGAACCATTGATGACGTTACCTATCAACAAGATCCAAATGGGCTTCCGGCAGTAGACCGCCGTCATTACTGTCGTCACCTATTTGCATACTGCCTGAAGCCTATTTGCATCTTGTTGATAGGTAACGTCATCAATGGTTCCATGAGAGTATAAATATAGAACCTGTCTTCACAATGATCACCTCTGATGAAGACACTAGATCGGAGTGTCGAAACGTTGGGTCATGAACAGTAACTTTTTAAGCTACGTTCAAAAAACTTTTAAGCCAGAGTAGCGTTAAACTATGTCTGACCTGCATGGCTGCGTTGGGAATTTATTTGTTTATAAGAGAAGATATTTAACCAGGCGCGTATAGATCTGACGTGTCTCGTCCCAACTAAAATTAAAACATGTACAAAGCATTGTCTCTAAACTTTAAGAATTCTGTCTTATTACAGACAATTATCCATTAAATTCCATTTTAAAAGTCATATATTGTTACCAGACTTCAACTTGTTTTGTTAATAGCCCTTAAACCCAACCTTTTTTTTAAATACTCTGAAAGAAAAATATGATGGTCAACATAATGCAGTGGCCATTTATATAAGTTCCGTGTTGCGGTCATTACCTCTTTTCTGTTTGAACTAGTTTTTAGCAATTTATTTTGGCTAAAATCGCCAGACGATTTTGTTTACCTCTGGAGAAACCGGACATTGATGAGTTAACCCTTTATTTGTCAGGTTTCCTGGAGCTCTCCCCTTGACGAGTAAAATCGTCTGGCGTTAGTCAGAGTAAAATTAATAAGTTGTCAAAAGGCAACTGTGGCCATGCAGTAAAGCTAATTACTTTTTGTTTGTTGGTTTGTTGGATTTTTTGCGTTAATGTTTTTTATACAACATGTACGCGTTTGTTATAATGTGAAAATTGTTTTTGAATTTTCTCTTACGTTACGTACTTGTTTGTTTTTTAAATTTATAGAAACTTACTTCTGGCAGGGAAGCTGATAAAGCTCTTGCAGGCGAGAGCCAAAAGCTTCAAGACGATATATTAAAACAAAGACATATCCTTGAAAATCTTAACAGGTAACTGTAATTTTTATTAGGCAGTATTTACAAATTGTGCTTGCCTTACCAAATATTGTTTTTAGATGGCGTCTGCAATTATTAATATAATTAAAAAAATAACATTTGCTCTTATATGTTTGAATGAAGATTCCTAGTCCTATTCTATTCTATTCTTATTCAAACCAAATCAAATCAAATCAAATCAAATCAAATCAAATCAAATCAAATCAAATCAAATCAAATCAAAAAAATTTTTCCACACCTGATAAAAGACGTTTTGATTCGGGTGCCGGGTCAATCTCGTTCCCAGAGCCCACGTTTCCCTTACCCAGCGGGCGGGAAACGAGAGGCTCTGGGATAATCCGTTCACGCCATCACAGGATTCTTGTTATTCGGAAGAAGAGTAATCATGTTCATCAGCCAATGGAATATCGATGTGAAACGGGTTATCCCAGAGTCTCTCGTTTCCTGGGTGGAGGACGTGGGCTCTGGGAACGAGATTGGTGCCGGGTGGTCAATACCGTACTTTTCGCCTGATTACCAACCAATCACCTTGCGTTTCTAAAGGTAATTACTTATAATTTTTTTATTATTTTGTTGCTATGCAGGATGAAGAAAGAAGTCCAGAAGGAAATTGACCAGTTGAATGAAATAAAATACAAATTACAGGACGAAACAAGGTAGGGATCTGTTTCTGGTTGTGTGAACCTTTGATTTTGTGGAAATTTTGCGTGTTTGTTTTGCAAACCACATTAAATGACATATTATTAGTCCGAAATGAGTTACATCTACTAGTACTCAACTCTATAAACTACATGCATTCAGTAGCAATCAGCCTCTGGGTGTGTTGGTGGCACAGTGGTTAGCGCACGCGCCTTTCACCTATGCGACCTGGGTTCGATTCTTGCTCTCAGCAGTTATCTGATTGAAAATTTCACCTTGGCCGCATGTGAGAAAAGTGCTTCCAGTTTGACACTCCGGTTTCCTCCTGTAGTCACACTGTACTAATGAGGGATGGCCCTTACTGAACCTCTAGGGATAACAGTTTAGATATAACTGATAGAGTTATCCAGTATAAAATATAAGTTAGTTTAGTTTAGTTTAGTTTAGTTTCAATGTGAGATGCGCTGCAGAGGTAAAGTAATTGGTCTGTTTGTTTGTTTGTTTGTTTGTTTGTTTGTTTGTTTGTTTGTTTGTTTGTTTGTTTGTTTGTTTGTTTGTTTGTCTGTCTGTCTGTCTGTCTGTGTCTGTCTGTCTGTCTGTCTGTCTGTCTGTCTGTCTGTCTGTCTGTCTGTCTGTCTGTCTGTCTGTCTGTCTGTCTGTCTGTCTGTCTGTCTGTCTGTCTGTCTGTCTTCCGTACGTGCTTCACAAAGCGCTTCTTGTTTTCCTGATTGTAGTCATAATTTACAACATTTTGGGCGTGTACGAAATGTACCACCGAAATTTTATATCCAGCTTCTTATTATTTGCTTTACAAACGCATCTTCTTAAATGTGTAGAGATATGGAAAGAAGATTGTCTGCAATGAAGCATGAATTTGAAGCAGCGGCTGAGCTACAGAAGAAGAGGACGGTGGACAGGGTCAATGAATCTGCGAAGAGACGAAGTCCTACTTTGTTTTCGTCTGATGATGAAAATGGTCGACCCAAACAAACGAACGATGAGCTACAACTGGATGATTTAAATGAGAAAACGGTATTGA
This sequence comes from Corallium rubrum, assembly GCA_964035015.1. Classification (NCBI taxonomy): domain Eukaryota; kingdom Metazoa; phylum Cnidaria; class Anthozoa; order Scleralcyonacea; family Coralliidae; genus Corallium; species Corallium rubrum. The sequence goes on from OZ035997.1 coordinate 47,158,880, forward strand.
TTTCTTTCATAATAGCGACTATTTAAATATTCTTTTATATGTATCTTGATAAGACTTTCTCGCCTCCTTTGTGTGTCTTCAAACGAATTCAAAATAATCTGTGTTTTATAACAAAACCAGAAAGGCTCATTTAGATGCACATATGACAAAACCAGAAAGGCTCATTTAGATTGCATTCTGCATGGTTAAGGAAAGTTAAGCGACGTTTACTTTCGTGAGAGGAATTACAGAAATTTTTCTGTTTGCTTAAAGATTGAATTGGTTTTCATGATTTTCCTCCGGTGTTTCCAAACACTCCTAAAATCCCGATATTCTCTAAGAAAAATGTTGGGTTTAACACTTTAAAGCCTGAAGACGAGTCTTTAGTATTTTATCTGGCTAACGTCAGACGATTTTATTCAACACAGGGAGAGGTCCAGGCCCCAATGGGTTAAACAAAAAGTTAATGCATAAGAATACCAATAACGTTTCTTTCTCCAGGCGCCATGCATGCACGATCCTGTTATTCGGCACCCACAATCGAAACCTCTGTAACTCTGGCCTATCAAGATTGACATCATGTTGTCAACCACACTTTAATGTGGAAGATGGAGCGAAACACCTAGCACGCTGTTGTATTATATTTCGTCTACATTAGATTTTGGCTCCCGTGACGTTTGCGCACACGTTATTCTTGTTTCCTTGAGCTTGCTAGGCTTTAAGGTGGCTCCCTATAGTTTCAATAAATGCGCGCTATTTCATACGCTCGTTATCTAATGTTATTCATAAGTTTAAAACATTGTTAGATAAATGCTAAGTAGACGTACATTACTATAGCAGAACTATCGCAGATATAAAATATTTATCAAAAAGTTCAATTATTTGCTGTTACCATAGTAATAATGACGTTGAAATTTTGGTATATTTTCAAATATTGCATAATTGAAGCGACATGTCTTCCGTTTGCTTTGGTGAATTTTCTTAAAAATTGCTGAGATGATAGATATTATTGTAGAGAATATCCATGCAAAAAATGAAGGTAGGTTGTAGGGACAGATTTTTCGCTATAAAAATTATCGATTTAAAAAAGTTCTGTCTTATGAAATTTTTTTAAAATTATATATACTTTAGAAATTTTTATAAACTACTTATTTGCAAAATTTTACCAAAATTTACCGAAGAAAACGTCTACAAGTCTAACATCCATGTCGACGCGGTCATAGAATTTCAAAACGACAAGATCGCTGTTTACGCATGCGTAGCGATACTATTTCTAGTCACCAGTCCCCTATTGAAATTACTGTAGGGAGCCACCTTAAGCCTATTAGTGGGTCAGATGTATACCCTAGGTGGTAAACCCACTTACTGATCGGGGTTAGTGTTTTTGTTGCGGTCAATTAACCCAGCAAATCCCATTTTGAGATGCAATATACCAACATATGCAAAAAACAAACAAAAAAACCCCGTGATGATTATATTATATATAATTGTTGGTATGTTTGTTTATCAATATATTGAATCAAGGGGACAATATTTCAAAGGAGACGTAATATCATAGTCGTAGTTGAGATTTTGTCCCCATGGGACGGGGGGGGGGGCAATGTAATATTACACGTGCTAGAGGTGTCGGTTCTTGGTTCTGACCAAAAGGATCGTAGCATCAGGGGACAAAAATGTGTCAATGTATCTTGCATATATCGAAATATAGTAAGGTTAGATATACTGCCGAAACAGAGAACGTAAGAGTCTAACGTTTCGAGCGAAGGCCCTTCGTTTCCACGTTTCTCTCTGATAAAGGGCCTTCGCTCGAAACGTTAGCTCCTACTTCTCTGTTTCGGCAGTATATCTAACCTTACTATATTTCGATTGTTGTTTCTACACTGCCTACGCAGCACACTACTTTTATTTCATTATCTTGCATATAGCCTACATCCTCAATATACCCAAACTTTTACATAAGGATTTTGGAAGCAGGACAACTAAGTGGACCTCGTATAGCATATTAAATTTTGTTTTTCTTTCATTACAGTCACCACAAACAACGCAAAAGAAAGTCCCTTCTGCAACAGGTATTGTTTTCAATCATTGTATCTTTGTTTCCGGCTTTGAGGACGATTCACCATGCATGTATTGCTTTCTAGTCTAGTTACCGTAAAACTATATGTTAATCCTTTCACGCACGTTGTTGTCGTGGAACAACTTTATCTTTTTACTATGTTTAACGCCAGACGATTTTCCTCATCAAAGGGAAACGTCTTGTAAAGCCATGCATGAAAGGATTAAGCTCACTTGTTGTTAAGCCTTACCTTACTCTCTAATATCCCCCTTTCCTCTGGTATGTCCAAAAGTGTTGCGTCATATAGTTTTTTTGTAATTTGAATTCTTAAAATTAGTATTGTTTACTGGAGATAATTGCATATGTCTACTGGAGATACACAGGACAGGAGCCCAGGCTAGACATATGCTTTTCCGTGGCGCGTCATATTCGTTATGGGCCTGGAAGCTAAATTCGCTTCATGACGTTACATGAGTTTCCCCCCTCCCCCTAATTTATTTGCCCTTGCATCCAGGCTCCCGAAATATAAGTAGGCTCCGGAAATAAAAATAGAAGGCCTAGCGTCTAGGTTGTCAGGAGCCGTTATGTGTGCTTTTATAATTGCTCTATTCTATTCTACTCTGGAATTTATAATTATTAATAAGATAATTTCCGTCCACTAGGTTAAGACTTCTCTCTAATAAACCCTTTCTTAAAGCTTTAAATTAAATAAGCTCTACGATGTTACTTATTTCTTAATATCAACTTAACTATTGTTAACTTGTCGTTGCTTATTGTTGTTCAAACTATATTTTTACAGTCCACAATGGCCTGTCCCGTGAAGCAGAAGAGGAACAAGAATCCAAAGGACCGCCTTCTAGAAAGTCTGCATGGACAGAAAACCATATCGCTGATACTAGTAAGCCAGTCTTTGTTTAACGTGCATGTCTCTTGTGTAGAGATTTTACATATGTCTAATCTTTGGATTGTCTATAGATAAAAAATGTAAGGTATCTTGTCATTTAAGAATTTCGTCTTTATGGTCATGGACTTTTCTATCAAAATTGCTAAATAGTTCACTGAATTGACGTCGAAGTAGAAACCAGCCTTTCTAAAGTTGCATACGGAATTATATGTTTTTCTTATATTTTTATTTGTATTTGCGCGGTTGCGGAAGGAATCATTGGTTCTTTAAACGCAACTGTTGGCATAGTTGAGTATTGTTGGGATTTTTTTGACGTCTCTTTTAAGTATAAATTGACATGATTTGATGATGTCATGATGACAACCAAAGTATTACCATGAGAATGTACAATCCCCACACATGAGATTGTCCCTTTAATCTTTTCCTTAAACTTGGTAGTTTGTTTATGACACTATGGTATAACTCATGAACAAATTACCAAGTGTGGGACTTTTACGCTACTCCACTCCACTCCACTCCACTCCACTCCACTCTACTCCACTATATGCTACGCTACTCCACCTTACGCCACTCTACGCTACTCTACTCCACTCTACTCCACACCACTCCACTCCACTCCACTCCACTCCACTCCACCCCACTCTGCTCTGCTCTGCTCTACTCTACTCTACTCTACTCTACTCTACTCTACTCTACTCTACTCTACTCTACTCTACTCTACTCTACTCTACTCTACTCTACTCTACTCTACTCTACTCTACTCTACTCTACTCTACTCTACTCTACTCTACTCTACTCTACTCTACTCTACTCTACTCTACTCTACTCTACTCTACTCTACTCTACTCTACTCTACTCTACTCTACGCTACGCTACGCTACGCTACGCTACTCTACTCTACTCTACTCTACTCTACTCTACTCTACTCTACTCTACTCTACTCTACTCTACTCTACTCTACTCTACTCTACTCTACTCTACTCTACTCTACTCTACTCTACTCTACTCTACTCTACTCTACTCTACTCTACTCTACTCTACTCTATACCTGTGTATTTTTCATGGGTTTTTTCTTCTCTTTATAGTTTTAGAATTAGAATTTCTAAAGGGTCAGACTCCAGTGAATCGTAGTCATTCTAGATCGAAACCGTAAGTTCAATGAGACTTGTCCTAGTTGTTTGCACTTTTTATGCTCTCTTTAGTATTGTAACAGTTATTATTTTTTTTAACTATATAGTTTCAGTTACAGTTTTTGGAACTGATACTAGTTTTGGTATAGTGATATGTTCACTTTCCATTAGTTTTTTGTTTTAGTTGCTAGTTTTTGTGTAGTGATATATTTATTACTAAACAGCAACGTGTCAACAGTACTGTAACAGTTACATTTTATGATTATTTTCAATTACAGTTTGTCAGTTACATTATGAACAATTCGACTAAAATAACTAGTTTCAGTTACACTTACAGTTACAGTTACATTAAATATTTTGTAACTAATTACAAAGTTACAAATTACAACATCCGCTAAAAGTTACATTTTTGTAAACGTTACATGTACATCTGCTAGTATTATCGATAGTGCATGTAAAATGAAGAAAGCATGCATGAAAAGGAATCATATATAGTATCTTGTGACAGTCCTGATGGTCCACTGGTGTAGTGGTGGTGGTAGTGGAGTTGAGTGCAATAGAGTGGAGTAGAGTGGAGTGGAGTGGAATAAAGTGGAATGGAGGTGGAATAGAGTGGAGTGGAATAGAGTGGAGTGGTATAGAGTGGAGTGGAATAGAGTGGAGTGGAATAAAGTGGAGTGGAATGGAATGCAGGGGAATAGAGTGGAGTGGAATAGAGTGGAGTGGAATAGAGTAATAGAGTGGAATGGAGTGGAATGGAGTGGAGTGGAATAGAGGAATAGAGTGGAGTGGTATATAGTGGAATGGAATGGAGTGGAATAGAGGAATAGATTGGAGTGGAATAGCGTGGAGTGAAATAGACTGGAGTGGAGTGGAATAGAGTAGAGTGAAATAGACTGGAGTGAAGTGGAATAGACTGGAGTGGAGTGGAATAGAGTGCAGTGGAATAGAGTGGGATAGGGTGGAGTGAAATAAAGTTGGTGTACTTTACTTCATGCAGTATACAAACTATAGTAATGTAGAAGAAGTAGAAGACACCTAGTTTATAAAATGTAACCTGTAGTCGTTTTATTTCCAAGCCATTTGTTTTAATTCGTTTTTCGAGAATATAGCTAATTACTGGTACAGTTACTCGGAAAAGTGAACCAGTACATTTAACTAATTACTCGTGACGTAGTTACTTACAGCACCAGTCCTTTTTACGTGTGACATCTTCTATGTGAAACATTAAAAAGTGTGACATGTATCTTATATTTCAGAAAAACGGACTCTCTTTGGAAACGATTTGAGGATGAAGAGAATGCAATCGTGAGAGCAAAGGAATTTTTGAAAAACCGATCAACAACTCTGCATAAGAAAAAGGTAAGGAGACCAAACTTGTTGTATATTAATAAAAAAATATCGCAAAACCTGCAATATCACATGGGGTTTATTTCTGAAAGCGTCATCTGTCGGTTGGTCGGTCGGTCTGTCTATCGGTCTGTTTGTAAATGAACACGTAAACGCAAACACTGATAGTATTGTTGTTCTGTTACAATTTATGCTATGATAAAATTTGTATATCCCTACTTTGTCTGCACAAAGTTAGCATTTTGTTTTTATTTATTTATTTATTTATTTATTTATTTATTTATTTATTTATTTATTTATGGATTTATTTATTTATTTATTTATTTATTTATTTATTTATTTATTTATTTAACTTAACTTAACATTGACAAACTACGTTTTTCTTTTGTTGTAATCGTGTAGGGACTTCTAGAAAACGCCAGAACTTCTGCTAAGATTCGAGGAAGTCGTCGTATGGTTAGTTCTGCGTTCACATATAAAGAGTTATTCCTTGTAGTTTAAACGATATCTGGTTACTTGGAATCAATGTTATTTCTGACTACATTTCGTAACAGCTCCATTGTAGTAAAAAATGAACGTTTTGTATTGTATTGAATTGTACTTACTTAATTACTTTACTTTACTTTAGTGATTTTTTTCTCAATTTGACACGGCATTTATTGATGGTTGCGTGACTAAGACCTTGTTTCCTTGTACTAGTCAAATTCGAAATTATACTAAAATACGCATGATCACGGTGTTTACATGACTGTGTGTACTTATTTTCTCGTGCATGGTTTTAAAACCTTTTGTGGTTTTGTGTGAACGGGCAGAATTGTGCAAGTACGGTTCCGAATCCGTCGGGCACCTTAACTGTAAACGTAGTCCGAGACTTCATGTTTGCACGCCGAAGGAAAAACGGCAGACGAAGGTAGAAATCTTGCTTAAATGAATCAATCGCAAGAAAAGACTTGTCACGTTAAACCGTAACGTAAAAACACCATTATAACGACCAAAAGCAAAGCAGATGGTCTCAAGTGCTGGCGGGAGAGACTCGCGTAACAAAATCAACTCTGCCGTTTGACGGAGCTGTCGAACGTGAAGTTAAACTCTGATGTTTATGGCTAACTGACACCTGCGTTCTTCGCGGTATGACAAGGTCGCACGGTTCTTCATGATGCCCGGTTTGATTATGTGGACAAAGTAGCCACCGACCAAATTGGAGTGAAATGGCGAGATGTTTCTTGACAATTTTGCAACTGTGTGTGAAACTGATCTCATTAATGATTAAGACTTTGGCTATTTCTCTTACGCCATTATTTATTTCTGTATCTGCATGTGTCACAATTGAACCTACTATACTTGATTTTTTCTACAGGTATCACATGAACTGGATGAGTCTGTAATCGATGAAATGAAACATGAGCTTGATCAGGTAGCTACAAAAAAATATTATAGAAACACATTTACACAAGTCGGTCTATAGACATTATTTAGCCTTATTTTCGCATGTTTCATTTTTTTTTGTTTCATTAAATTTTTATACCAACATTGTGTTTCATTTTGTAGGAACAAGCTGAAGTAACTGAAGCAATATACCACATGAACACTGGCGAACAACTTCTTCAGCAGAAAGAAGAGAGGCTTAAAATGTTGGAGAACACATTTGCTAATGAGTTGGTGAGCTACATTTGTATCTGCTCCTGCTCTCCTACATCTACTCCTGCTCTTTTACAATTGCTCCTACTCTTAGTTGTGCTACTTCTCTCTTACCTATGCTCTTCATCTCTTGCATTTGTTTCTGCTCTGCTAATTTGCTCTTTCTTACTCCCTCATCTGTTCCTGCTCTTTATCTTACTCTTGCTCCATATTTTTCTCTTACGTCTTATCCTACTTTTACTCTTCTATTTCCTGCTTTTTTGTCCTATTTTACGGCATCCTTTGTTTCTGCTCCTTATCCCATTCTTACTTGACCATCTGCTTTTGCTCCTTGTTTTACTCTTAATCTATCATTTTCTCCGTAGTCTTTATCCTATTCGTACGTGTGCATCTGCTTCTGATTCCTTTTCTATTCTACCTCCATCATTTGCTCCTTATCTTTACCCGACTCTTCTGTATCTGCTTTTGTCTCTTATTCTACACCTGCATGCATTACCTTCAGCTTAACTTATCCTACTTTTACGTTTTTATCTGCTCCTTATTCTATATATTCCTGCATCTCATTGAGTTCCTTATCTTACTCTTCCGTTTCACCTCGTTTCATCTCACACAGTCATCTGCTCATTATCTTACTCCTGCTTCTGCTTTTTATCCTACGCTGACTTCTGCATCTTCAGGCACTCTGCTTTTCGATCTACTTCGTAGTATGTTGTTTTGCGTTGCTTAGATTAGATTTAGATTTAATAACTGTATTCCCTAAGCACAGGAAGCACAGGAGAGATCAACTCCATCTCTACTCACATGAGTTCAAAGCTCGACAACGGGGTCATTTCCAAGCGGTCTCCCATCCAAGTACTAACCCCATCTAACTGGACTTACCTTTTTCGTGATAGGCAGTTGCGCTAACAGCACACGCCACCCATGTACTCCCATTTGTCTTTAACTAGTACTATACTTCTTTTTTTAGTCTACAACAACTTATTCCGACAGTGATTCCGACATTACATGGGAAGAAACACACCACAAAAGACCAGTTTATTCTGAAAGAAGAAGTAATCACAGACGTGTTCCTCGCAGCAGTCGCATAAACTATGATAAGCGACCGGAAAGGTCACTGAACGGTTATCATGATGGATCTAGAGATAAAAAACCTCGTGTGCGATATCAAGAACGAGCTCGCTTTCCCTTGGAAACAAATGACAATCTTATGACGTCTTTAACAGATATAAATAACGAACTCTCTCGCATTTGGTCTTACATGACTAATGTTTACAAAAGAGTTGAAGGATCGAACAGTGTACAGTTACCGCCTTCTTCGTCTGTCAGGTATAATAATTGATTATTTTTGTGGGAAAAAGGTTCGAAAATCACGAAAATATTTTATTACAAAAGCGAATTATAATACCCTGGGTGCTTTACTTCTAGAAAAAACGCAGCCAGATTAGCTCTGTTGTGTTAGTTTGTATTTGTCAAATAGTTGCAATAAGATTGTCCTAACATAAAATTAGCCTGGTAACCCGGCTAGTCCGCCTCGGCCTCTAAGACAACCAATTTATTATTAACTGAACAGTACAGTCAATCAATTTATACAATGATTATTTGTGTAGAAGTAGTGGAAATCCGTACACTGAACCTGCAGAGATTGCAATGGAAAAGAAGTGGATGAACTATTTTGGAAGTAAGTTACCGTTTACGATAAAAGAAACGAGTTTTTCTTTCTAACTTAAAGTGTCTATGAAACGAAAATTAAGTCTGTCTTATTAGAAAGAATACGTAAAATGACAGAGTAACATCTTTCGCAGTTTTTCGTTTCCTTGCTTCGTTCTTGAGATGTTTTAGTTTGTCTAATATGCAAATTAAACATTTTGACGTCACACGTGCATAATGAGCTATCGGACAATAAGTTTTCTATTATCGAACCAAATTAATTTGAATGAAGCATGTAGATCTTCAAGTGATTATTATATTTGATAATAGCAAAGATATGTAACTTTCTCGATAACTCATTATGCACATGTGACGTCAAATTGTTTAATTTGCATATCAAACAAACAACTAAAATATCTCAAGAACGAAGCAAGGAAACGAAAAACTGCAAAATATGTTGCTCTATAATTTTAAGTGTTCTTTCAAATAAGGCAAATAAGTAATATTTGAATAAAGGTATTAAGTAATTGTCATTCAGCTGCATGTTGATAAGATAAAATATGATTACGAACGAGACTTAGTTGTGTTTGTTTTATTTATTATTTTTTCTTGTTTGGGCTTTCGTCGGTCTTCGACATTATCAGAAAACTCGTATGTCGTAGACTGACGAAAACTCGATTGAACTACATGTTTTGGGCGATATTTTGTGAAGGAAAATTTTGAGTTTAGGAATATATACATTTTGAGACTAAACGTGCAGCACCAGTTGCGAAAATGAAACACTGGTCGCTGATCAAAGCTGAAAAATATATTTTTTCAAAGTAGGAGCCCCTATAAACAACAGATTATTACTCTTTTACTCGTCATAGCGCTGTTACGCTGAAAAAGAAAAGGCTCTTGCGGCGTATGAAATATCGAAAGAAGAATTTCTGGGTGCGAAAATATTCGAGACAAGGGATTAAGAACCGAAGAATCAGAGCAATTTCATGAGTGTTTCTCAAACTCATTAATAATTCATAAGATAAAAACAGAAAATCAGTACCGAGACGGTAAACTGGAAACCTGGTCTTAATTAGCATAGAATTTTGCCAACTTTCAACCTGATTTTTTCATAAAATACTGATTTGTTTGAGAAGCTAGATCAAGCACTCGAAAGAGTGTTTCATCCTCTATCCAGTCACTTCGAAATTGGTTAAAAAACTCGGCGTACGGCCTCGTTTTTCAACCACTTCTCGGTGACTGCATGATATCGGATGAAACAGTCTTCCTCGTGTTTGTTCTATTGCTTGAACTGCTTGTTTTCTTCTAGACTAGAGACTGGGTCCTAATTTGTCTTATTTCATCGGATTTCGGTTTTCATTTGTTTTGCTTGTCTTAATTCATCGGCGACAGTCGGCGATCATCGGGGGAAACAATTTTTTTTGTTCTTCCGATGATCGTGGATTGTCCCTGATTGCCAGTTTTCATAATCCTATTTCGTCGCAATTCATCGCGAAGCTGTACCGGCGATGAATTACGATATATGAAAACCAGGCTTTAGTCAACGGGTTCTGTATTTATAATGCTGATAAAAGGACATTTTTGGTTAAGCTATTGGGTCCAGCCTTTGTAGCTCAGCAGGCAGAGCCGCACGATTGCGGATTCGATTCCTAGCCGGAAGACCTGGATGTTGCATGTTCGCAGCTAGTTCTGGTTTATTCTTAAAATGTTTATATTCTTAAGCCCTAATCAAACGTGAACGCAAGTCATCGCAAGTTTTAGCTTGTGCTTGCTTATGTCTCGTTTGACCGCCAGCTTGCGATGACTTGCGTTAGCTTGCGACTAATTTGATCTTGTTCAAATTTCATCGCAAGTTTTCTTCAACTTGCGAAAGCTTGCGAAACGTTTGAACACAAAACATAAGTCGATGCAAGTCTTTCGTGCTCCGTCGCTAAAGAAACTACCATGAGAACTAGCGAAGAGGAGTGGGAACTAGCGGAAGTGCAGAACTTGCGATGACTTGTGCTGACGTTTGACTGGTGGCATCGCAAGTCATCGTAAGCTAACTTGTGGTGACTTGCGTTCTCGTTTGATTAGGGCTTTACATTCGTAATTTTCCTTCACTAAATATCTCTAGAACATGTACAGCTGCTCGGCAGGATGCTGGGGCGAGTAACTCGTAATAGTACTTTGACTTATTATCTTCAAATTTATACAGATCACTCTGGATCCGCTCCTCGTCCAACTCTTCGTGGCCCATCTGATCTGGCATATGCATCATTAAGGTAACCTGAATCAATTTTTAAAAACCAACATTTTGATGTAAATATATGCGCAATTTTGGTGATGGTGATGATTGGGAATTTTGATGATTTCATAGATAAATAGATAATGGAAGGGGGAACTGGGTAGGAAACTTAAAACGATGTTACGAAACCAGAAACGATGTTTGCACGGCTAATGCACCTAACGGGTGGTCCCACATGGCCAGGATCATCTATTGCAGAAATTAAACAATAGTGTAATATCACTTGAGTTCAGCAGTGTCTGATTTTAGCCATGTGGGGCCACCCCGTTAGGTGCATTAGCCCCTTATAAGTGTATAATTACCATAGCAAGTTGTGCAAACATCGTTTCCGGTTTCGTAAGTTTCCTATCCAGTTTCCCTTCCATTATCTATGATTTGAAGTTTCGAGAAGTAAAAACAAGAGTATTTTTGTAGAAGGTGCATGGTGCAACCCCGACTTGTGAATGTACTGTTTTTACGTACTTCTTACTTCATTCTTTTTAAATTTTTTTCTTCTTTTTAATTTTTTTTTCTTTTTTCTTTCCTTATTTCTTTCTTTCCTTCTTTCTTTCTTTTTTTCTCTTCTTTTTCTTTTTTTTCCCTTTTTTTGTTTGTTTGTTTGTTTGTTTGTCTGTCTGACGGTCGGGTATTTTTTCTTTCTTTCTATCTATCTTTCTTTCTTTTCTTTGTCTTTTTTACGGATTTATTTTTGTGAGGATTTAAATTAAGCCATCAGGCGGAACACGAAATAAAACAAACCAAGGAGCACAATAGTACAGTATAAAGTGTATTTCCGTAGGATTTTCATCTAAAGATGATTTTCTTTCTTTTTTGAGTTGACTAGATGTCAAACTATCGGAAAATAATGAGGTTCAAATTTCCGACACTTCGATTTACAGGGGGGTCGCGGGGTCGGAGACATGGATAATAAGAGTGGCTCAAAGACCTTTCCTAACCATGATCCTGCATGGTCCTAATAGTGTGGTATTTAAGTGTCATGAAAACATCTCCCGTAGGATTTGCATGCAAAATTGATTTTTGTTTCATTTTTGAGTTGACCAAGCGTCAAATGATCAGAAAATGCAATTCAAATTTTCCTGCCCCTCGACCCCCCTGTATGTTGAGAGGTCGAAAATTTGAACCCCGTCATTTTCCCATTGTTTGACATCTATAGTCGTCGACTCAAAAAAGAAAAAAGAAACTTTAGCACTCAAATCCTACGAGAGCTGTTTTCATGACACTTCATACCACACTACACTACACTACACTACACTACACTACACTACACTACACTACACTACACTACACTACACTACACTACACTACACTACACTACACTACACTACACTACACTACACTACACTACACTACACTACACTACACTACACTACACTACACTACACTACACTACACTACACTACACTACACTACACTACACTACACTACACTTCATACCACACTACAAAGTCGTGCAAATCATGTGTACGTTACCCTGCAGGCAGAGGCTTCTTTTCCTTATTTCTTCGCTAAGAAAGAGGAAGAAAAGAAGGCTCTGCTGTATTTGTGACTGGTTGCCATTGCGCATGCTTGCCATGTCAGTTACTTGGTTACAATCTCGAACCCAGTCCAAATCCGGGCAGAAAACAAAACAAGAACCGGTTAAACGGGTCTTAAACGGGTTACTTCGTCCTAAATCTTGGACGAAGCCAAGCACGAATACAGCAGAGCCTTCTTTTCTTCCTCTCTCTCAGTGAAGAAATAAGGAAAACAAGGCTCTGCTTGCAGGGTATAGTGTACGTAAACGCCATCGCTTTCTTGTCAACAGGCCTAATTTAATACCAGTAGGCCTACTTTTTATGTCCAGTAAGAAAAAAGAAGAAAATGTCCATTATTAATTTTAAACTTGGGGCTTGATAAACGTTATCATGCTGCTATAAATCAAGCTGAAAGTACTCAGAGAACTGCATGAGTCTTCTTGTATGACACTTACTGTCAGATGCTCAATAGCAGGAGCTTCGCACTATTTCAGAAGTTATACGGCTTCTATCCCAGCTGTCGGTGGCTCACAATTTTCATGTAATATATCATACACGAGAAGGGAGTGTTTCGCCAGGGATTTCAAACACAGGACCCAAACCCGATAATCGAAGTCTTAGTGTAGTATGAAGTGTCATGAAAACACCTCCCGTAGGTTTTTCGACCTTTTGATATACAAGGGGGGTTGAGAGCTCGGAAAGTTTGAACTGCATTTTCCGTGATAGTTTGACGCCTAGTCAACTCAAGAAAACTGAAAAAGGAAACAGAAATCAACTTTAGCATGCAAATCTTACGAAAGCTGTTTTGATGACACTTCATACCACACTATTTGGGCTAGGATCAGGGTCAGGAAAGGTCTTCGAGTCACTCCTATTAGCCATGTCTCCGACCCCTCGACCCTCCTGTGTATCGGAAGATCGAAAATTCGAACCCCATCATTTTCCGATAGTTTGACATCTAGTCAACTCAAAAAAGAAAAAAAGATCAACTTTAGCACGCAAATCCTACGAGATTACACTTTATAATTTATACCGCACTATCTGGTTGAAATAAAAGAGGTGTTGATTTGTTGCATATTTTTGTGTTTCGTTGATTTCATTACACAGATTAAAGTGCTTATACAGTGAAAAAATCACTTCAAAATAAACTCTCTCCCTTGAAAGAACTATAGAAAGTATAAAGATTGGCGTTTACAACTCTTCCAAATCTCATGTAGTTCATGAGATATTAAGATTTGTTTGATATGTAAATGATCCTCACTGTGACATCACACTGCATAATGACTTACTAAAAAAGCCTGTATATATGGATTATATAACGAAATTGTGAAACTGTGCATGTGCGTGTGAGAGTGTACCCAATGATACTAAAACCTTAGCTTACTATTCGAGTGCCATGGTTTAATAATCTCAAAGATATACAGACTTTTTTGGTAAGTCATTATGCAGTGTATCGTCACAGGAGGACCATTTGCATATCAAACAAATCTTATTATTATATATACCAAGTGTCAAAGTTCGTGTTTTCTTCCGTCTCATTGGGCGAGAGGATATCACGTGATAGTGATGAAATTCCACTGTCTCCCAACAACAGTCTGAAGCGGTGAATAATATGTTATGCACCAGTGAATAATAAAATCCTCAAGTTATGGAGCAAAAATAAAGGTTCGCTAGCCGAAGCAGCGATGAAATAGATAATTTACTCAAAGATAAAGACTCAACATCGACGAAAAAGGCCACAAAGCAAGCAGTTAAAATATTAAGGGGGTTTTTTATCGGAAAAGGACTTTGACGCCGAGTTTGAAAATCTTACAAAAGTACAACTCAACGAGCTTCTTCGACAATTCTCTTATATTTACTTCAGTGATTTGAGTCTTTCTTTTTTTGTTTTCTTTGACACTTGGTATATAATAAAGTACTTATTGACTGGGACCTTCGGCAAACAGTATGTTTTGTGGCCCCTCGACCGCTCGTTGTTACCCTCGGCTTCGCCTTGGGTAACAAACGGCGGTCTGGGGGCCACAAAACACACTGTTTCCCTCGGTCCCAGTCAATATTTCATTTCATTTCATTTCATTTCATTTCATTGACTTTATTTACCGAGGGTAACACATGACAGTAAGCGTGAGCTACTGATAAATTAGTGGCCCTCATAAACTATATTACAAATATATACAAAAATAATTAATTAACAAACTACAATATTATACTAAAACGTACATCTATCAATAAGTCATTAAAAAGTCATTAAAATATATACAAAAATAATTAATTAACAAACTACAATATTATACTAAAACGTACATCTATCAATACGTCATTAAAAAGTCATCAAGATAGTCATTAAAATAGTTCATAATAAAATATTATAAGAGTTTATAACTGCATAGTGGTCTTTTGTTCCTGTAACAATTGCGCATAAAACATTCGTTTAAACTTAGCGACGGACTTTTGGCTGCGCAATGGAATGTCTAAAGCATTCCATTCTTTGGTAGTCCTTACGACAAAGGTGCGGCCTCCTTCTGTTTCCCGCTTGTACTTTGCACACACCAAATTAAGACTACTGTGACGGGTGACCTTATTATGAGGATCACAATTTCGTACTAACGAAGAGCGTAAATACTCCGGAACACAATATTTACTGTTTATCCTCTTGTAAACTAATGTGTTACGCTTTATAATGCTTTCTTTATAAAATGGCAACCAATTTAACATGTTGAAAAGATTAATTGAGGGTATCTTCTTATCCACACCAAGGATAATCCTAGCAGCTCTTTTCTGAAGTTTAAGAATTCTCAATGTACAATTTCGGCTACTATTATCCCACACCATGCTTCCATACATAATAGTGGGTTTAACTACACTGGTATAGTACATCTCTCGTTGACTCTGCTTTAAATATGGACTAATATGCTTCAACAGTCCTAGGCGCTTGGCAATCTTTTTAGAGAGTTCCTCAACATATGACTCATAGCTCATCTCCGAGTCCAATGTCACGCCTAATAACTTATGAGACGTAACATCGCTAATTGTTGCACTGTCAATCTTGAGGTTCAAACGTTGACTTGCATCAGAACCTAATTTAGCCGGTATAAGTGTTAATTGTTATATAGGTAGGGTTTCGCTGGATACAACGATGACTGTCATTGGTTGGTTTGTGGTCACATGACCTTAGCTAAATTTCAATGTCTACCGAGCGGGCAATAATTGAGAACTTATTGCCTGCTCGGTCAATAAGTTTCCGATTGTTGACCGCTAGAACTTTGAACTCTTTACGGCATCCTATAAACAAAAGCTTGTTTGGTACGAAAAAAAGAATATTTATAGGTCTTCAAAGCATGTGTGAAGACTAACTGGAGAAATGTATTGCTGTTCTTTTATTCTGAGACTCATATTTGTTTGTTTGATGTGAAATTACAGAGCCAGGCGAAATGTTTTGGTAAGTCTTTCAGTTTTTTCGTTTGTGTACTTTCCATTGATAAACGTCGAAATTATTCACCGAAACTCAAGCTATATAACAAAACACTTAATGTCTGCTCCCTCGGGAAACAGTAAGTTTTGTTTTCCCTCGAGTCTCGATGTTTCCCTCGACTTCGTCTCGGGAAATATCAAGACTCTCGGGAAAACAAAACTAACTGTTTCGCTCGGGAGCCGACATTAAGTGTATAATATCTCATAAACTACATGAGATTTGGAAGAGTTGTTAAACGCCAATCTTTATACTTTCTATAGTTCTTTCAAGTGAGAGAGTTTATTTTGAAGTGATTTTTTCACTGCATATATAGCATTTTAAGAAATGTTATCCAGTTCACTAGCGAGTTTTCTACAGGTTTTCACTGGGTATGCATGTGATGTTGTATATACGTCCATGAAGTGGCTACGATAATCATGAATTATTAATGATTTAAAAAGAGTGTTTGAAGCTTTGCTAGGGACGTGAAAAACACTAAAACGTTGATTATTTTTTGCTGTAGAGATTATGTCCATCCATATCATCATGAACCACGACTTGAAGACAGAACAGATAGTCATAATCAATGGTTGAAGAAGTTTCGATCAGGGAGTGCTATTCCCGCTCGACAAGATGATCATCAAACTTCAATGTATCCTTTAACTGACTTTGTTTAAAAATTAATTAGTTAATTGTTAACTCATTGTGTGAGTCACATTATGTGACTTTAACGGTTGCCGCAACTTGTCTCACCACAATTTTGACCATTATAATAATAATAGTTCAATTTATATTTTTCTCAAAATACAAGGGATTTACATAAAGATTGCTAAAAAAATCAGTCAGATTGACAAGTTAAGAATATATCAGATCGGATCGAACTAATTCTTAAATGTATGTTTATCTACATTAAAACTAGTCAGACATTCTGTTCGCATAAAAAAGGGTGCTTAGAGTGGTTAAAATAATGAAATTCTGTGGTAGTTACATATACAAATAATGAATGTTTCTGAGTACAATAGAAAAAACTAGGTGAAAGATGAGATGTTTAGATAGTCAACTTGTACCCAGGGCATATTGCCTCCACGTTGGAAGGTCGGCGATAATGGCCCTAGCATCGGCTGGTCACATGACACCCAGAATTTTGGGGTGTTATGGCAAGAAAATCTGTGCGGTCTTTGTGTTTTGTCTTAGTTTGTATAATACGTATACATGAATAATAAATGAGAAATATTTAACACTCTGCCAAATCACTCATGTGAACCCTTTATCATAAAGGCAACTGGCTAGCATTATTCATCATGATACTCCCCACGGTTATCCAGGATACATGTAAATGTCATGAACAAACATATATCTAATGTTGTTCTTGACTTTAACCAACGCTATCGTTTCCAGTCTTTGGGTAAACCTATTGCAATTCAAAATTTCATAAATAAATTATACTCTATCTGAATTAATCGAGTTTTTAAACCGGCCAGGGCCATTTTCGCCGACCTCCCAACGTGGAGGCAAAATGCCCTGGGTACGAGGTTGTTAGATAATAGTTAGGTATACAAATAATGATTGTTTATAAGTGCAATAGAAAACATATTTTTAAAGAAGGGATTTTTAAAGAAGGGGTGTTGAATGGAACAAAAATGCACTGTGAATGACGTAGGCAGTGTAAGGGAAATTCTATTCAACATCACGTGATCAATAACCAGCCAATCAAATAACGATGTCTTCAGTAAAGTGTTATATAAATATTTTTATATCCAATCATTAAGAGTTCTATATTTCGCACCACAGGCTCCAGGCAGTGTTTTGGGTAGACCAAAGTGAAAAGGTGGTGGATTAGTTTTTATAACGTAATACTGACGTTGAAGTGAAAAAAAAGTGAAAAAGTGGTGGATTAGTTTTTATAACGTAATACTGACGTTTCGAAGCCTTTCATCAGTAAAAGTCTTGGGATTAAGGATCGTTTGTGCTTCAGAGTTCCAGCATTGCGTTGCTATTGCAAAAAAAGTGTTATGAATATTTGCATGGTGTACCAGGGCCTTAATAATCTTTACCCTCGTGATCTGACCTCGTGTAATCTTCCTTGACGACAACACACAGCTCAGACTTCAGTCGTTTTGTTCCCATGGAAACATCTTCTGGTTCTATATCACAAAGCGCATTAAGTACGTCCATATGGCCAAGAAAGTTAACTTTGGATGACACGGGCGAAATAAAATATATTTAAGAAATCGACATTTTAACATAAATGTACATACAGTTTTTTTATTGGAAAATATTTTATATTATATTTTTAATTATAGTAAAACTAAGTTAAATATTAAACCATTGTCGTCGCTATTCTTACTAACTCTATTTGTAGTATACTGTGCCGAAAAAATCGTAAATTGTTTATTTAAATTAAATTAAGAGCAATAATTAAAAAATTAAAAAAAATAAAATTACTTAATTTTCAAAAATGAAAATTCTCTCATCTCCATTGGCCAAAACGAAGGCCATTTTATTCCATAATATCACACATGTCAAAATTACTCCATGCATCCTGATTGGTCGAGAGGAGTGCAATTTTAATGTAATACAGTGCATGCAGAAAAATGAAATACAGTGCAATACCGGAAACTACTGGAAAGCCAATGAAATGCCTATGCGGACTTTGAAGGATGGTTTTCCCTTCATGGGAAAATCCAATATGGCGACCACAGAGTTGTCGAAGAACATTTTGATGAAAGACAGAGTGAATTTTGCTTTAATATCGCCATTAAGACTGCGTTCACACGAGTCCGGTGTAAAAGATAAACGGTAAAATGTGGTTACGTTCACACGAATCCGTCATAATTTAACGACGCTTTGAAGGCGTTCACTCGACACCGGAACCTTTCTGGTGTATATCCAGTATTTCAATGCTGTGCAGTGTTTAAATAGCCATATCTCGTCAAAAGTAGATGGAAACGAGAAGCAATTCAAAGAATATTATCCCCCAAGGTGTATAGTGCATTCTAGGTTTACAATTTTAGTCTTCCCATTAGGAACTCACCTTATTGACTTCATCTTCTCCTATTTACATTGCTAGTCATTGTTGTAATAATGTTATAATTGTTCAAACAGCAGCACAAGTCCTTAGCAGAAGCTTTCCGAAGTCGAGAAGACAAATAAAGTTTTCCATCGCTGAAAAATACGCCAGCCGTTTGGTTAGGAGCCGAAAATTTAGGAACTGGGTACTAAAGCGGAGCGAAAAAGTGCCGGATCTTGTGTTCACACGACACCGCCAAGGGTTCCGTTTCATTTCGCTCCGTCTAGAAATCGTTTTCAAAACGCTCCGGTTAGAGCGCCGTTTTCACACAATTTCGATCCGGTGCCGTGTGAAGGCAACGGCGTTTTGTGACTTTTTAGCGCCGTTTTCAACTCGCTCCGGACTCGTGTGAACGGGGTCTAAAGTGCCTGCAAGAAGACTAGAGGAGGTTAGATACTATGAGAAAAACGTTTGACGTATTTAGTGAACGAAGCTTCGAGAAGTGAAGCAATGAGTGCTCTGTAAGCTCGTAGTTGAAAGAACATGTCTACATTTTCATGTATATTATTAATAAGTAATAGCATGTTGTTTGTTTCTCGGGGAAACCAACCTTTGGGAACAAAACACTTAAAAAAGACAGGAAATTGCAAATTGTTTTCAGTGAACTAAAAACTTTGAATTCTTTTTAATATTCATTTGTGAACAAAGTAATATTTTTAAAGTATATACAAGTACATTCGATATATATATATATATATATATATATATATATATATATATATATATATATATATATAAGCATATATATAGCATATATATATAGCATATATATAGCATATATATATATATATAGCATATATATATAGCATATATATATAGCATATATATATAGCATATATATATATATATATATAGCATATATATATAGCATATATACTAAACATGGATGTTATAAAGCTGACGGATGGTCCAAGAGTGCTCGATACCATTAGAGGTAGAGCGTATTATATGTAAAAGAGTTAGAATGTTTTCGTCACTACTCTGAGTTTCACGCGAAGAGCGATCTTCAGGCAACTGACAGTTCGGCTTCAACTAGTCGTTAATATACTTGGCGAGTTAAAAATAGTTCTGATGACGTTGTTATCTGTTGGTCGTTTGTTGACGTTCTTTAATCGGTGATTGATTGTGTGACGACACTAAGTATATTAACGACTAGTTGAAGCCGAACTGTCAGTTGCCTGAAGATCGCTCTTCGCGTGAAACTCAGAGTAGTGACGAAAACATTCTAACTCTTTTACATATATAGCATATATATATATAGCATATATATATATAGCATATATATATAGCATAATAGCTGATCATGCATTGTTAACAACAGAAGCCTGAGTTATATACATGAAATACATGTTAAAACAATAACAAAAACAGTAACTATATCAAAAGTAAATTTATAGATCCGAATTCGAGTTTTTAAACTACTCCCAGTAGGTTGGTATAAATATGTAATTCGAGATTGGAGATCAGGGTTGGCTGGTGCATGGGCTACCAATTCGGGCCTCGAAATATTTCTCAAATACGGGCCTGCATCGACCGTTACGAAGCGGAAAATCATATTCATCCCTTTCCACTATTCATGCATGATGCATACACTATGGCGAATTTAATGTTTATAATCGACGGCGAAGCGATGGGATTCTTATGATTATTACTACGGTTGTCACTTGTTGTTGTAAAGTTTTAGTATTACAACGACCACAATAATGGGATAGAGCAGTAGAAATACCACCAAGAAGCAACAGACAGCATTCGGGTTTCGATTTGACACAATGCTGCTCATGTCAGTTCCTCCTAATGAGATGTTTCCTAGCCATGCAGAGCTCTTGACCCTTCGCGACAGCTGCTCGGCGCTAAAACCAGTGGCTGAGGCTTTCTTTATATTTTCATTCACCTCGCTTTCTATATCTTTCCAGTTAGAACTGTAAGCCAACGCTTGGATACAAAATTCCTTCGAGAACTCGACACAGTCGTTTAAGAGCACGTTGTAACGATGTGGTGCTGCTCTTATAGCGGCAAGCTGAAACGCCGACGGACCGATCTGTTCATAATGACCGATGAAATAACTTCGACTGCCAATTCGTTCTCTGATATTCTTGAACAAGGTGAATTGTTTTTGAATCTTGTACGTTCGCATTTGTTGATTGTCGTAACACAACTCAAACACGTAACACAGAATTAAATCTGGTACATCGAATGGAGATTTTATAACATCTGTGGTGAGCTTTTTGAATTGTGGGTCAACGGCAGCTGGCACACACAACACGAATCCATGCCAGTTTTTGGAAACGCAAATAAATATATCATAGTCACTTTTTCCCAGCGCTGCAAGTCTTTTCAGTGTTTCATTGTCCTCTCTTTTGTAAGCGGCAACAATGTCCCTGTCGAATTCTTCGAGGTTGTTAACGTAATAAGCGAATGGATCAACACTTCGAAAAGTACCTTCGACCATGTTTCTTGCTCATGAAATATATATGCTTGTTGACGTGGACTGTTATAACTCATGCAGAGAATTCCGGATAAGCATTGTTCATTCCAGGAAAAGAGTTTAATTACTAGTTTCTCAGTAGTGTGCCTATTGTTGCATCATTCATGGATGTGTCTTGTATGCTTATTCGAACCTGGGATTCAAGTATAGAGTTGTTGCATGCGCTTCTCTGCTTCGAGGGGTTTTCTCCTGAGCGAGGTTTATTTTCTCTCCGCAAAGCCAACTTTGGCTTAATTGGTCTTATCTACAGTGTGTACTGTATCAAAAAAATTCGAACCCTTAGAAAATGAATTAGCATTCGTTTCAAACAACCTATTGTAGTAGTTTGAAAGCCTAAACACTTCTGAGCCACGGATGCGTAAAAAAACACGGTCTTATACACCTGGGAAATTAAGATAACTTGAAGTGTATGCATGGTGAAAGTATTTAAAAGCTTTTTCTCTTCCTGTTTAACTTATTACTGATTAATTTGTAACGCAGCGCTTTTAGGGCTTTCAAACTACTACAATAGGTTGTTTGAAAAGAATGCTAATTCATTTTCTGAGGGTTCGAATTTTTTTTATACACACTGTAGTGTTCCCGATTAGTTCCTCTCTAAATAATTTCACCCAACAATATCAGTTTAAATTTGGCAATAGTGACAAAACTATCCGAAAAACCCTCCATTAATTTTAAACTCAAATGTTTCTCGAAATATATCCTACAAAGTTGCAAACTTGACAAATTTTCCCGGAGGAAATTCGAGAAACGGAAGAAAAATTATTATAAATGTCAAATTGTTCCCCATTTTTTGGCTGATTGATACATGTAATGGGTGGATTTTATGACCTCATGCAGCACGCGTAAAAACGCACGGAAATAAAATCTTGCATTACTTTCGGTGAATTTTTTGCTTATAATTCTTCTTTTTTTTTAATCAGTGGAGATATTGGCGAAACCATCTGAACAAAACAATTCCCTCAAACTTGACAAATAGCAGGAAAAAAAGATAAAGAAAGGTATATGACAGAAAAATCTCAAAAGATCTCTTGATTGTTACCACGATACCATTCTTCCAAAAGTGAAGTTGGCTTATTGATTGAGTGAGTTATTGATTGAGTGATTGATTGATTGATTGATTGATCGATTGATCGATCGATTGATTAGTTGGTTTGTTGCTTGGTTGGTTGGTTGGTTGCTTAATTGATTGGCTGGTATATTTTAATCCGTGTATCAAACCATTTAGCAACGATTCCCAAAAGCTCATATTACAGAACCAATACTTTTCGACAATTACACATTTTCTTAATTGACCTCATATCTATTGTTTTAATATATACTAAATTTTACTTACCTGGAATAATGTTATTCCACAATATTTTTACGTATTGGTCTCGATCAGGTCTCGATTGCTCGTGCCACATGCCCATTGCATGGCCTGTTTTAAAAGAAACGATGTCTAGCTGTTAGGAATTGGCCGTTATTTATGTTGAGATAAAGTTTAGCAAAGGGGAAGCAATATGGAGTTGAAAATTTTTGAACCCTCTCAGGAACGAAGGCAAATTTTTAGATCTTTCTTATTGTTCTAATAACAAGCGAAACGTCTCTAGCCCTCCAATCAATCACTCCAACTGGCACATATTATTAACAAGCTTAAACTTGAAGAATTAGCCTAGCTTATTGTTCATGCATCGAAAAGTCAATTCCCAAACCGATTGTCCAAAATCTAACTGATTTTTGTGACTAGTTTCCAAAGGTGCATGTGAGAATTAATGCGTAAAAAATAGATAAAGGCAAACAATTTAATACCTCTTCTAGTGAATACCCACAGATTAATTCTCACTGTACATTTCTCAAACCAATTTTTCAGACTGGACAATATTTGTGGTAAACTCTTGAATTCTTTGATGGATTTAATTAAGTAGAAAAATAGTGCGCAACTAAACTCATTTCGCCCATTGCTATTGGAATGATCATATCCCAGACGAACGCACCCTTGCGAGTGCCAAATTAAAGGTGCATATGAGTTCAACTAATAAAATTATTGCAAATTATTTTCGTTAAAATGCCATGTATGTATGTATGTTATATGCTTTCGAGTTTCTAACTCACAGAATTCTGTTTTCATTCTATGCTTTTGGAACTCTAGATGATAAGCTATAAATCATTTGACCTTCTTTCTTAAAAAGGATAAAATGTTTTTATCCATTTGCATGTACTGGGAGTGAAACCTATTTTCCTTATTCCCATTTACCAACCTCCTCCCATAATGAATATGCGCGAAATAATAACCATGCTTGCCAATTTCGTGCACCGCAATAACCTTGTTTTCGCAGCCTTTGTCTATTGATATTTCTTGAGGTTTTCCTAGACGTCCAACAGGTGAATTGCACCTAGAAATAGGAAGTATAAACACAGCGTTTTATTGAACCATTCAATAAACAAATTAAACCAGATTATCTATATAGTATAAGACTTTTATTTGTATTATTGACCATAATCAACAGTTAATAATTGTTTATGTATTAAATGCTGGATAAGACACTGCGGTTCTGGTTTGAGCGTGGACACGCGTAATTTGACGACACACGTTTCACGCGGGAAACTAACATGTTGCTAAGCGGAAACTGTAACGTTACTAAGGCCAAACGGTATTGTTTCTTCGCACAAACGTCGGTTGTGGGGTTTGTCAACGTAATAGCTGATCGGAAAAGCACTGTGGAGTTCTTAGCTTCACTTGACGAAGATTTAAATGTGTATAAAGATAAGTTATAAACATTCCCACATTTGCTTTGGAAATTTGGCGCTCGTTTCAAATTGAAACAATACCGTTTGGCCTTAGTAACGTTACAGTTTCCGCTTAGCAACATGTTAGTTTCCGTGTGAAACGTGTGTTGTCAAATTACGCGTGTCCACGCTCAAACCGGAACCGTAGTATAAATTACCAAGTTACTTTACGTTAACATATTTGTTTTTACAAAGAGAAACAGGAGAAATATCCTGAACTAAAACGGCGAGCATGTATGATTAAATTAAAATCTTCCAACTCCAGATGTAATAACAGCAACGGTTCCTACCCTTGACCGCTATAGAATACAATGTATGCTTTGGGTTTGACGCGCATGTGTTTTATTTTTGTCCATTTTCCCAAACAAGGTAATACTTTTCCCCATTCTGCTATCGCAGCCCAAATTGCTCTTCTAGCTCAGAGTTGGAAAAAAGCTTCGGGTATGCGGGTACCACCCAGAGGAAGGTTTACTGTAGTGAAGAAGGTTTAAAGTGAAAATACGTGAAACAACACATTCGGTAATCTGAGAAAGTTACAACTGACCAAGCAAGGTGTCGAGAAGAAAAGCGATTTGCAGCAAAACATTGGCAAACCAACAATTATGCAGCACTAGCAGTGGCAGCAGTTACATGTGTGAGACATGTACGCCGATGTCTGCTGTATTTAGTAGGCTGTCAGTCAGCAGTGATCAGTTATTAGTAGCTATTGTAGTATGCCAAAGCTTACCTATATAGGAAAACCTAGAAAACCAAGGTACTGTAAAAATCACGCAGTATTAATGAACGTTGCAAAACACAAAATTCTCGCTATATATTTTGGGGAAGGTTATCTAAACTTAAAAACCCATCCGGAGGAAGGTTGAATACTTTTTCCAACTCTTTTCTAGCTTTTCCTAAACAACAAAATTGCAGAAAACTATGACTGGAATGTACAATATTTCGAAGCTGATTATTGTATATGAGGCATGCTTCGTGGTTTGCCTGCATAGTTTGCTCGGCAAATCGGGCTAAGCTTACTTTCGGAATTACATGGGAAACCCGATCCAGTCTGTCTTTAAGCCGGTTTTCCACTTGCGAATATTGAATAGGTTTCTAATTAGTTCCAGACGACAGCTCATAAGTCAAAAGAAAAATTCGATTCGCGCGAATTTATTCACAAGTGAAAAACCGGTTTTAAGGGCGTTGCCGTGCCTATTGGTTCCGCACGAGCAATCGTACTAACAAATCAACGAACGAACGAACGTACGAACGAACGAACGAACGAACGAACGAACGAACGAACGAACGAACGAACGAACGAACGAACGAACGAACGAACGAACGAACGGACGGACGGACGGACGGACGGACGGACGGACGGACGGACGAACGGACGAACGGACGGACGGACGGACAGTATTTATCTATGCTATATCTTGGTTACTTTTTTTTCAATTTGTAATTGTATCCCAACTGTATCTATAGCAACAAAATATGTCCTAACATGCT
The DNA here is from genome assembly GCA_964035015.1 of Corallium rubrum. NCBI lineage: Eukaryota > Metazoa > Cnidaria > Anthozoa > Scleralcyonacea > Coralliidae > Corallium > Corallium rubrum. Next base: position 47,184,645 of record OZ035997.1, read on the forward strand.
TTAAATTGATACTTAATTCTTGAGAATTTCGCGCAAGATTCTATAGTTTTGCATGACCTTCTTCTGGAGTTCAACTATATGACTGTCAATATACCATGTAATCTCTTTCCATCTGGATATACTGTTAAAATACTCATTAATAATTCATGACGAAAACAAAAAAGAAATCAATACCGTAGCAGTGGTTGTAATTCGGATACAGCATCGTCCTGATTTACATAAACTTTAGCTTCGATTTTCTCGGCTAAAACAGACCGTATCCCCAAAATAGTTGGTGAACTTGATTACTAAGATGCATTTGTATTTTAAGTACGATAAAGCATTCGCAGCCGAGCTGCATCTGATTTACTACAGTTCGCTTGCAGCTCGCCATGTAAATCAGATACAGCTCGGCTGCTCATTACTTACTATTATTAGTTTGGCGATATGACTTAATTATTGGTCTCATTTCATTAAGAATATTGTCTACCAAGACCCTTCATGCAATATGTATTTACTGAATAACATTGTAGTAAAACAGACTGTTATCATAATTTTTATTATTGTCATCATCATCATCATCATCATCATTATTATTGTCATTGGCACTGTCATCGCCGTTTTCATCATCATCATCATCATCATCATCATCATCATCATCATCATCATCATAATCGTCATCGTTTTTGTCGTCGTCGTTGTTGTCATCTTCGTCCTTCGTCTCTTCTTCCTTCTCCTCCTCCTCACCTTGGTATTCTTCTCTTCCTTCCTCTTCATCGTCATCATTATAATATCATCATTATCCTTGTTTTTATTACATTATCATTATAATTTTATTACATAATTGTCATTATCTCGCAATAGTTCAACTTACTGTTAAGAGATGAATGTAGCTCATAAACCAAACTATTACGCGCGGCCATCTGTTTCCTCCAAAGTTTTTGAGGACTGCTCTCTTAGATCGTTGACCTTTACCAAAAAGTTGTTGGGCCTCATTCTTTGTCATTCTGATATCTCCTTGATATAGGAAGAGTCCATCTTCTTTTTTAACGGTAGCTTAAGAAATAGATTAAAAGTCTAAACTTCGCAAAAGTGCTATGAGTTATGGTTTAACTATGGTCTATGGCATGATAAAATACGATGGAGGAAAATTACAGGAAATACATTTTGAATAAAATACTCAATATGTTAATCACGCCAAGATGGATTTATCTCTGTCGTAAGCGTTAGCGTAGACGATCCTATCAAATACAGTTGGCTCTTGTCCAAATGCTTTTGTCAAGCTTTTGGCTTTTAAAACTTTCCACAATGCCTTCCAGTTGTTCTTGTCATTGAATGATATTGACGGCGTTTGAAGCAATTTTGCTGCAATGTAGAAGAGTACCGATGTGATATATACAGATGGTAACATGAGCACGATACCAACCGTCACCGTGTATACTCCACTAACATGTGAGGTTGTGCTTTGCCGTATAACAAAAAAAGGAGAGAGACAAAGATAAAGTCAAACTTACAAGTTCTCACGACCTTTCAGAAATCGTCATGTCGACGAATGCAAAAGCTTCAACATGCACTTAATATTTAGTAATAAATTGACTAATAATTGTGACTATAATTACCTGAACAGTAAGAAATTGTGAACAGTAAGTAAGGCTGAAATTATTTTCGTAGAAAGCATAGTTCGATGTTGAGCCAATTTATATACGCCTATAGCAAAAATTTAAGTTAATGAGACAAAAACGTCTAAGCAAAATGTAAAGCTGCGTAAAGGCCTTGTGAAATCGGTAAGGATGCGGACAAAAAGATCAATTTCTCAGCTGTCAGCAACTCAAATAAACCCCAGACGGGTATAAAGGTCAGTCTTTCCGACCAGCATGACTCCGCACGTGCAGAATACAAGGCAATGAATAGTCTGCCAATGGAAACTGTATTTCCTCTTTTTCGCGGGAGAATCTACCAATCAAATTTCACCTATAGTCGTCCTTATAAGACTTCAACACGCACCATATGAACCATTGTGATCAAGAGCTTTACGCAATAAGCTATGCGTAAGCTCAGTAAAGTGAACAAATTACCTCCCATCCCACCCATTCAACGATTTTGCACATCTTTATTTTAAAAAAACAACAAAAAAACAACAAAAAAACAACAAAAAAACAAAAAAAAAACAAAAAAAAAAAACAAAACAAAACAAAACAAAACAAAACAAAACAAAACAAAACAAAACAAAACAAAAAAAACCAAAACAAAACAAAACAAAACAAAACAAAACAAAACAAAACAAAACAAAACAAAACAAAACAAAACAAAAAACAAAAAAAACAAAAAAAAACAAACAAAACAAAACAAAACAAAACAAAACAAAACAAAACAAAACAAAACAAAACAAAACAAAACAAAACAAAACAAAACAAAAAAAAACAAAAAAAAAAAACAAAATAAAAAAAACAAACAAACACAACAAAAAACCAACGAACCAACAAAGAAACTGTATATGTTGGTTAAAAAGTTTTCACAAAAACACTACTCCTATATAGAGTCTGTCATCCGAACTGCGTCAAATGACTTATCGTGGACACTTTATTATCTTAATATATGAATCAATTTTGTATATAGCATTACTATTTTAATAAAGATTTGGTTTGGGGATGAAGTGCTCCCAAAGGTCACCCTCAACCCCATAGACTCATACGAATTGATGTAATTATAAGAATTAGTCGAAAGTAAGGAATGTCCAACTCGGGGATCTATTACCCCTATTACATGTAGGATGCCCTTGGGGAACTACGACCCCTTGGGCAGAGTCCAACATGGGGATCTACCATCTCTAGGACATTAGACTAGAGTCCTACTTGGGGATTATTACCCCTATAGGACAACTAAGACCGTAACGTTGAGTTGTTGGGATGAGGCTGACCACAATTTTCACCATTCGGAGTACTTCTCCCCGAACCCTTCTCCCACAAAAAAACATTGCGTGTGTGTCATAGCTGTATTCTTAGTGTCGCAAAATATGCGTATAAGGAGTTTGATTATCTTTGCAATTTGACTCTCTTTTTTGCCTGTTTTGTGCTTCAGCTGAGGAGCGAATGCTGGAAATACTTTTTAAAGACTATTACATAGTTTCAATCGATGCACACATAGACTATACACACACGCTTTTTCTCTGCTTGAGCTGGTGCCAAATTTCCCTAATTAAAAACCCCTGCTTCTCTTTTGTCATATTAGTTTGTTGGAATTTACGCCTAGAAATGTAACCGAACCATTTTAGTCTTGGCCAACAGTTTGTGTTAAATACGAAATTAAGTCACAGACCAAACATGTTCAATTTTAATAGTTTTGGTAAAAAAATATATACTGACGTCTTTTCAGAACAAATATCTTTATAGCAGTTTAAAAATATTGGGTGTGATCATGGGTTCGGTCAAACAGCCTACAAAAGATATAACGTGCTTGCGTGGTGAGATATGAATTTTAAAATCACGCGATCACGTACACCCAATGAAAATCAGGCTTTTGAACTGCGAAATCTTTATTTGCACAAGCAGATGGCAAATTGGCGCATTATAGTACTTCTTGTGATATGAAAAATTTTCCATAGAAGAACGGGTAAAGCTGAGTAAAGTTATAAGGCCTTCGCTAAACGTCGCACAATAGACGAATTTAATTCAGACGAATTTGATTGTTTGAATTTTATTCGGCGAAACTGCGACATATAACTAGATTAAATTCGACGTACGAATTAAATTCGTCTCGGCAAATGCATTAAATGTTTCGCTTCTGTCTGTGATAATTCGGCGCCATGTTTTCAAGAAGTCGTTTTCAGGAAATTTCATTTAAATCCATACTCTCACAGATTTGATTTAGATTCGACATTGTCTTCATATACGTTGGACGTATGATGATACGTCCAACGTATATGAAGACAATGTCGAATCTAAATCAAATCTATGAGAGTATCATGGATTATCTAACAGAAGAGGTGCGTGGATTCATGACGATGGTTTTTAATCGAGTCAAATTAAATTAATTGACCAGTCAATTATTGATTGGCACCAGTTTGATTTAGTTCGTTTGATGTTCTTCACTCTTCATATAAACTAATCACTGAATCACATAAACCAAACCATCACATATCTGACGAGTAAAGACCTGCCTCACTTGTGATGCATTTTATAGTCGAATCTTTTATAGTTAGATTTGACTTGACACAAGAGAGACGTCTAAACAATGTCTATGACCCATTCCAAAATGGTCAGCACTTGAGAGAAAACAAAGGTAATGAATTGCTTATCTCTGCTAGTTTTTCAACTGTCATGCGATGTTTTTAGAACCATTGCAAGTGTTATATATATTTGATTTCAATTCCTATATCTTAAAGTCGGTACTATATATACTATGCTTGCGTGGTGAGATATATATGAATTTTAAACTCACGCGATCACGTACACCCAATGAAAATCAGGCTTTTGAACTGCGAAATCTTTATTTGCACAAGCAGGATGACGGATTGGCGAATTAGTACCACAGCGTGCCCATCTTGGCAATTCGTGCCAAAAAGCGCGTGGGCAACTGTAGCTATCCTCTTCAGATTGGTGTCCTGTAATACGTGTAAAGCTTTGAGACATTTTGATCACCGGCTTTGATGATTTACACGTACGATATTAAATCTTTCACAATTCTGCTTTCCTTAGTTTGACATCATCACATGTCTTAATATTACCAGGGTTAAGTCATGTTGGCCTGAAAAACAGAGAAAAATCTTCTCGACGTTTCGAGCGAAGGCCCTTCGTCAGTAGAAATTAGAGAGACACTAATTTCTCCTGACGAAGGGCCTTCGCTCGAAACGTCGAGAAGATTTTTCTCTGTTTTTCAGGCCAACGTGACTTAACCCTGGTAATATTTGGATTTCAACCGTGGCCGACGCTGTCCTAGAAGCTATCACATGTCTTACTTGCATTTTTATAAAAAGCTCAATAACTCAAAAACGAAAATCAATATCGCCGAAATTTTAACGACATTTTTCATAATCTTAAGGGTGTTAAAATTTGGGAGTTAGTGTCACTTTAAAGAATTTTAGGTTATTAGCCATGCAATTAGGAAGAAAAAAGATCGAACACTTAAGGCGCAAAACTTACGTGAAAATTATGGTCAAGATAAACATAAAAAGCTGCGGGCCCAAAGTAGAAATCAAAGTTCAGTAACAATAGGACTCGAGGTCCCTTACAAGGTTGTTCTCCAAAGATCGATTTGTTGATTTTACGGAGGGAAAAAACCCAGAGAAACTGAAGAAATCAACTACAGTAATTCTACTCACATGAGTTCCAAGCTCATGCACCTATCCAAGTACTTAACCCCGTCCAATCGGGCTTAACTTTGGATCGCCGCGGTGAGAGGCAACTCTTCGCTACCCGTACATGCTTCCCCTAGGCAGCCAGAAATCTCACAGGCTTGTTACAACATGATTGAAAAAAACCTCATGACTGAAACACAGCTGTGAGAAGCCTTCAGTAGTTCAATGCATAAATTACACAGTATATCTCAGCTGACTCAGCAATCCGTTACGGCAAGTCATAGTGGACAAACGTCATACGAAACAGCTATCATAGGTCCAGTTCACATCATCGAGTGTCGAGATGAAGATTTCACATATTGAGTTTTGCACGATATTATTTGAGATAAAAAATGTACATGTTCAGTCTAAAACTATATGTCGAGTTTGAATTCACATGCATGTCGAGTTTGAATTCATATATATGTCGAGTTTGAATTCACATGCATGTCGAGTTTGAATTCATGTCAAGTTTGCGCTATATAGATTAACTGAGTACGAAACTATAAAAGTATATATACTCTATCTCTTAGATTTTGTGCCTTGACCTGCGATAAAGAAAATAAGCGTGCATTTTTCATCTAAACTCATCCCCGTCAGGGCTTTCCCCAGAGGTGAATAAACTCGTCTAGCCTTTATAGTCGAAGAACCGCAAATCTATCTCTATCGGGAAAACGTCCAAAAACGGAATAGATTTGTCTTGATTTTGTAATTCCATAGTGAATTTGATTGAAGGGTGAATACTGTTAAGGTGGTCAGGAAAATTAAATAAAACATTCAATCCGTAACGTTTCCACATACCTGGTTTTAACGGAGCAGTTTCAAGAGCATTCTTCTCAAACTCCTCCATGTATATAATCTAAAAGTACTATCACACCGGGTTTCCCGACCGTGCTGGGACCGTCCCGACTCCAAAATATGGAAAATCGGGTAAAAAGTCGTGGCCAAGTCGGAAAGGTCGTGGCATGTTCGTGAGGATCGGGAACGGTGCCACGACTGTTTAGGTCGGAGCTAATCGGGAAACTCTCACGAGTATCGACAATCGTGGCTGCAACGTAGTAATTACGTGGCACGGTCGGGATATTCGGGGCGCAGGCGGGGCGCAGTCGTGGTGCAGTCGGATTGGTCGTGTGCCAATCGTTAACAGTTCGAAGGTCTTGCTTGTGCCGACTGCACTACCACATAGCCACTACCAGGCCAAGACTCATGCGACACAGCAACGTCAGAGCCCCGATTGCGCCAAGATTATACCACGACTGAACTGGATTTTGCCACGACGCACACGACTTCACCGCGACTCACCCGTTCGGGCCACGTAAGATACGCAATCTAGCCACGACATGCACGTTATAGCAACGACATCACCACGTTTGAGAAAAGATGTACCTACAAATGGTATAAAACAAACGTTTGTATATTATCATCATTTGCAGATAATACAGCAAGCTGTACATAGCTCACCACTCACCACTGATTATGTCTCTCTTCAATGAAAACAATATTGAGTTCATCATTATGCATCATATGTTACAGTTGAATTATCTAGATGACGAGACAGAAATCATTAGAGGAATAATTGAAAGGAGAAGGCAGAGGAGGATGCCACGAGAAAGGAGATGTTGGGTGCGCCCTTGGTTGGATGTTGGTAGAAGACTACAATTTGGCCAGTTCCACCGTCTGATGCCTGACCTCAGGCATGAAGATCCTGCCTCTTTCATCAATTACATCCGTATCCAACCACAGATGTTTGATGAGCTAGTGCAAAGAATAACACCAAGAGTCACCAAGAGAGACACCAACTACAGGAAAGCCATGAAACGAACACTCGAAGGAGTTCGCCTTGAAATCGGCTGTATATATAGGTTTTGGCGAGGTCACGTGGCTGTGTCGTGGCTCTGTCGTGGCACAATCGGATTGATCGTGGCTCTGTCTCGGTGAGCACGTGGCACGAACGGGTAGTCGTAGTACTGTCGGGGCTGAGTCGTGAGCGTCGTGGGTATAATCGGGTTATCAACGGGGTACTGTAGTGGCTGCAACGTGGCTAGTTCGGGACTATCGGGGCTCAATTGTGTTACAATCGGGGAGCGTCGTGACAACAACGGGGATGTATCCTTTTTCAACCGCACTTGGGGTATTTTTACACGATTCTGTACCCGACTCATACCAATTTTATACCAATTATAGGATCGGCGTTGTCGGGACGGTCGTAGCGGTCGTGGCGTTTGGTGTGATAGGGATTTAACGAGAGAGTATACCCACGACTCAATGGGGGTATTGACCAATCATATAATGTTGAAATAACATTTATTATTCATTATTCTATTTATTGCTCAATCAAAAAGTTACTTTAAAGCCATATATACTGATTTTAAATTAAAGAGAAAACGTGCATTATTCATTATGACTTCACGGCTTCAAGATCGACACAGTTATCACTCAATATCAACAAAAAGCGCAGCAATTAGAGTTTCAGGATGTTGGCAAGCAGTTTTCAGACTTCCTTGCTATAGTTTCATCTTTTTCAGTTGTTTTGATCTGATATACTTCTTGGTGAGTTGATTCGTCATTTCGACAGACACAACAGCAAAAGAACTCGATCATTCTCCAACCAAACGATTTTTTCATCAAGTTCTTGTCATTCCTACTCTTCGCGAAATTGTTTTTCTTTTCTTCTTTCTTTTCTTTTTTCTTCTTACCACATTGTTTATTTATCTTCTGTTCTGTTTTATCTTTCTTATTTTTCTCCTCATTCTTCTTTTTGGTTTTCTTCATCTTCTTTTCTTCTTTCCTGTCTTTGCTTTGAGGGTAAGAAGTCAACGTCTTGTGGCAAGGGACAACAGACTTTTCATCTATGTTAAGTAAATTAAATATAAGAAGTGTTACATATGTACGTTTTACTTTAGATAACGTAGCAATAGTTTTTTAGTTAAGACATGTACGATCATTTTAAATCATATGTTATTTGCTGTACAAAAGAAGCTCTTACAAGGGTGGAAGACGCGGGGGGAGCTGCTTTCCAAAAATTTAGCAACGCTATAAAAATCGTCTTTTAATATTTTCTTAACCACAAATGCACCAGAGCGCACCTTAAGGCTAGTTTCCACTCAGGAAAATCTTCCGCAGGACCGAGCTCTCGGTCGGAACTAATGACTTCAACACAAAGGAAACTTTCCTGTCCATCCCTATCCTGCGGAAGATTTTCCTGAGTGGAAACTAGCCTTCAAAGTCACTAAAGTTAAACGTACCTGGACAATTATGGAGAATTTCTAACTCGATACAATTTCCATTAATACTACGCGGAACGCTGACTTTTGTCAAATCTTCAGCATCAGACTCTTCCTCATTAGGTTGACCCCCGGCTTTGGCCAACCATTGAGCAAGATGCTCTTCTCGACGACAAGGTAGATCTCTAACTGTTTTCCACGATTTATCAGGAGTGTTCTTGTTGTCTAGTTGATCATGACCTTGTAAATCATCGGATGCACCCGGCTGTGCATGTATTGCAATAGACGATTCAAAGGCAGGTAGACAATCCAGCTTGTTGCATATATGCGGAGAGGTCCTTTCTTCAGAGGCTGAAACAGCGGTCTTGTTGGAAACTTTATGAGGAGGCTCATCTTCAAAGGTTAGAACACTGCCTTTGTTCCACCATCCGGAAAGAGACACTTTGTTGGTAAGTGGAAGTCCGGCACTCTTCCACACGTCATCAAAGGTCTCTTCTCGGAGTGGTGAAACATTGTCAACGCTCTGCCTCTCAAGATGGGTCTCTTCATCGGAAACTGTTGTTCTGAGACATGTTTTAATTTCAAAACGTGGTTCATCAACATGGATATTGTTTAAATCGACAGGACATTTGGTGTCCACAACAGGCTGAATTTCCGCGTTGGTTAGTCCAACAGGACAAATGGTATCCACAACAGGCTGAAATTCTATGTTGGTTAGTTTGACAGGACAATTGGTGTCAACAACAGTCTCAAGCTCTGCGTTGGTTGGCGCGACAGGACAATTGGTGTTAACAGCTGGCTGAAGTTCCTCGTTGGTTGGCGCGACAGGACAATTGGTGTCAAGAACAGGCTGAATTTCCGCGTTGGCTACTGCGACAGAACATTGGGTGTCAACAACAGGCCGAAGTTCTGCGTTGGTTGACGCGGCAGGACAATTGATGTCAACAACAAGCTGAAGTTCTGCGTTGGTTGACGCGACACGACAATTGGTGTCAACAACAATCTGAAGTTCAGTGTCTGTTGGCGCGACAGAACAATTGGTGTCAACAACAGGCTGAAGTTCTGCGTTGGATACCGCGACAGGACAATTGGTGTCAACAACAGGCTGAAGTTCTGCGTTGGATACCGCGACAGGACAATTGATGTCAACGACAGTCTGAAGTTCTGCCTTGATTGGCGCGACAGGACAATTGGTGTCAACAACAGGCTGAAGTTCTGCGTTGGATACCGCGACAGGACAATTGGTGTCAACAACAGGCTGAAGTTCTGCTTTGGTTGGCGCGACAGGACGATTGGTGTCAACAACAGGCTGAAGTTTTGCGTTGGTTGGCGCAACATGACAATTGGTGTCAACAACAGGCTGAAGTTCTGCTTTGGTTGGCGCGATAGGACAATTGGTGTCAACAACAGGCTGAAGTTTTGCGTTGGTTAGTCCAACAAGATAATTAGTGTCAACAACTGGCTGAAGTTCTGCGTCTGTTGCGGGCGCGACAGGACAATTGGTGTCAACTACAGGCTGAAGTTTTGCGTTGGTTGGCGCGACAGGGCGATTGGTGTCAACAACAGTCTGAAGTTCTGCATTGGTTAGTCCAACAGGATAATTAGTGTCAACAACTGGCTGAAGTTCCGCGTTGGTTTGTGCAACAGGACAATTTGTGTCCACCTCAGACTGGAGTTCTGCGTTGGATGTCGCAGCAGGACAATTGGTGTCAACAACAGTCTGAAGTTCTGCGTTGGTTTGTGCAACAGGGCAATTATTGGATTCCGCACCAGGATGAAGATCTTTATTTGTCAGTTTAATATGACTATTATTAACCACATCAGATCTATTGTTATACGTATTAGGCTGGAAATCCTTTTCGTTCAGCAAATAATCATCAAAGATATTGTTTTCCATCTCTATAGTGTGAAAGAATAGTATTAATGACATGCTTCATCAGTGATGCACAATGTATACTAATTAATAATGTTAATATGCATAAACTAACTATATATCTGATTATTACTGATATCTTGCATTCTGATTGTCTCAGCTACTCACTGTCTATTGGTGATAGCAAGAGAGTCGATTTAAAAATGCAAAACAATGCCAGAAAATTTCTGTTTTGTCTAAGCTTCAGTTTATTTCATAAAATAATATTTTGTGCCACTAGTTGGTATATTGTCTTTTCCGTGGGTGGGCCATTAGATATATATTATCCCAATATTCCAAGCCTTGTTCCTGTTGCTCAGTACTAAATTGAGGGGAGGGGCAATTGAATTGGGTCCCTCTCCCCCTAGTATTTTTATAAAGGGATTCAGCTCGTGGCTTGGACTGTCTGTTGCCTGTTGGATTTGATTATGTAAGTGTTTAAAACGAAAGATACGGAGTTGTTTCGTCTTGGTTGAAAAGCAAACGCCTGGAGATTTTAGTAGTTTAGGAGTTTGAAATAGGTACCCATAATAAAATGTTGATTTTTATATTGTGAATCGTTCAGGAACAGCGTAAAATTAGAGCTACAACTTTCCCCGGGGTGGGGAAATCGCCACAGACTTTTGGCCCCACCGCTGGGCATTTCAGCTGTCTTTTATCCCCACTGCAGCAAATTAGCGCCATTTTTTTTTTTCAAATTGCCCGGGTTTTCCCGAGGGAGAGGGGAGTGGGCACGTTTGGACTTGACTGATACATAACTGTTAAATAAACAATTTTAGGGGTAGATTTAAGGATTCCTACATTTTGATTGATTCACTGAGTAGTGATTCTGTGCCAACGCAAACTATATATAATTTTTAAAACAAAATATCAGAAAAAAGCGTTTCATTATTTATTTGAATTACATGCACAAGTTCGGCTTTAAATTTAGTTAGGGACTTGTTTTGTAATTATTTTATTGATGATTAAAACTGTTGCTTCCCGACATGGTTTGCGAATGAACAGAATCGCCACTGGTAGAAAGAAAACGGTTTTCACCAGACCCTGGAACTGTTTAAAGTATTAGTCACGTAGTGACCACGGTAGCTGGACTTCGACACTGTTAGCATGTGCTTTCAGTGCTTGCAAAGTCTTCTAAAAACAAGGGTAAATATAATCCCCGTAATAATAATTACCAATATAGAGGACAAAATTACCAAAATAGATTCGTCAACGAGGACATTTTTTTATTTAAAATTCAAAAATCCCCATAAATTTCCAAAATTGACACTGGATGCAAAATTACTTGCATGTTCATTGGTTACTTGTACTTACATGTGATTGGTCGCTTTGTTACTTAGCAACAGTGAACCAAATCTGACTTGTTTTTCAACAAATATGTAATTAAGTTTTTATCTTTTTTATTGACTTTCGACTAATTTAAACTATCGAAAGACTTTAAGCTTTTCGTCAAGCTAGAGGACTGAATACACTGGAAACTTTACAAACATTTGCTCAGTTGTGATAATAAAAAAAGTCACAGGCACAGCGACAGAGCGAGGGAAATTGGAGTGTTACCAAGCACCGAGTGAGGATTCAGTGATATTAAAGGTACATGTACTTTTAAAACATTTTCCTGGATATAACGTATGTAGCTCTTGTATAACGTTGCCCTCATGTTATTAACAAGTAATTACATATTTCGTCGTAAAATTAAGATTTAATTTCACCTGTGTTTTAATAGCTTCCAAATTGGAAGAAGTTGCTCTCGTCGCAAAAAAATTGAAAAGCATGCGAAAATATCTAATAGACTAATCGCGGTGATAAATTACTTTAAAATAAAACGAAAAAAAGTTGAAATCCGATATAAACAAACATTTTAAAGAATCCCAGTCTATAAAAGCTTTTCAACTGAAACCGTCGTGATAATCTGCTTATATTTGCAAATTGTACTTTTATAAAATCTTATTGTATTTTAAGTATTTACCTTGCATCTGGTTACTTTGCAGATAAGCTACACCATTACGAAACAGTTCCTCTTGTGTTCTACCATAAACTACACGCAATTTTACTCCCGCGATAAAGTTATCAACATAATGATTTCCTTCTACTCCATGCTTTGCTCTTTCCAAACTTTTTAAAAATCGGATGTCTTCAACTAAATTCCACAAAATCATCTTATATTCCTCGTGAATCCAAAGAGTTGTGTTTGTAACCTTGAGACTTTTCATTTTCGTAACAAAAGTTTACAAAAATTTAATTTAAACTGCTGTACCAAAACGTACGTTCAGTCGAAATTTCACTCAATTACGACAAACATTGATTATGACGTCACGTCCATTGTTCGTGTCTTAATAATTAGTAGAAAGAACAAAGGATCATGGATTATTCATTAGCACTATTAATTACGTCATAAAATTTGCAACGGAACTGCACGAGCGCGAATTGCAGGCTGCTCTGATCCTATCAGCGGTCGCAGTTTTCCTGCCTGCATGCCAACTGCGATGCACTGATTATTTTGCGCAATTTTAGATTATTCAAGTCTGTTTTAACAGATGCAGTATAAGATTAATTATACGAGAGATGTGAGACGAGATTTTACAATGCATTGCCTTTATTTTCCATTCCTTTTAACATAAACACAGTGAATTTCTTCAAAGAGGAACCAATAAACTTGAACACAGTACCGCTGATCGGCGCCACCCTTTCGTCTTTTTGTGAACGACCTACAGAAAAAAACAATACTACTAACAATACCCACTACGGAAGGGAAATTTAGAGGTGGGAACGCATTGTTAAATCTCGTCTCACATCTCTCATAAAATCTTATACTGCATCGGTTAAAACAGACTTACATAATCTAAAACTAGAAGTTGCTATCGCAAGGAAGTGCTGCCTATATACGCTTACGCCGTTAATAGCTGTGTTGATATTTAATACCCGAGAGACTCGACATATTGAATGCTTTGTACATATGTGGAAATACGTCAAATACAGGGCTAGGCAATCGTGTTTTGTTAGTGTATTGCAAATTCGTATTGTGTTTTCTATTAGAGAATGTTTTCTATCCGAGAACTCAGAACTGGATTGTGTTTTGACTTTTGTCTGTGACCAATGTGTTTAGACTTGATTGCAGCTTCGATAACACTTCAGTACTATATATATAGCACTGTGATTTTGCAGTAGCCGGAGTGAACGCCTAACCAGGCGTCTTGTTAAGTCTTGAACAGCTTCGACTACAAGGAAATTATGCGAGCAAAACGTGTAAAAATGCCAAGTAAAAGGACAAAAGGCCAGGCCGGCCTTTTATCCTTTTACTTGGCGTTTTTACACGGCCACGCCAGTGGATAGCGCACCCAGGCCCTTTACTGCTATCATACCCATCTGTTGGCATGGTCAGGGGGGTTCAGAACCAACATCTCCAAATCTCCAAATCTCCAAATCCGAAAATTGATATACGCAGCCATGCATACATAGCTCGGCAAAAAGACTGAGCACGAGTTGCGCATAGTAACCCAAGAGAGTTGTCAAGAATAGTGTGCTGTCTCCCCCTGGTGGGAGGCAGCAATTATATTTCGAATACTCGACTCAATTTAACAATGCATGTTGAAAGCCATATCATCAAGATCTGTAAGCCAATTACACTGCATTACCAGGTGAAAGATTAAACTGAAGCTTGTATTCAAAAACTCATTAATAATTCATGAGGAAAACACAAAAGAAAATCATGACCGTATCGTATCTTTATATGTGATAAAGATTTCTCCTGATTTACATAAACTTTAGCTTTGATTTTCTCGGCTTAGACAAGGTTATTTTTCAAACTAACTCCGCCAATCAACTTACCAAGTGGTTCGTTTTTGAAGCCGTATAATAAACGCGCAGTTCGTGTTTTATCAGATATAAAAACACTCGGCTTCGCCTCGTGTCTTTATATCTGATAAAACACTCCTGCTCGTTTATTATACAGTACATAAAATTTTGAAAAAGTACTTTCTTGGGACCAGTCTGCCATATCCAAAATCTCGGAGACTGATGATACCCAGCCTAAAAGCTTCTGAAGTAGCTGCTCTCCTAATTGAATGTGCAGAAAAATACCTCTATCTATGCCTGCCAACAACAGCATATTCTTAATCCATCTGCACGCTTAGGTCGAAAACATACCGGGTTATGGGGAAGAATGTATGAGAAAAACAATTTGTTGGGCTGAGTATTGTTGCTAGGTCTAAATTCCCTAGTATTATTTTCATAAAACTTTAAGCATTCAACAGGGCATAAATCCTTATCTTCCACAAACACTGCGTGAAAACTAGACTTTGGAGAGTCTCCTAGTCGGGGCATTTTTGATAAACCAGGAACTTTGAAAGCTACTCCTTCAGGGTGAAACGTACGGAACCTTAAGTCTCTTTTGGCAAGATCTGAAGATCTATTTGGAGCTGTAAGAGCAAGCAAGGTGACTAACTTAAAGGACAAAATCTTAAGGGTTAAGTTCTCATTGCTTCCCAGAGACTTAAATAAGTCAATACTTGCGAGACCTTCCAAGTACATGAATATTTTGGTTCAGGAGGTCTTAGATGGAGATCCCTTTTAACAGTAGGGATACTAGTGGGTGAGATCCAACTTTCCAGGAATCAATCTCGGGTAATATTGCTGACAAAGCTGAGCGATAAACATTAATGATCCTATATGCTTTACCATGCATCTCTAAACTGATCCTTCAGAAATTCTAATATAGAATTCAAGGATACTGAAACGGGATTGATTTTCCGTTGATCACACCAGCCAACCCCCTTATTCCAAGCAGAGGCATAAGCACCTGTGGTGTTTCGCTTCCATGCTGCCAGCAAAATTTCTCGAGTTTCCTCTTAAATGTTTGATGTTTCATAAAATTGGCCGACAACCGCCTGGGTGGGAGGGAGGGAGGGAAGGAGGGAGGGAGGGAGGGAGGAGGGAGGGAGGAGGGAGGGAGGGAGGGAGGGAGGGAGGGAGGGAGGGAGGCAGGGAGAGGGGACTGGGAATAACAGAGGCACCAGGGCTGAGTTGGCCAAACTGGAGCTACAAGAATCAATTGTTCTACTTCCTGAGACATTACCTGTCGTAAACCGATTGTCCGATTAAAGCGAATTGGGGGAAGGCATACCCCAACATGTTTTTCCAACTAAGGCATCGGTTTTGAATGCTAATGGGTCTGGTGTCCAACTGACAAATTTGGGTAGTTTGTAAGTCAGTCTAGATGGTTCTCAAAAGTGTTTGAAATAGGGATGGATTCAATTTCCAATCGCTGGAATCAAGTAATGTTCTGGATTTTCTGTCTGCTCTTGCACGTTCAGATGACCTGGTAGATGCTGAGCTGACATTTCCAACCTGTTCTGGAGACACCACTCCCACAGATCTATTGCTAGATTGGCTAGAATATGTGAATGAGTACCCCTCCCCACCCCCCACCCCCCCCACCCCCCATCTTGTTTATGTATTCTACTGCTGCTGTATTCTCCATCAGCAGTTTTACTTGAAAAACTTACGAAATTGTTTTTCTTTTCTTCTTTCTTTTCTTTCTTTCCCTTACGAAAGACTTCATATACGATTTCATATACGATGTCATATATGAAATGTCAATTTCATTTGTTAAATTTGTAATTTCATATATGAGATTAAACATTTTATATATGAATTACAAATTTCATATATGAAAATGTCCCAATTCCATATATGAAATTTCTTATTCCATATATGAAATTTTTATCTTCATACAAAAGAAAGAAAGGAAAGAAAGGAAAGAAAGGAAAGAAAGGAAAGAAAGAAAGAAAAGAAAGAAAGGAAAGAAAGGAAAGAAAGAAAGGAAAGAAAGAAAGGAAAGAAAGAAAGAAAGAAAGGAAAGAAAGGAAAGAAAGGAAAGAAAGGAAAGAAAGGAAAGAAAGGAAAGAAAGGAAAGAAAGAAAGGAAAGAAAGGAAAGAAAGGAAAGAAAGGAAAGAAAGGAAAGAAAGCAAAGAAAGGAAAGAAAGGAAAGAAAGAAAGAAAGGAAAGAAAGGAAAGAAAGGAAAGAAAGGAAAGAAAGGAAAGAAAGGAAAGAAAGAAAGAAAGGAAAGAAAGGAAAGAAAGGAAAGAAAGGAAAGAAAGGAAATCAAGGAAAGAAAGGAAAGAAAGGAAAGAAAGAAAGGAAAGAAAGGAAAGAAAGGAAAGAAAGGAAAGAAAGGAAAGAAAGAAAGAAAGGAAAGAAAGGAAAGAAAGAAAGGAAAGAAAGAAAGGAAAGAAAGGAAAGAAAGAAAGGAAAGAAAGGAAAGAAAGGAAAGAAAGGAGAGAAAGAAAGGAAAGAAAGGAAAGAAAGGAAAGAAAGGAAAGAAAGGAAAGAAAGGAAAGAAAGGAAAGAAAGGAAAGAAAGGAAAGAAAGGAAAGAAAGGAAAGAAAGGAAAGAAAGGAAAGAAAGGAAAGAAAGGAAAGAAAGGAAAGAAAGGAAATCAAGGAAAGAAAGGAAAGAAAGAAAGGAAAGAAAGGAAAGAAAGAAAGGAAAGAAAGGAAAGAAAGGAAAGAAAGAAAGGAAAGAAAGGAAAGAAAGGAAAGAAAGGAAAGAAAGGAAAGAAAGAAAGGAAAGAAAGGAAAGAAAGGAAAGAAAGGAAAGAAAGGAAAGAAAGGAAAGAAAGGAAAGAAAGGAAAGAAAGGAAAGAAAGGAAAGAAAGGAAAGAAAGGAAAGAAAGGAAAGAAAGGAAATCAAGGAAATCAAGGAAAGAAAGGAAAGAAAGAAAGGAAAGAAAGGAAAGAAAGAAAGGAAAGAAAGAAAAGAAAGAAAGGAAAGAAAGGAAAGAAAGGAAAGAAAGGAAAGAAAGAAAGGAAAGAAAGAAAGGAATGCAAAGAAATGGAAAGCAAAGGGAAGAAAGATGGAGTAGTGTGTGGAAGGACAATCCATAGCCAGCAAAAAATATTAATATTAAAAACTTAATCTTTTTGTTACATTAGGGTTGAAAAACGATTCCGAAGAGCAATTAAGCTTCTGGCAGGATTGATCGGAACGTTGTTACTAATTGTTATCATAACAACAATCGTTGTCGTTTATATTAGGTAAATAATATATTTTAAATATTGCTTCAAGAAGCAGGTATGTAAGGACACCATAGTTACCGTACCTTCTTGCCCTTCACCTTTCACCTGCCTTCACCTTTTCCCACCTCCCTTCACCATTATTCTTCGTATTCCTTCACCTTCCTTCACTTTCCTTTACTTTCCCTCACCTGTCTTCACCTTTCCTCGCCTCTCTTCACCTCTCCTCGCCTCCCTTAACTTTTGCTTACATCGCTTCAAATTTTTTAGCCTACTTTCATCTCCCATCACCTTCCCTCACCATCACTCATCTTCCTTCGCCTTTCCTCGTCTTTCTTTACTTCACATTCCTTGCAGATTTGACATCGAATATCGACGAATTAATGAGGTAAAAATTTCTAGTTTAATTGTGTCGAGAGGTTCTGTTAACCCTTGCATTCGCATTGTTGTTGTGGGATGCTGCTTCTAACGGGTTTTGTTTCTTAAGAAATCGCGCCCCAGAAAAAGATCTTGGTTTCGTGAATCCTAAAACAACAAAATTGCAAACGCATATTTCACTTCATAGAAACTTTAATTATGTACGTAAGAAACTTCTCCAAGATCGGAAAGCCGTTGGTTTCCTAAAATTCGGTGTATTTGCTAAGAGACTAATGTTTTTAAAGCAGCAGTAGATTCTGGCAGTTTAGAACGGAGTGGTTGCTCTCATATTCTTCCTCGTAACGCCGTACAGTGGGTTCTGGAACATCATTCCAATGGACAGAGAAGCATGGTAGAAACATTTACTCATGAAAATTTCAAGAGAATCTGTTGTATAATCTTCGAGTTACGAACTCTCAAAGTTTGCCATGGAGAAATTTGGACTGTCAGTAACAATGCCTTATGACGTACGCAGATGGACAACTATGCATAAGAGCAATGGATTTTAGCATCATCTAATGATCCGTTTGGTCTCCAAATACGAACTAGCCATGGCAAACTTTAAGAGTTCATAACTCGAGAACTATACGCTAGATTCTCTTGGGATTTTCAGTGAATTCTCCTGTCATACTCTTCTTCTTCTGTTTACTGAAGAAGAAAAAAGATGCCAACGAGCTATTTTTCACTAACTTCTAGACACTTTAAAAACATTAGCAAATATACAGAATTCTAGGAAACCAACTTTACTTAGTCAATGAACTGCTTGGAAATCTTGGAGATGTTTCTTACGTACATCATTAAAGAGGGAAATTTTTTCAGTCACATTCAGTAAAAAGCGCTAAAAACGTTTTGGCTACCACTTCAACCCTGTTTATTTTAGCATTATTTCTAGATTATACAATCAACATACTTTTGTATCCGGCATAACATTTTAATTCAAAACATTTACATTTGATTAAACTCTTTGATTTAAGGTGGCTCCATACAGTTTCGAGAAAAATGGAAAATACAAAGTTTGAGAGACCAAAACACGTGCATAAACAATTCGGGAAAAGAGTAAAACTAAATGTTATGCATAGTTAAACAGTCTGACAATCAAAAACTGTTACCAAATAAATAGCTACAGTTGTTGCTATGACAACAATGACGTTTCAAAATGGCTGGCCCTTCAAACTAGTTTAATTCGAAAAAAACTTTGGTGACCCCCATTTTTTTTTTCTTTCAAACTTTTCTTGAAGTATGAGTAATCAATAGGCCGATTTTAAAAAAAATCTGTAGAACGAAATTTTTAAAAAATTAACAAACATGATATTTCCGGGGGGAAAATTATTCGTTCTACAGAATTTTTTTAAAATCGGCCTATTGATTACTCATACTTCAAGAAAATTTTTAATGAAAAAAAAATTGGGGATCACCAAAGTTTTTTTCGAATTAAATTAGTTTGAAGGGTAATTGGCTGCGATTTTGAAACGTCATTGTTGCCATAACAACAACTATTGCTATTTATTTGGTAACAATTTTTTATTGTCAGACTGTTTAACTATGCATAACATTTAGTTTTATTCTATTTTCGAATTGTTTATGCACGTGTTTTGGGCTTTCAAACTTGTATTTTCCATTTTTCAAGAAACTGTGTGGACCCACCTTAAACTCATTTGAACAAGTATATTAATGTTATACAGTTATTGGTATTGTTGCTTTAAGTTTAGTGCACAATTTAATGTGTTTGTCAACGCTGTAGACAAACAGGGGAGTGTGTTGGAAATTTTGCTCGTTTATTTAATAGTTAATATGTGTTTATATTTCAGCTCAATCGGTTTACTTTAACCATGTAAAGTAAAATTGGGGTAAACTATTGGGTGTATATGTAGCGTAGCGTTGTGACAACAAGTCATGTGGTTGTCAGTAAACACAAAGTTCGTGATCGAATTTTTGTCTGATGTTTTAATTTGTATGTCTTATTTGGGTTTAGAGAATACATGTGAAATTAATCACATGCATTTTCCGACATATAACCAGCGACGACAAATCAGATTTGAGAATTGCACTGGAAGAACTTACGCAAAAATTTACTTCAGAAGGGTCAATCGTACTTACCACGCAGGATCAAAGTCAAATTGTTACAGATTTGGTGCTTCAGTCAGATTCAATTTTTACAGTGAAAGACCTCAGTGCATGTATGACAGCGACCGTGACGGTAATGAGGGTTAATGAGGGTGATGGTTACAATAATACTGATATTGATTAATAGAGAGCAGCAAAAGTCATAGACACACAAAACAAATTTCGACCTTCTTTTGAATATGGATCATTTTACAATTTTGTGTTAACATATAATACTATAGTAATGTCAGCTAAGATATTAGCAATTATACTATCTATCAGTCATGATTGCGGTGCGATAAAGCGCGAAATCTAGCATTATACCTATTCGCATCGTTTTTCTTTACCAAAGTCAATGGATCTTTACCATTGGACGGTACAAAAACTGGTCTAGTTAGTATGGAAGACTTGGTCTGACCTAACGGTCCAAGTACACTTCGTGATTTCGTATTTGCCGCGCTGTTTCTTACTCCTGCTTGCGAGCTAACGCTGCTAAATGTTTTAAAATCTTCAATCTTTCTCTGACTAATATCATTTTTATTTGTCTGTAAAGAGATGCTTGCTTTAGCCACTGCACGAAGGTAGGACAGGCCCATGTTTGAACTGTTTGTTAAAATAATCGGTTTATCGATCTCCTTTGGTGCAGCTGCTTGAGATTTTTTGCTAACTAATATTTCAGATGTGTTCCAGCCTATTGGGTATTTCATTTTCTTCCTGTAGCATTTTAACCAACTGAGCAAGGGATCAAAGTATTCCAGCATGGCGTCTACACGTAGCTTTCTTTCCTCTGTTAGCTTGTAAAGGATTTGAGGCCAAGGCTCACTTGAACCAGCGCTTAACATTTCTCTGTAAATAAACATGTGTAATAGGTAAGAATATTTTTAAATTGTGTAGCATTATACGGGATTTTGCCATATGGTGAATCCTGAGTGGCTTGCATGCACTTTAATATGTAGTTTTCCCAGTAGATACAATGTCATCAATGTAGTGGTGTCATATAGTAAAATAACCTCAAGTGTGTAGTTTTCCAGTATAATCAATGGAACTACTGTATCACTGGTAAAAATAACAGCAGCATTTATGCACGCGAACAGCCAAAGACTATATATACTTGTAGTTTTGTGTTGTAAGGGGACTTGGTAGTTGATCACGAAATAAAGAACGTCAAATCAGTGTCTGAGACTGTGAGCACGCTACATGCATGATCCTGAAACTACCTCAAGGTATACTCGGCTCCTCGATTTCACACATGAAGCTCAGGGTCACAGCGATCGTGGCCATAGATAGGGACCTCCTTACTTTGATAGTGTTGTAAATGTAGAACTTCTTGCGTTAGACGATTTTTCTGAGATTATAAAATGGGGAAAAGTGACGACATAGAGAAAAAACAATCACATTTGGCAGTTCCACTTATGTTGGAACAGTATTGTGTTCCGAGGACGTTTAACAGCATGGGCACTAAATTTTGGCGCAGTGTCCCTCTCGTTTTAATTAGGATCTCTGAGCTTTAGTCCCTCACTGTTGGAGACTCAAGACCGACTATATCTACGGAGTTTACTTGTGAGTTTTGTGTCGAGTTAATCTCACCGAAAACTGTTAGCTTTGGCGTGTGTTGTATAGCGTGCTGCTTCTCGCCGCTAAGAATCGAGTACTTATACTTATACAGTACTTAAATGGGTGACCACTTAGTCTACACTTGTATTCTCTGTGCTTTGAATATTTTCTCCGCATGCGCAAGCTCTTTTCACACTTTAGCTTAAGGTCATTCCTCTATTTTTTTCCGGAGTGAAAATTTTCTTACTTTTCGTGGCATGAAATTTATGATATGCTCATACTAAAGGGCTTATGCAGCGAAAAATAAGTTCGGGAGAGACTCTCTTATATTTACAAGACCCTTTTGAAGTTATAAAGATTGATATTTACAGTTCGTCCTTATCTCACTTCGTTTTTGAGCTAGATTGAGATTTGTTTATATGTAAATAGCATCACTTAGACGTCACATTGCATACTGACTTGTTGGAAAATCTTGAATATCAGTTTTAGATTATTTAACGAAATCACTTTTAACTGTGGATGTGCTTCTGTGTGAATTACCTGCATTATTGCAAGAATAGACATGTTTTTCCAACAAGTATTATAAGTAACATTATACAGTGTGACGTCTAAGTGATGTTATTTGCATATCGCGCAAATCTCAATATCTAAAGAACGAAGTGAGATATGGAAGAGCTGCAAACGTCAATCTTTATAACTTCAAAAGTTCTTTGAAATAAGAGTCTCTCCCAAACTTATTTTTCGGCTGTATTAGCCCTATAAAAAAACAGCACCTCAGCGGTTGGGGTACTTGCTCTGGCCGAAATCACACAAGTATACGAGGGGCCCGGGGGAGGCGAATGAGTCACTCAATGACAAAGTTGAATGAAGTGAATACATACCTAAACTTTGCACCAGCTTGCTTTGACTTGTATATTGAGCATTTGTAGAGAGGTTCTTTTGATTTTGCAATCTTGCACAAAGCCCGGTGGAATTGAAACTGCAGAATTTGGCTGAAGAAATAGCTGAAATACATAAGATTCACTAATTTAATGTTTATATATACTCGTATGCATAGCTGGTCAAGGTCAGTCATTGTATGAGTATGGAGGTCATGCATGTATGTGGATATTTTTCATATCAGGAATTCAACGGTTTCTTCATCCAGCTTAATAGAGAACTATTTTGGTTAGTTAAGTTAGTTAAGTTAAGTTAAGTGAGCTGTATTGCAAAAGCAATAGACGAGTTTCAGGGTGTTGCGTGCGCAACGTTTTGGAAAGGAATTGGTGGGTTCTTGGTGGGCTCCACAAAGTAAGCAATGGCAAACAGACTTGCTAGCGAGCCAACAACAGCAGAATAACAATGTTTTATATCCAAAACTGTTTATACACTTTGTTTATTTTAAACAGTATGTTTACTTTGAGTGGAGCTTGCCAGTTTTTTGAAAAATGATGCGCGCGCTACACCCTGAAACTCGCCTATTGAGATAGAGGAAAAAACAGTGATGACGGCAGTATGACACAAAATTACCTCAGCAAAGCAAGAAGATGGTGAACTGCCAAGATTTTTTTGGAACGAAATGCGTTGTAGTACGTGTTCCGTTCAATTAAACCGGAACTTGTAGTGAACTTAATAATTATTATTGATCAGTTTTGTTATATGACACTTAAGACGCTATTAGGATTACAAAAAAGCAACTCGTGTTCAGTCGGACAAAGGTAGACAGTTTTTGGAACGAATTATTACGATGGACATGTGTAAGGATAAAAGTAGGAAAGAACTCGCCAAGAAGTAAGTTTAACAGTACGAGAGAGCGCATGGAAGAACTATATGTACCGACTGTTGGTGTTTAGCCTGTGTATTATTTTACTTTTCTTATAATTTAGATCGAATAAAACCTATTATAATCATTAGAACTATACGATTGCGAGTATTCTTTCACGGTCAACTTTGGCGGCAATCTGACGGACGATACAGTACGAGGGATGTATTACTCTGAAAAATCTCGTACACTTAAAAAATTCTTTAAAAATCTGAAAATTTCCTAATTTCCCCAAATCCAGAAAATAATAAAACACTTCAAAATTCTTCAAATCTATAGAAATCTCTAAAAATCTCTGGAAATCCCTGAAAAATCCTTAAGAAATCTTCGTGCAGGAACGTGGGCTCACAACAGCTGGAATCGAGCCTAACTTTGTGCAAATTTACCGCGACGTCAATTTGAAAAATGATGAAATGGACTGAAATTGTTATTGTGTGCAACTTGAAAGAATTTTAATTTTGAGCAACCATGTTTCTGCTTTTAAGATTCTGTATACGATTTTCTAAAAACCCGCCAGTAAATAAGGACATGCTCCAAAAATCTCGTATACATTTAGTGATGTTACGAGTGCTAAAAGAGCACACGCGTAGAGAAGATTACCAGTGAGAATTGCTTTGCCCATCACATTTATTTTCGAAGTTAATACATGCAACTTTGGTAAAACGATGTAACATTTTGCTTATGCATATGACTACCTGAAAATAAAAGCTCTCACGCTACTGAATTCGTTTACCTGATGTATGGTGAGTTTGCTCCGATATGGAACTTAGCACCAGGGTCAAAGTCCTTCTCGTGACGGCGTACTGGAGGAGCTACACCCTGGTAACGAGTTCTAAGATCCCACCATTCCGAGTTGTACGTGTCAGCGGTAATATTTCCAGAAAATGCCTTCCATCGCCATTGATCGACCAGAAACGCAAAAGGAACAAGAGCAACGCGATGAAGAGCCTGTCTTAGTAGGAAACTGATAGAACTTTCTAAAATGGAATTGTTATTAACCGATAAGTTTGATAATTTTTTTCTTGATTCTGGTATGACGACTTTTTTAAAGTGCCCTTGTCTTTGAAACAAAAATTATATTTGTAATTTTAATAATTTGTAACATTTTAAAACGTTTTTGCTAGAGTTCGCGTTGTCAACCTTTCAACCAGCGCCCTTCTTGGAACTTAACACTCACTCTGGATGCTCGCTGCATTGTTTTGGACCTCACTGTATTGCCTTGGCTCGCCTTGCCTTACTTTGTCTTACCTTGTCTTGTTTATAACCATTCTGTTGTATTGCATTGCATTGCATTGCATTGCATTGCATTGCATTGCATTGCATTGCATTGCATTGCATTGCATTGCATTGCATTGCATTGCATTGCATTGCATTGCATTGCATTGCATTGCATTGCATTGCATTGCATTGCATTGCATTGCATTGCATTGCATTGCATTGCATTATATTGCATTGCATTGCATTGCATTGCTTTGATTTGATTGTATTGTACCGTGTTGTATTATTGTACCGTGTTGTATTGTGTTGTATTGTATTGCATTGTACTGTACTGTACTGTACTGTACTGTACTGTACTGTACTGTACTGTACTGTACTGTACTGTACTGTACTGTACTGTACTGTACTGTACTGTACTGTACTGTACTGTACTGTACTGTACTGTACTGTACTGTACTGTACTGTACTGTACTGTACTGTACTGTACTGTACTGTACTGTACTGTACTGTACTGTACTGTACTGTACTGTACTGTACTGTACTGTACTGTACTGTACTGTACTGTACTGTACTGTACTGTACTGTACTGTACTGTACTGTACTGTACTGTACTGTACTGTACTGTACTGTACTGTACTGTACTGTACTGTACTGTACTGTACTGTACTGTACTGTACTGTACCGTACCGTACCGTACCGTACCGTACCGTACCGTACCGTACCGTACCGTACCGTACCGTACCGTACCGTACCGTACCGCGCTGCGCCGCGCCGCGCCGCGCCGCGCCGCACCGCACCGCACCGCACCGCACCGCACCGCACCGCACCGCACCGCACCGCACCGCACCGCACCGCACCGCACCGCACCGCACCGCACCGCACCGCACCGCACTGTATTGTATTGTATTGTATTGTATTGTATTGTATTGTATTGTATTGTATTGTATTGTTTTGCATTGTTCTGCAACTGCCATTTTTCGTTCTCCTAATTCCTAAACGTCCGCTTTTGTTTCAATAATTGTATGGAAACACGTAAAATGTTTTCTATTTGTTAAATAAAGAGTCACGGCTTTTGACCAATGACCATGCAAGCACTGCCTCCAAATATATTTGTAACTTACTTTATAAGCACACTTGTACTGTATACAATGATATAGACTCACCGTTGTTGTCCTCGACGTCGTAGAGCAATCCAATTTCTTTGAGATATTTTGGGTTTTCTACCGACAGTGCTATGGTATCACCAACTGCTTCGTGGAATCCTGGATTGGCCCCTCCACGATACGCAAACGGTTTGTCTTTATAGGCAAGAAAATATTCACAATGGCCCATTTCATGATGGATAATAATAAGATCACTGTGGCTAATCTTTGTACACATCTTTATTCTAGAACAAAATTACACAGAGAAATGTATAGAGATTTTAATAAATCGAAATTTTAAATTTTTTTCGAAGCTTTTAATTTTTTGTCACATGATTATCTTTCCTATATATATACTAAACATGGATGTTATAAAGCTGGCGGATGGTCCAAGAGTGCTCGATACCATTAGAGGTAGAGCGTATTATATGTAAAAGAGTTAGAATGTTTTCGTCACTACTCTGAGTTTCACGCGTAGAGCGATCTTCAGGCAACTGTTGCCTGAAGATCGCTCTACGCGTGAAACTCAGAGTAGTGACGAAAACATTCTAACTCTTTTACATACATATATATATATATATATATATATATATATATATATATATATATATATATATATATATATATATATATATATATATATATATATATATAAGTTTGCTGTTTTGTTTACCCTCTTTAGGTTTCTCTCTGAAGCGCCTTCGCGCTCGAAGACTCCTACGTTAGACTCCTACGTTCTCTGCATGTTTCAGCACTGTATATCAAACCTTACTATATATCATGGCGAGAAATGGTGGACATAGAGAGGCGGAGCTAAAGCCCTATTAAACTAGTACCTATGTCGTGCGGTCGTCACAGTTCCGCGGTTCAGAAGAAAAGAGAACAACTAATTTATGCAATGTTGGATGAAATCTTCATTCGATGATCGGAAAATACTGAAGCTTTGAGATTGAAAACCGCAACAACGACAAATACAGGCTAGAAATGAAGAATATCATCGAAAAGACGGATCTTTAAAGTAGCCGAATCAGATCGAAACTTGTACGGAAATAGTATAACTCTGTTTGATTTTCGATAACGTGAGCAGCAATTAGGTTGGTACAATTTGCGTATTCGCCATATTGGCTTGTGTTAGACTTGTGCTCAAAATAGTATATCAAAAACCGCAACGGATTTAATATCTGTGGCATATCGCTCATGATATTTATATCGCAGATGTGTTGCACTATACGATTCAGATTGAAACATTTGAAATTATTTTAAAATTTACACTGCTATGACGATTGTTTCACTCATCCTCTGTGTAAGTCCTATTAATCTTGCAGAACTTTTCTAGCAGTGTTCTCACTTTTTAAGGAAATTTCCTTAAAAAAGACCATCACTGTGGGGGGAGGGTTCAGTATTAATAGTATATATTATACAATCTTTTCAAAAGTTCTTTGTGTCTCTCTTTGTTCTAATCCCCTCCCCCGATGAGGACAGGACTATGCGAATAAGTTGTGAGAGCCCTGTTTTCTAGTCAAAATTTTTGTAAATGGGCATGCATTACGCGCATGCGTGACCATTATTTCTCGCCATGATATATATATATATATATATATATATATATATATATATATATACATATTTCTAAAATTAATACATTAGTGATGAGTAACGTTCATATCTCCAAGCCACCGTATCATTTTCGTTTTATTATATAAACACTATATTAACACAATTAATATAAAAAATAGAAAACTACGATTTAAATCAAGTAATACAACGGCTTTAACAGATAGAAGCTGCGTATGCAGTGTTTTGGATAGATCCTCTAGGACAGCTTAAGTTTGTTGTGCAACATTAACCGACAGGATTCGGCCAATCAGAAATGGGAATGAATTTCTAATTGCATATGGCTGAGATTCAATAAGATTATTACGTCTATGTTGGGGCCATTTTTAAGGAGGCATCAACAGTTCGCTATATGCGTTTTCTAATACAAAGTGGCTATAGGTCCGGCCACCGGAACTCGTTCAAGAAAAACTAAAAGTCCGGCAATCGATTCCAGTATCAGCGCGGCCTGAAAGTAGCGAGACCGCTGAGTGGGACGTAGCGAATTTCTGTAATTCTGTTTTATCACTGACTACTGGCACTATCAGCCGCTCAAAACGTCAGCATTTCTTTACTAAAATCTTGGCAGTTCACAAACGTTGTTGCTTTGCTATTGTTATATCGAAAACACTGCCAATGCAGCAGTCTACCTTTTACATTCGGCGTTTTAATACTCTATCTCATCAGTTTAGAAACCTCTTGGTAAACCCTTTCTTTTATATATGGACGGAATGAGACAAATTAAGGCAAACCATTACGCTTTCCATGTAAGTTGTAACCCATGTAAACAGTAAAATCGTACTGTTGTTTTGACCACCGACCGATAAGAGAATTTCGTGACACGAGTTAGGTCAGTTAGCCGGGATAGCCGGCTCGTGTAATGTGTAATGTGTAATGTGTAATGTGTAATGTGTAATGTGTGATGTGTGATGTGTGATGTGTGATGTGTGATGTGTGATGTGTGATGTGTGATGTGTGATGTGTGATGTGTGATGTGTGATGTGTGATGTGTGATGTGTGATGTGTGATGTGTGATGTGTGATGTGTGATGTGTGATGTGTGATGTGTGATGTGTGATGTGTGATGTGTGATGTGTGATGTGTGATGTGTGATGTGTGATGTGTGATGTGTGATGTGTGATGTGTGATGTGTGATGTGTGATGTGTGATGTGTGATGTGTGATGTGTGATGTGTGATGTGTGATGTGTGATGTGTGATGTGTGATGTGTGATGTGTGATGTGTGATGTGTGATGTGTGATGTGTGATGTGTGATGTGTGATGTGTGATGTGTGATGTGTGATGTGTGATGTGTGATGTGTGATGTGTGATGTGTGATGTGTGATGTGTGATGTGTGATGTGTGATGTGTGATGTGTGATGTGTGATGTGTGATGTGTGATGTGTGATGTGTGATGTGTGATGTGTGATGTGTGATGTGTGATGTGTGATGTGTGATGTGTGATGTGTGATGTGTGATGTGTGATGTGTGATGTGTGATGTGTGATGTGTGATGTGTGATGTGTGATGTGTGATGTGTGATGTGTGATGTGTGATGTGTGATGTGTGATGTGTGATGTGTGATGTGTGATGTGTGATGTGTGATGTGTGATGTGTGATGTGTGATGTGTGATGTGTGATGTGTGATGTGTGATGTGTGATGTGTGATGTGTGATGTGTGATGTGTGATGTGTGATGTGTGATGTGTGATGTGTGATGTGTGATGTGTGATGTGTGATGTGTGATGTGTGATGTGTAATGTGTAAGGTGTAAGGTGTAATGTGTAATGTGTAAGGTTTTACCTTTGGTTCAAGGTTACTATACATGAATTAAAACCATTCTCATAACGTAAAAGAAGCTTTGTTGATCGAAGCCATCACACATTCAATGACAGTATTTGAGTATAGACTGGTTGACAAAGCTGAGCTAAGTGAATCGAAGACTAGGAAAGATATTAAGACAACACGCAATGTCGCAAACACGTGTTAACGACAGTCACGTTTAATCGGAATCTGGCTGCGCTGGTACTGGAACCGATTGCCGGGGCTGGACCTATAGCCACTTCGTTTCTAATAAGCTAGTGCCACCAAACAGTGATCGAAATACTTGAATCCCCGTATTTTACAAAAGCTTAATTCTTTCTGGACCCTGTGCGGTCACCTATATGCATGCACTTATTAAAGGCGTTAAGCTTAAGTTATATTAGTACGTGTTTGTAAAAGTTGCTCGTCTTCGTTGCTTGTGCTATACTCAAGTTACTTTTAACCACTTAACACGCGTTCGACAATGTTGAACGATGTTGAATGAAATGTTGAAAGCGCTTGGCCAGGCCTTAAGGTCCCGTTCACATGCACTATACCGGATAGCTTTTGTGTCGGCACGAAAACCATATATACCGCGGATAGGCCTTCTGTCCACACACAGAACTCTAGCCTGCGAACCCAGCTGACGTATTTGCCCGCCCTCACGAGGGCGGGCAAATACGTCTGGGTTCGCAGGCTAACAGAACTCCTGCTCCGGCACAATTTCTGTGCCGCTGCGCCTCTCCGATCTCGAAAGAGGTACATCTTGTATCGGATAGCCTTTTGTGCCGTTCCAGCTCCAGTGTAAACAGAGTTCGAAATCGTTCTGGATGTAAAATAATAGAAAAGAGCGTGGTGATTGGTTGTATCGTTAGCGGGTTTTCGTGCCGGCACAAAAGCTATCCGGTATTGTGTGAACAGGGCCTAAATGAGCCTTTTTGGCTGACAGACATAGGGCAGAAAGGCTTATTAAGAAGTACATAAAAGAATATTTAAATTATAGTCGCTATTATGAAAGTGGTCTGTAGGTTATTAGTTACTCGTGCTAGTCAAGTCACTTGACTCTGAAAATGACCGCTGCTGAGGCCGTCGAAATGTCAGTTATATACTACCGCCACTAACGGTTTTTCTTAAAACTATATTTACACTGATTTATAGAGTAGTCTGGAGGCAGTTCTCAAAAATAACACGTTCGATGGACATTCTGAGTAGAAGCAGGAAACAGGGTATAAAATGTTCGTCTTGTCATCTTCTTTAAGAATTTTGCTGTTTCCAACTCAAATTTTACCTCCTAAGGCAGTACACGGGAGTTTTCTTAAGACACTTGATTTCACAACATGGAAACGAGGCTGAAACGATAATCCTTTCCTATAGCCAGGAAAATGTGTCTCAAAGTGCGTAAAAGCCGTCGCAAGTATTTATGGCATGGATCTGAGCACCTTGTACATACATAGAAGATACAGGGCCGTCACGTCACCAATCAGATTGATCACGTGACTTTCAGAAAGTTACGCTTTTGAGCGTCAAAATGGTATTCACAATTACCAAATAAAACAGGGGTTTTGTTTCGGTTAGATCGCACATAATTATAATCATACTAGATGGCTGTAAAATTTCCGGACTTAAGTATAAAAATGTAATATGTAGACTATATGACAGTGTTTTACTATAAAGTAAATGCCACAAAACATAGCTGAAATGTGTGCATGATTGACATTGATTTTTTCACTCAAGTAGCTCAGAACATTGCCTCTGCTATCAACATATTAATGTCATTGTCATACATTTTTCTGAACTTTTTCCTGGGACATAATAAACATTCTATTCTTCCAGAGTACTGTTCCCACAATTGTCTTTGCAGATTTTGGAGTACTCTAACGAGAGGCGCACACAGGTGCATCTTCGTGTGGCACAAGCGCACTCAGCAGAACATCCCAGAATGCTTTAAGCAAGTAGCCAAGATTTGTTCTTCAGTTGTAAATTTGAGTTTCAAAATGCCTCATCGTAATGCCGTCCATTCCCTTCTGGACTTGGAAGGACAAGGCACAGCACCAGTGGCCTACTCCACATGAGAGTCTGGAGATGTGCACACCAGGGGCCGGTTAACTTAACCCTGGATTAACCATAAACTTCAAAGAAAACTTCCCAACAATTTGTTTATAAACATGCGAATATTTTTCCAGATAGCTTGTCAATATCAATAGTGGTTTTATTTCATAAAGTTTTGAAACAAACGGACTTGCAGAAAACTCAAACCAAAACAACAGATTAAATTGTAACCTGGGGTTGGTGCTAATCGAGCTTTGAACAACCGGCCCCTGTTGTGTAGGTGGAGTGCATCTTGCGTGAGTGGGAAGATGTCCGTGTTTCTTGTTGATCATCTAAATGATGCTCTGTGGCCGGTTGTATGAAGGTTGGATAATGCTATCAACTGAGCAGCGAATTTTTTCAACATTCGTCAAATCGCCCAAGAACAGTTAAGCTACGGATCTGGACCCCCACAATGTGGATAGCTCTACCTGACTTTCGTGCAACTGGTCCCTGGTGTATTCATGAGAACTTGTACCCGAGTTCTAGAGGTGGTACACAAACATTTCGGCTGCACTGCCAGTTGAATTCTTAATAAAGAATAGAAATGTGGTGACAATTGTAGGAATGGAACAAAAACTCTGAAAAATATATGACAGTAATATGACGATAGCAGAGGCGATGTTGACGATGTTCTGAGCCACTTGAATGAAACAATCATGCATATATTTCAGCTATGTTTTGTGGCACTTACCTTATAGTGAAACACATATAGTCTACCTGCTACATTTTTAAACTTAAGTCCGGAAATTTTACAGCTAATTAGTGTAAGTGTATGTTTGACCTAACTGAAGCAAAAACCTAATTTTACTCAGCAACCGGTTATATGTAGTGGTGAGATTATGTATGTGGATTGCTACCAGATAAATACCGGTATCCCGAAGGTGCGAGTTCGAATCCTGCTCCAGCCAACAAAATTTTCGTTGGCTTAAGCAGTGTTAGAAAATCATGCAATTTTCTCTTCATCTACCAGATCAAGTATATCCAGTTCTGGTGATGTAGCTAATTTCTGTAGGAAGAAGCAAATTATTCTAAAAGTACATTGAATAAATCTTTTTGCAGAAAAGTTTGTCAGTCATTGTTATATTTAGTACTTGTGAATACCATTCTGACGCTTAAAGGCGTGATTTTCTGAAAGTCACGTGATCAATCTGACTGATCACGTGACGACCCTGTGTCTTCTGTGTTTGCAGAAGGTGTACAAATTTATGCCATAAATACTTTCGATAGTTTTACGCCGTTTGTGAAACATTTCCCTGACTATTAGAAAGATTTATAGTTTCAGCCTCGTTTTCATGTTGCGAAATCAATGGCCTGGCGAATACTCCCGTTTACTGCCTTATGAGGTAAAATTTGAGATGGAAACAGCAATATTCTTAAAAAGGATGGCAAGACGAACATTTTATGCCCTGTTTCCTGCTTCTACTCAGAATGTCCATCGAACGTGAAAAATAAGCACGCTACAGAATAGTGCCTCCTGACTAGAGAGCTAGACGAGCAATTCTCACAATGTACTTACTAATAATATCTCCTAGGTTCAAATCATTTTGCATTTACTCTATACACTTAAGTTAATTACTATTTAATTATGTCTTTTTACCTTACTTCTCCATCTGAGAAGTCCCACGCTGAAGCATGGCACACAGCTTTTCGTGTTTTCGGCTTCTCGAACAATGACATGTTCCAAAACGCAAAAGGCATGGGATCTAGTCCTATCGATATATAAAACGATTGGGCAAGTTCAAACATCTTTTGAACGGTGTAGTTTTGTGCTCGTAAATTTGACGTTACGTCGAATGTACTAGAATTAGGGTATGGATTCACCAACTCAAAAATGTTATCCCAAGTTTGAGCCCACATATCTCCGAGTAGATGAGCTGGAATGGGTTTATGAACAGAAACGTTCTTATAATGGAGGCTTAGTTTATAACGAACATAGGCGTGAAGTTCGTCGTATAACGGACGAACCTCTTCCCAAGCCTTGTTCAAAGTGGGTTTGAAATCAGCGCCGAGTTCGTAGTGAGAACGCTCGAAGTAACCATTGTCAACCCAATCATGCTCGCGGGCTCCGAGATCAACAATGTTCACGAATTGTTCGTAAAGCGGTTTCATTTGGGGACCAACGGCGTCTCTCCATCCTTTCCAAGCAAACAAAAGCTTATTGTAGTCTCTTGATTTTGCCATGATATTTATTAGGTCTGGATCGAGCTCAAGATACTGTCGTTTTGCGGTTTGTTTATCCAGATAGTACACTTTACCCTTGCTGTAAATCTGCGTCATGTTAGCCTGCAGTTCGTTCAGAAGTCGAAGTTTGTCTTCGGCCTTTGGCGACGCACTGCGGCTGATAAGCATCAATTGTCGAGTGATATTTTTCGGCAGGTCGGGCATCGTTAATAAAGCTGATGAATTATCGCTGCCTTCGATGAAAAACTTAGTTGCCTTCGTCGAGGATTCGATAGATTGACGTAAATTGATTTCGCTCAAATCTGTTTCGTACTGCCATGACATCCGAGTGGTTATCTTCGACATGCCAGTCGCCCTCGTATTGTAACGTTCCAAGAAATCCATTGCTAGTTTAGACGTGGGTACGTTTCCTACACTTGGTTCCAAAAGCCACAAAACGTTGCATAAAAATATAATCCACGCACTCAAACAATGGACAGACATCGCAAACACCAGCCTTCTTGAATAACCTGCCGTCAAGCCTCGGTGAAAATTCCAAAAGCAAAAATCCCACTCCTCTGCTTTACCATTTGCTGTTTGCACAAGTCACCGCGAAAAAGATAAAGTCTATAGAAGATTTCTGATTATTTAAATCAGATTGATCTTTTCAAAAATAATATTTAATAACCACCTTTGACAAGTTATAGACGAGTCCAAACACGGTTGATCTCGGAATAGCTTGGATTTCTCTAGTTACTGAAGTACACTTTTCCGACCGCGGGAAAATTTAGTTTAATACATTTAGTTTTTGGTATACACACACGATGTCCAGTGTCCAGTTCATTCCTTAAAATTTAGTAGAATAACGAGTTGTTCTCTTCTACATTATCACCAAGATAATGACATTAATATTTATAACCTCCAAAACTATTTACACTGATATTGCGCTACCTGTATACACCACTGGTAGACACTAACAATTGCCTTACATATATAAAGCAGGTCCACTTCAACTTTTTCTTACTTTGACCCCTCCACACAGAGACTTTTTTGCCTTCTGTCCATAATCAGCGTTTTCGAAATCCTCTGCATTTTCACAAAAAAACGGATGTAGACGCAAATAATTTGACGCGTTTTGAGTTTTAATTAAAACAGAGAAATTGAAAATACATACACGCGTGGACATGGCCTTATAAGTCTTAATCCGCAGAATCTAAGCTAAGGATATCGATAAAAGTTATATTAACACGTTGCTCGGCGGTCTTTAGCTTGTGCCACATGCAGCCCTGACTCATGCAGTCTTGGTACGAGTATATATATTAAAGATCTAGGATTCCTGTGAACACTATATACTATAACGTAATTGCTTGTTCTCGCATAAATTATATCTAAGAAGTTTAATTGAGGAAATAGCTTAAAAAGTAAATTAGTTTAGGGTTTTGAGCTTGTAGTTTTGTACATTATTAGGATATAATTAAAAACTATTTAGACTTTTAAAAAGTATAACGTTAACGTACTTTCCGTCACTATACTATATTACTTTTGAATTAAATACAGAATACAAAAGATGTGATTCCCCCCGCACACACACTTTTCGGAAAACTCGTGTGACTTCGCGAGAAATTCACGAGAACTGAATGGCGTAGTCTGTGAACTGTTCGTCAAACCGTAATGGTCGCAGTAATGCATGCGAGAAGGCAATAAAGGTACCCCTTTAGAATACATGCATGCATGGTCGTGGGACACCACCATAGACCCCAGTATGTGATATGTGTAAATATTATATGTTGTTTTGACGGATATGGTTGCTTTGCGGGTATATATAATTATATTTAATCTTAATATCTTCCTCATGCAGTTACCTCCAGCACGAACAAGCAATCACGCAGGTGTCCGTAGACCTTATAAGGTCTATCTGACTTATACTCGTACTGAGCTCGAGTCATGTGACATATTTTGCCGTTTGCGTGAGAAATTAAAAATACCCCATGCACCTTTGAAGCGAATGAGTGAAATATTATTCTCGTCGCGAGAATTCCACACATCGGGCGTTTTCATAATTTATATACAGTAAACTTCAGTCATAAGACAAGATAAATGTTATATTATTTATTTCTACCGATTCTGAGTATAAACTGATAACAAAATTATATTAAATTCAATATAGTATACTAGCTGCCCGAAATAGCCGAATTGAGTAATTAAATGAAACTGATTGAAAAGTACAGTCAAAAGGGCTCGAGCAGCCAGTTTACGTGAATTTTAATTAAATTTTTTTAACTAATTGGTGACAAAATCTAACACAAATTCATAATAAAAACATTCTAATAAAGTGAGAGGACAATATATTTAATTTACAGTCAATCCCACTTCTGTTTCTGTAGTTTGTTGTGCATAACTGTATTTCTGCAGCCGCGCTGCTGAAGCGCACTGACGAAAAATGTGAATAAAAAGTAAAATTTAGTTTTCATGGAATTTCAGAGGCCGCGGAACCGGGGGCGCACTGGGGGCAGATGCCCCCCCCCCCCTTTTTCAAAATTGAAAAAAGTGCCCTTTTTCTGAAATAAAAATGCCCTCTTTATAAATGTGGCGGTTAAGGTTTACTGCGGCATATTCCTTATACTGGGAAGAATTACAGTCGTTGGCATCTAAGCGTGTACACTGCCCGTCAAAACATGTTTTATGTCAAAGTCAAAGTTAAATGTTTACCTTGGAAACATAAACCAATACAATGTCACATGAATGTGCCCTTAGCCAATCACGTCTCGCCAATCCCACAGTGTTGATTTCAAAACGGTTAACTTTGGCTTAAATTTAGGACATGTTTTGATGGGCGGTGAACACGCTTAGGTGCCAACGACTGTAATGTACCCATTTCGTAGAAGTATGACTGCTATTTGCTGTAGAAAAGAGTGACTGTGCCGTTGCCCAAGGGGATGATATAATATATGCCGCTGACGAAGAAATAATGTTAAAAACAAAATGGTGGTGATCAAATGGAAGTTACAACTGTACAACGTTTTAAATTATACAATTATTTTGAAAATAACCAAGGTGCCCCTATTTGACAGTGCCCCCCCCCCCCCCCCTACACATACTTTTCAGGTGCTTCCGCGGCCTCTGTGGAATATAATCATAATATAACGAATGTTTCTCCCAAATTGATACCAACAAACAAATATAAATCAAGAATAAGAAACTTTTATCGCTAGATTTTTCTCACGTTTCCGTAGCGGCTACAGAAATACAGTAACACACAACAACAAACTACAGAAGCAGAGGTTGGAAGGTATTTCTATTTTGACTGTAAAACCAGACCATGAATGCGGGCATGGGCATATATATATATATATAAAACAATATAACTGAAAACAAAAAATATTCACGGTTCACTTATATTTTGTGAACGCACTAGTGGTACTACACTAGTGGCGGAATTATATTTATTATATAGATGCGAGTGTTTTACTAAGAAATATGCAGTGACATATTTTCCATATCCTCACTAGTGAAGGTATCGATCACGTGATTAAACATTTTCCCACCTTTTGCATTGAATCTATATAATAAAAAGAAAATTACACAGTGGCTTGAAGATATGAATTTTATCTTCTCATGATAAAAACAATATTTTACTCATTCGCTACGCTCATCCGTAAAATATTGTTTTCACCACTCGAAGATAAAATTTATATCTTCGCCACCGTATAATATCCTCTATATATTGCGGTAACTCTTTGTCTACCGTATTATCGTTCGTTTTCGAACGGAACAGTTAAGGAGTTAAAACACGAGCAGCAGTCAGCAGTGTTTTATCAGATTCAAAACACGAGGCATGCAGATCGGAAAAAATTGAAATTACAACATGTGCAATGTGCCTGCTAGTTTCAGTTGAACCATTGGCGTAGTTATTTTAGTAGATTTTGAGTAAAATGGTTACTTACAGACATGGTGTACTATAGATTTCATCTGTCAGTTTTTTTGTCATAAATTAGTATTGAGTTTTTCAATTAAATCAAGTTTCATTTCCTTTTTAATTTATGAAGTAGAAAGACCATTTTATTTTATCGAAAGAATTTCATATTTTAGCTGGCTAAAATCTAGCTTTCAGTTTGGGAAGAGGAAAAATCTACTGCAATTTTGATGCATATGTTTCTGTATTTTTTCACTGCTATAAATGATGCAATTTGAAAAGTAACGAGGTCAAACAACGCAGCAAAGTTTACATATATAATACCTATACTTCCGCGTTAATTATTTTTCAATTATATTTTACTTTCCCGTTGAGATTATAGTCTATATCAGGACACCTAGACAAGATATTTCATCAGTATTATTTTTTAAATATTTAGTATTTTTAATAACCTTGCCTGTTAAATTACCTTTTTTATTTTGACTTGGATGAAACATGACAACATTTGACAGTCAAGTTCGTTATGCATTATTAAACTTCTTATAATTATAGCCTGTGAACAGGCTCCCTGTGGGGATGGAGCCTGTTCACAGGCTATATAATTATTATAAGGTCTTCATTAGCAAGGGTCGTTTCGGTAAAGCGCGTTCTCAATTCGTCAGAATTTAAGCCACAAAAATAAAATAGATGTCGTTAAAAAGCTATTAATTTGTAGAATAAAATGTTTTCTTTGATTTTGCGATAAACACAAGCCAATAATAGTTGTGAATGTTTTAAAGAAGACAAGAGGGCTTCACTCTCAAGTACAAAGGGCGGTTCGAGTAAAAAACATTTTATTTTGTTCAAAATTATTTTTTACAGTTTGATTGCGAAATAAATTTCCAGCAAAACCGTGGTGTCAGTGTTTTTTGATATGTCAAGTTTTGCTGATTTTATTGACGACCAAAGTTGAAAATGCTATTTTCGACCGACATTCAGACAAAATAAGTCATAAAATCGAAACCGACCGAGGAGGGAGGGGAGGGCAGTACACGGACTTCACGGGGGTTCCAACTAATTTTGGCAACGATTGTAGTATTTCTCTTTTTTTCTTTTAATTCTATAATAGCCGTAAACACGGTATTCTGCTTTGCACGAAAAGTAAATTACATAAGATAATGTGGTGCCCTGATCTGACGACTTATTTAGCTGCGCAGCGCAGCAGGCTCTCGGACAGCTTTGCATGTCATTTTACCTGCGAGTGCGTGGTTCCGTAGCCTGCGTGCAGACTCCATCTGTGCACGCAGGCTAGCGGTTCCGTAGCAATCGACGTTTTGGTTGCGAAATTGTTGACGTCAAACAGGGAAGGATCGTCTGAAAATTGGCAGTGTGATAGATTGATGTCTTGGTAAACTAATACTATAGGTTTTTCTGTGAACTTTGGAATTTTCTTTCTCGGTAGGAGAAGTAAAATCACGATATTTTTTTAATTGTTTAGAATTTTGAAAATCCTAATCCAGTTTTTGAAAAATGCAGACGCATTATACGGTTCCGCCAATCTGGTGTAAATCAATGGAAAATCAAACTTTAAACCTGCGGTGACGCTTTAGCTTCTTGAAAAGGGGTGAAATGTTCATGAAATGCCAGTATAAATTTCTTTCTTTCTCAAATCTCAATGAAATTTACCAAAAATATTTCAGGCAGGACACCCGGACACCCGCTGCTTCCAGAGCCCCGGACACCCGCACTTTCTGGACTGTGGGCCACAATATTTTAGCAAATTTGAAGCAAATTGATGATTGATGTTGTTGAATGTTGACGCGAAGTACATCTTTTCGGTTTTTTTATACATAAGTATTTTACATTTAGTTATCTATTATATTCTCTGAAGTGTGTGGCCCTGTTTATGGCATTCTACGAGACGCAGGAGCTCAACCTCGTGCCCAGATTCTTATCTCCGCTTCCCGCCCACCGCTGCGATATATTAATATAAGCTCTCCAACAAACGATATCTGGTTTTCTGCCGCAACTGGCAAGCGTTTATAACTAGTAAGCGACTGATTATGAGTGCTGCAAAAGCAGAGAATGAGCACGATATTTGGGCGCAGAGCCTATGTTGTTTTGGTCAGCGGTTTAGATTTAAAATGGCGCGGCAAAGACTTATCAAATTTGAACCAAGATATTAAAGGATTGTTCTGGGTCTGGTTATTTGGATCTAGGAAGGACTTGAGGTTTTCTTTGTAATTTTGCAATTGCTGTTATTAACTAGACCATTTTACGTCGATGGAGTTTGATCACTTGCCAATTACAAGACCTCCCAAACCAGTAACTGGCCCTCTGTCTAGTCCTGAGGTCAACGTTCAATTGAACGTTACACCGGAGAAAAAGGGAGTTAGAGAACCATATTTGAGACGGGAAGAACAGAAACATGGTCATCGGTACCATAAGGAAAATACTGAGAACAAGTAAGTTAAAGTTTGGTTTGAACAATTGATTATTTTGATTTTATACTGTACTCATTTGCAAGTCATGTCAGTAGTTACATTATTACAATCGTCCAATCAAATGTCTACATTAGCGTCACGTGCCAGCGCAATATTTTACCTTTGGACAGGTGTACAAAGTATATTTACTTCCCAATTGCATGATTATTTGTTCGATATAATAAAACACTCATTGGATTCATTTTGCTCAATATGGAAAATATTTTAGTCTCGAATTTTAATATTAGCCTATAGTATACACTATATAAGTGTCAGCAGAATAGCCGGCAGTAAGAGGCAAAAAGAGGCAAAACAGGTGGTGGTAAACCACCAGTAACTGTGGGCCGGTGCCTATTAATGAAACCTCTGCTGTATATAGGTAATTATCATAAAATTTAAAATGATCCATGACTGCATGATGAGATAGAGGTAATTAATGTGTTAACTGATAGATAAACTCTATCTTTTCTCTACTCACCCGGTATGGTTTGTTACTCTGAAAAGCACCTACCGTAATATCATTATTGTCCACCTGAATTTGCTGTTCCACAATAATTATTCCAATAACATAAGATAAGAGTAAATCTCTCAATATTGAAGAAACTAGATTTCAGTTTTGAAATATCAAATATAAGTACCATAATTTTATCACCTGCTCCAAACCTGACCATGTAGCTCAGTTAGTAGAGCATTGGACTAGTAAACCGAAGGGCTTACCAGTCAAAACGTCCTCACATCAAAACGGCCTCCAGTCAAGAAGTCAAAAAGATAAATACAGTATATTTATAACAGACTTATTTTTAGAAAAATGTACATATTAAGTGAATACCTCGAGCAGTTAGATGGTTAATTTGTATTGCTTGACTAGACTTTTCTGTATTTATATGTTGCTATAAAAATGGAAATTTGATACAAGTAATTAGACTGGCAACAGCCTGATCTTGCAGCTTTATACAGTAGAACAGATTACTGGTGTGAAACATTTGAAGAATGTATTTGTTAATGTCAAAATATACTTTAATAAATCTTATATAGAGTAGTATAATAATGTATGTGGACATCTTCCCCGATCAGTTTGGAAGAAGTGAGGACATTTTGACCCGAGGACGTATTCACT
Organism: Corallium rubrum; assembly: GCA_964035015.1. Lineage (NCBI taxonomy): Eukaryota > Metazoa > Cnidaria > Anthozoa > Scleralcyonacea > Coralliidae > Corallium > Corallium rubrum. The sequence continues at coordinate 47,225,474 of OZ035997.1, forward strand.
GGACACCAACCGAAGGTTGTGGGTTCAAATCTGGGCAGCCGTGGTCGAGTAGAGCTTTTCTCTGCTCACCTGGTATAGTTGGTTCAGGTTACTCAGCGTAGCACCTAATATCACTACCTGAGTTTGCTGTCCCACAATAATGTGTTAACTGTTACAGTAAAACAACCTAAACATTGTATTTCGTTGAAAGCCATTGATTTTAATTACCCTCAATAATTTATTTCGTGAGAAAATCCATCAAGAATGGTTTAAATCAGTGATTTTTTTTTAAAAAATCATTTGATTTCACAATTTAAATCATGATTTAAATCAACATGACTTAAATCAACAAACCCGATTGTGTACCCCAATGCGTCATATGTTCCACTAAATGTAAGATGGCGGCCACTGGCATAGAGATCATAAATAAAACTACATGTAGAGGGGGCATTGGGGGAAAACTCCAGTCAAACCAGACCTTTCCTACTATCCGAGAACTCTCGGATAGTAGGGAAAGTCTGGGACCGTGTAGTTTCACATCTTGCAAAGAAATGTTTGACTTCTGGCCATATGGAATGCCTTATCCAAGTTATATAGAGATCAGTGCAGTAACACCGTACTACTACTATACTAATGTTGAGTGTCAGCCCCTGTGCCTCTACACAAGAACTACATTTTAACCTTGTTTGTTGTTTTTAGTGTTTTGAGTAAGCCAGCGATTAATTCAACCACCATTGTCTCAAGAAAGCTAAAAGAACTTAACCAAACTAAATTTGATGCACCTTCGGTGGTTAAACAAGAATTAGAAAAATCCGAGAAACTTCGTATAGACATCGCAGAAAAGGCTTCTGGGGCATTGAACTATAACCTCAAGGATTCTAACTACACTGGTCTAGTATCTCTTGATGTTTCTGCTACTGATCTTGGTTTACAACAAAGAAAAATATTCAAAGAAAGAAAAACGAGTGAGGGTAAAGATGAACCCGACATCATGAGCTTTATGTCAGATGACTTTCAATATGAAAGCGCAAGTCTCGCGTGTAACTGCTCTGATGCTGAACCAGAATTATTTATTCCGTCAACTGAAAATGTATTTAAATTATATGAACTCATGGAGTGTTGGAAAAGATAGTTATAATATGAGATTGAACATTGTATGGTACTAGCTTGTAAATATATTTAGACATTCTTATAGTGCCTATGCCATGAAATTTCACCCCAGTTTTTCATTGCATTTGAAAGAACACTTAAAATGACAAAGTAACATCTTTCATAGAATTTCGTTTCCTTTCATTCTTGAGATGTTCATGCAGGTTTGTTTTGATATGCAAATGTCATACTTATGACATCACACTGTATAATGACTTTTTAGAAAAGTATGATTTTCTTTGAGAGTACTTATCGAAAATACTTAATAAAAATTTGCACTTGCATGTATGACTGGTCACTAAACGTGTGTAGCTGTGTAAAATATTTGAACCATCCTAAATTTGATGGTCTTTCAAAAAGTCATTATGCAGTGTGGTGTCATAAGTATGACATTTGTATATCAAACAAACCTGAATATCTCAACATGAAGCAAATAAATGAAATTCTACGAAAGATGTTACTTTGTCATTTTAAGTATTCTTTCAAATGCAGTCATAAAAAACTGGGGTGAAATTTCATTGCATACAAGGCACTTTAATTTCTTTGATTTCGTATACAGCGAAAGACCTGAATTAAAAAAATATCAACCGCTGCCCGACGTTTGAGGTTACAGGCTTGCGATTTCAGGTCTAGTATCTCTTCATGTTTTTTCTACTGATCTTGGTTTACAACAAAGAAAAATATTCAAAGAAAGAAAAACGAGTGAGGGTAAAGATGAACCCGACATCATGAACTTTATGTCAGATGACTTTCAGTTTGAAAAAGCCCGAATTAAAAAAATATCAACCGCTGCCCGACGTTTGAGGTTACACGTTTGCGATTTCAGTTACACGTTTTCGACTGCAAAAGGTCGGTTTTCGCGTCAGTCTGCAATTCTCTGCTTGGAGTTTGCATTATCTTACGCATAAAAGCTTCTGGTATACAGTTTAATTTTTTTCTTTGATTTGCTATGAATTTTAAGAGCATGCAAGAATTAGCAAGTATTTTTTTGCCTTCTTCGTCGTTTAAAGCATGAACACTGTATATGACAAGAAAATCAACATGGCGGATTCAAGGTAAAACTCATCTGCTCTAATTAAAATAGAAAATCTATTTGTTTCTTCTTGTGTAGCAAGAAAATAGCTATTTATAAGTTTTGTATTAATTCCAGTACTTTTTTGTTGGCATATATAGGTCACTGGTAGAGCATCTATTGTTCAGGAATTGATGCCGGAAGTGAGCGTGGCGGCCATCTTACCCAGATTGTAAAGTTTGCTAAGTGTGCGGGCAAGACGGATCAAAGGATCGGAAATGCGCGGACGGGCAGGCTTGCAGATAAAAACTGCGCGGATGGCTGGTAAAAATTGCGCGGATGGCTTGTAAAAACTGCGCAGATGTGACATATATGGGTTGTCACGAAATACGCGGATGCAGATACCATATTACAGAATCATCCTCAGAAACATGAGAAAATTTTTCATGATGTCTAATATATTTAACTCATATTTAACTCATATATTTAACTCATTTTGCGCGGATGCGGATATATTTAACCCATTTTGCGCGGACGCAGTTCAAATTTGAAAAATTTGCGTGGGGAAGATCTTCCCCGCGAACGACAAACTTTACAATCTGGCATCTTACTAGGACCCCGTTTTTCGCCAAATTCGGGAAGTTTGCGAAGATTTACCAACGAATTAACGTTCGTAATCTTATGTTATATAATAAGTGTTTTGAACTCTTTATTCCTTTTACAAAGGCTTTTTTTGCGAAAGATACGTGCCTATGGCTATGTATTTGCTTGAAAACAGTTGGTAAACAAATGTCTTCCAAGTCCGCATGTGTACTTGTTTCTCTCTATGTAGTATAAACGCCGTATTATTAAATGGTTTACTGTGATGGGTTTCCTTTAAGTTTTGATTGATATATTGCCGATTATTAAATCCAAATGGGAATTCAAATTTGGAAACGTTTTAGCATAAAACCTTTATATACATGCAATTTATATAACTTAGTAAAATTTTTTAACGTGAACGCATAAATTCAGTGAGATTAATTATAAGTTGTCTTTTTGAATTAGTATTTTAATTTGGACCCTTGATTTTACTAACTGGTCAATGACTCATGTGCCACACTCCCATGGACCCATAAATTAGATGCTTGAGTTTATAATACACTGTCTATAATCTGCTAGGCTAATGTCAAGACTTGGCATTAGTATTGTTTCTAATTTTTAAATAAATCATGAATGCAACTGGCTAGCATTATTCATCATGATACTCCCCACGATTATCCAGGATACATTTAAATGTCGGGAAGAAACATATCTAATGTTGTTCTTGACTTTAACCAAAGCTATCGTTACAATTCTTTGGATGAACTTCGCAGAGTGGATTTATTGCAATTCATATTTTGATGAATAAATTACACTGTATCTGAATTAATCAAGTTTTTAAACCGGCCAATCCGATTATAGAATCGACCAGCCGATGCCAGGGCCATTTTCGCCGACCTCCCAACGTGGAGACAAAATGCCCTTGGGACGAGGTTCCCGCTATTGATCATTTGGAAATTATATTATACTGAAATCAAAATTAGATACAAGATTTTCTCGTCATAGTACCACTTTAGGGGGGAACTTGCGACGTATCGACAGACGGATGATTCCAAATATGTATGATTAATTCAACCAAACAGTATATTTGTGTGGTAAACGTAACCTACAAATAAATAGACACATGAACCCACACGCTATACAATTGACGCCTGATATTTTCTCTGATTTAAACGTCGCGGCAAGCGCTGTTGATGCAGTTACGGCCCAAAAAAGAAAGATATCAGTGGTCTAACTACTGTGGATAAACTTCACGTGTTAGCACTCGCTATCTATTTACATTTTTTCTAAGATGAATACGACTATTCTGCTCAGCAGACCGGTCATGTGTCACCAACCACGTGTTTAGTTTTTCTACAAGTTCACTTTTTTTAAACCTTGTCGCTTCATCGATGATCACTCGAGTGAATTCCTGCTTCTTTTCCATACTGCCTTGGACCTTTTCCAGATGGCTAAAGATCGAAGCGTGATCTGTAAAATGTAGAGAAAATTGCAAAAAAGTTAGGTCTATATTCGTATTTAGTATAAATTTACGAGTTTCTATCACAAATCCTTGAATTCCATTGGCTATCGCAGGAGTTACTTAGAAACCTCTGGCGATAAGCCAATGAAAGGCCTTCTTTTAACGAAATTAACCAATGACAAAATGCGTAGTATATCACGAGCAATGATCAAGCAACAATGGCGCCGAAATTATAACGTAGTGGAAAAATGACAGAAGAAATTGAACATTTACGCGAAGCAATAAGTTCTACAGAAAACAAAAACGGCTACAAAATAGTTATAAATTGTTTTTTCTTGTTCGTTTAAAACGAAGTAACTGCAAACAAAACACATTTCAAAATTACGCTTGCTATTGACAAGATTTCGTGATGTAAACCTACAAGCTAAAATGAATGTTTCTTTCAACGTTTTGTCACTTTTATATATCAAATGAATGGAAATATATATATTGTTTCAATATTGTACATGAAAACCCATGCTAAATTGTGCAAGAAAACCAAAGAAATGTCCGAAATGACTGTTGAACGTTTGTTGTTGGTAGTTAAAAATGTATTAAACAAGCCTCAAAGAATACGTTATCGTCGAGAATTTATTTAACGTTTTTTTGGTAAATCTGCACTAAAACATTCGCCTCGTTGACTATTCGCTCATAGAAAACTCGGGCTCGTGGTTTATAATTGTTAAATAGATATATACACGTATTTCAAAACTAGAAAGTGGCAGCCCGTGTTTATTTCATGTTGTTCGTTTTGTTTGCGAGTTGTGCATGCAGTAACATGCAGCTTGGTATTTTAAAAGTTCTGAATTTCTGCTTGGTATTTTAAAAGTTCTTTCAACGTCGTTACGTTGGTTTAGGGTATACCCTGCGAGTCAGAGCCTCTTTCCGACCTACGCAAGCTTTGGGGGAAAGTGGGCGCTGCCAACAAACTCGATCTTCGCCCCAAGTTGGGGGCGAGTCAGGTTTTAAACTGGTCAAACAAGTTCTAGTTTACGAACACGCGTAAGCAGGAAAATAGGAAGTGACGCGTTAGAGCCTGGGCCAAAAATAGTATCTTGGCAACCGTTCACGCACACTCAAAAAGAAATATCGAGTTTGTTGGCAGAGCCCACTTTCCCCCGAAGCTTGCGTAGGTCGGAAAGGGGCTCTGACTCGCAGGGTAGGTTTAGGGATACATGGCTTCCATTTCCCCAGACGACAGTGCCTTTGTCTGTCAATTCTATATTCTAGCCTGCTCATCTAAAATATCTTTCACAGAAGTACAGGATAAACACCATCAAACCCAGCATATCCTCTCATCTAGAATGAAGGATAATCCTAACTCTAACCGTAATTCCGGACCCTAAACCCATAATCACAACTCCGGGTTTGTGACGTAATATATCATACACGAGGAGGAGTGTTTCATCAGGATATCCAAACACGGAGACGTTTGTTGATAACCGAGGCGAAGCCAAGGTTTTTGAACAAACTTCGAAGTGTTTGGATATCCAGATGAAACACTCCTCCGAGTGTATGATATGGCATCTCAAACAAATCAGTATTTTAAGAGAAAATCGGGGTAAAAGTTTGCTTAATTTATGTAATTTCTTCCTCCGATACAATCTCGTTCCCAGAGATTGTTTTGTTTCGAGCTTGTTTGGTACGAAATAGTCCATTTTCCGAAAGAAAGAATTTCTATACATATCTTCAAAGAAGGTCTGAAAAACACTTGGAGAAATTTAAAGCTGTTCTTAGTGTTGAGTCTGGTGTATTTGTTTAGTTGAATGGCTTGAATTGAAATTACGAAGACAAAGTCAAAGTGTTTTGGTAAGTCTTTTTCGCCGTTTGCAAGTTTCAAGGCAGTTTTGTATTTTGTATTTTAAAAGTCAATTTAGTATATAACAAAACGCTTGTTGACTTTTGCCTCGAGAAACATCGAGTTTTATGGTCCCTCAGGCTTCAAGTCACCCTCGGGCTAAAGCCCTCGGGTGACATTGAAGCCTTCGGGTCGTAAAACTTGATGTTTCCCTCGGCGCCAGTCAACAAGTGTATATTGTTATATACCAAAGACTTTCGTTTGCCAAAGATGAAATCCTATTGGTCAAATCATACTCACGTGTTGTTCAACAAACTCAATGTTTCTTTCTGCCGAGGGAAACATTGCACTGTTTCCCTCTGACGTCAACAACGAAGAAGGAAACAGTGCAATGTTTCCCTCTGACGTCAGCTTTAAACATGCGTTGTTCACGTGAATACACAATGATTATTGCATCAGATCAAGAACTTTGGCCTTTTCGGAACATTTTGAAAACAAGAGCTGTTTCGAGCTTGTTTGGTACGAAATAGTCCATTTTCCAAAGGAAAGAATATCTATACATACTTTCAAAGAAGGTCTGAAGAAAACATGGATAAATTTAAAGCTGTTCTTTGTACTTGTTGAGTCTGGTGTATTTGTTTAGTTGAATTAAAATTACGAAGACAAAGTCAAAGTGTTTTGGTAAGTGTTTTTGCCTTTTGCAAGTTTCGAGTCAACTTGGTATTTTGTATTTTAAAAGTCTTTGGTATATAACAAAACGCTTATCGAGTTTTACGGTCCCTCAGGCTTCAATGCCACCCTCGGGCTAAAGCCCTCGGGTGCCATTGAAGCCTTCGGGTCCGTAAAACTCGATGTTTCCTTCGGCGCCAGTCAACAAGTGTATAATAATCCAGCTGTGGGACAGGATGTTGTTATCACGGAACTTGCTAACCTGCAATGCAGGCATCGAGAAGTGGCGTCTGAGAAGGGTGACGTCTCATTTTCAGGCGAATGCAGGCAACCATTGGGCTTTTGGCTATTTTTTGGCCAACCTCCGAGTTGCCTGCGGAGGAGTTCAGAAAGTTGGGGACAAACGTTTACGTCAGTCTTGTCCCGTCGTTCTGAAGCACGCGCGTATATGACGAGACTGGTACCTAGGTCTGACGTCACCGCTCAAGGTGCTCCAGAACCACTGACCTCTATACAACTGGATTGCTCATCCGGCTCCAAAAATGAAGCAAGCGGACATGACGAATTTGGAGTACCAAGATGGCCGCCACGGAGCACGAAGAGCCACATTAAATACAGTTCTGCCATTTGTACCAAACAAAGAACACTGTAAACGGTTTAGAAGTTTAGTTTTTGCATTTGTTGGTATTATTTAGCAGTAAAACGTGAACTTTTGTAGTTTTTTACTCTGCCCGTTAATCGATAAACTTGCCTACATCACAAAACTCGTAAAAACCAATGAAATCAATCAATAACTTCATTATAAAACTATCTATATATTATATGTATTAAGCATAAGTCTTAACAAAGCCTTGAAGTATGTAGTTGATAATTTCGGACTGTATTTCCTTTCTGTTTTTCGGTACTAACAGTAAATTGCCAGGTAAGAATTGTTTTACGGCTTTTCCCACTCCCCTGGTAAACTCTTACTACTCTTAAGCCCGCAAGGAATACTGGACCTGGAGTACCAATATGGCCGCCAGTGGCTTCAAAATGTTTACTGCTGACCATAAAGGATGAGTAATCCAGTTATATAGAGATCTGACATTGTCCAGAACTCTCTCTCGCAATATTAAAACAGCGAAGAGAGAGAGAGAGAGCTTGGGACTAGGCTGCGTTTAGGTATATGAAATGCATTCAGGCTAGGAAACGCATGACGATTGAAGGATAAAAAAGTTTTACGGACTCACCTTGGCCGGGTGTCCTTATTTCCCTACATATCAATTGCCGAAGTTTGGAATTATCTTCGCAAATTCTTCGTATCGCTTTGCTTCTCGTTATTGCTTTTTTAAATGAAGCGTTTCTATTGCTTTTGTTCGAACCATCGTCATTATGAATTCCGTGATTGGATAGAGTTTTTTCTCCTTTAGTACCCGATTTAGTCATTTTAGCAGTGGAACTATTAGAAGACACCATACAAGCATTTCTCAGTATAGACGAAATGTCTTTCGACGACTCCACCTTGTCCTTATTTCCGCTCAAAGGAGTAACGAATGCACTGCCTCCTTGACTGTGTAGTTTATTCTGGTGAAGCTGTTGTAGTTTACGAAGCTGAGGGTTCACAATCTGTTTGGCTAGTTTCCGTTGTTCGTTCCAACTTTCGGTGTCAGCGAGTTTTCGTTTCTTTCCAGAAATTCCAGAAACGGGATTAGTCGTCTTTGCATTATGGTTTAAATGTACATTGTTTATCGTGGGTTTGTCACCAGTTGCTCCAGGTGGTTGGGGAAGGTGTGGGACGGGTTGTGGAACCGGCGGTAGTTGTTGGTTCACGTTTTCCTGCGGCGATACCGGCGGAGTGGAGGACATGTTTCGCTTGCCTGGGTTAGGGCTTAGTTCACCCCTCCTTCGTCTATCTCGAGGTGAAGGTGGTGGAGATCGGCTGTCACGGCGTTTTCGAGATGGTACACCTGCAACCGCTTCATTTACTACGTCAGCTTCGTCAACCATCATAGGCTAAATACAAATATAAATGAAAAAGCGTGTATGGGTAGGGTTTTCAACGGAACGTTAGAAAACTAGTTTTTTCTAAAATTTTTCTGGACTCATTAATTGGTTTCAACATGAATTTCCACCTGTCAAATATTGTATCCTAATATATGTACTGGCTATTTGTGAGCAATTGTAAAATGTAAAAATACCCACTTATTGTTATTTACAAATAAATTTTCACCACCCCAAAACATGGTTAACAATAGCTCATTTATAGTTTCGGCAATACAACAAGTCGTTGTTTATTTTAGAAAACAAAGAACAACCAAACAAAGTGCTAAAGAGTTGTGCCCTGTTTGGCGTCATCGCTTGTATTCTCGTTCCCAGAGCCCACGTTTCTGTGTCCATGGTTCACGTACTCCAAGGCCTGGCGTACGATTCTGTCAAACACCCAGAATATAAAGCCACCTAACAAGTCGTCAGGGCACCGTAGTATAAAGCTGCCTAACGATCTGGCCGCTAACTTGTCAGGGCACTGCAATTTTGTGCAGTTGTGTTTAACTGCGAAACGCTTCGCTTCACGGAGATCGTCAAAAAGCTGCCAAAATCTTTCGCGTCAAAAACATCGCTTCCATTCCCAATGCGACAATGCGAGAGCCCATGACATTTGTGTGGCTGTGGCTATCAATTCTGCACAAACTTACAAGCAAACGTCTAAAGCCGATCGACGAGCGCTATAGCCCCTAGCACAAAACATCGCTTGTACTCTCATGCCCAGAGCCCACTTTCTGTGTCCGTGGCTTACAGGTGCCACAAAAAAGTGACACCCAACGACTGGTCCAGCGGCTACTCGTCAGGGCACCGCAATTGTAAGATGGTACTTCCGAGCAGCGCCAGATAATTGTAATATAGTTATAGGTTTTAAGTCAGATCAGTTACGAAGTTCTTTGAATTAAGAATTAAGAACTAAGAATTGTATTATATACCCACTGCTCCTTCCGCCACACAATGGCCAGGTGGGTGGGCGCGAATTTTCCTAAACGACTTTATGCCTCTCTGCCTTCCAACGTAGAATGCGTAAAATTGCTTTCAGGGCCCCCTTTTAACTATTTCTCTGGTCCCTAATGGGTTTCCCCTTCTAGCAGATAATAGGGTCTCCAAAATGATCTCCTTTTTCGGCACAATGCGGCGGAATTCCCAGTGAGAATATAATGAATATTGTGGTGCCGTTAGCAGCGCTTCATATTCTGCATGTGAGTTTGTTCGTTCGTTTGTTCGTGCAGAATCAATGGGCAAGCCACCGCCCTTTAGAACTGGGTCTGGCTTAGTAATGTACTCGTGGAAATTGTTCAGTTAAAGAGTTGATCGAATTGTTAGTTAAAGGTTAGTCGTTAAAGTGCCTATGAAACAAAAATTAAGTTTGTCTTATTTGAAAGAATATTTAAAATGGTAGAGTAACATCTTTTGCAATTTTTCGTTTCTTTGCTTCGTTCTTGAGATATTTTAGTTCATTTGATAAACTTATATATCTTTGCTATAATCAAATATAATGACACTTGAAGATCTACATGTTTAGTATTGCAGACGAACACATCCACATGCTTTCTTCAAAATAATTTGGTTTGATAATATACAATTATTGGATGAGGTTGAACATGATAGCTTGTGTTATCAACGCCGAGGTAAGTGTTATCTGCCGAAGCCGAAGGCTGAGGCGGATAATACAAACCGAGGTTTGATAACACAAGCTATCATGCTCAACCTCATCCAATAATAGTTTTATTATACAATTATAAATGTAGAAGCCTTTAATTGAAAGTAAGATAAAAAAGTGAATCATATCATACCGTCTTCAGTTCGAGGTTCGTTTACTTTTTTCTCTTTCAAATACAATTTTCTCTTACAATTTTCTCTTTTCTCTACAATTAAACTCTAACAGCTGTATGTGTAGAGTAGGTTAATCCGCACGAACAGGGTCGGAAGTGACGTCATACCGGAAGTGAGGTGTGCGCACAGGCTGACGTCACAGCGGTGTGCGCACAGGTGTGCGCACAGGCTGACGTCATTAGGGGTGTGCGCACGTTATAAATAATGGGTTTTTTTCGGAATAAAGAACACAATGCTTATAGTTTTCGTAGAGATACCATTACTACAGCATAAATATGGATACAAAGATTACGGAATGCCGAACTATAGCCGAACTAACGAGTTTGGAAAACATGTATGTCTTGAGCGAGTACGAACAGGGTTTAGTGTTTGAGAGGAAAGTGGAATTAATTACTCGTTCGCTCGAGTGGGGAGTCGAAAATGAACAACTTGGGTTAACAGCGAACCTTACGGATTCCTGGACACCAGAACAAAGACAACAGTTTTTGATGGACTGGCAAGATGATGAGGCATTGCTACAGAACGAACGATTAGGGCTCGCTTCAAACCTTGTGGATTCTTGGACCCCTGAACGAGAAAATTTCATGATGGATGCAAGACGACGAACCTTTACTACAGACTGGCCGTGGGGAGAAGAGATCAATCGACGACGTAGACGATGGTGCAAGTACATCTGAACAGGTTAGCGATAACACCTTGCTCATTTGCTCATAACTGCTCTGAGCACTTGCTCATTTGCTCATAACTGCTCTGAGCACTTGCTCATTTGCTCATAACTGCTCTGAGCACTTGCTCATTTGCTCATAACTGCTCATTTGCTCATATGGCCCGATCAGGCCCGTTTTGGCCCTATAAGGCACTATACGGCCCGATGGTCCGATTGCTGACTAGACGTCTAAATGTCATTTTATGAGTTATATTACACGCGCTTGCGAATCAGAGAACTTCATTTCGAAACATGCCACGAATACGTAAAGATTGTCCCTTACGTGGGAAACAAAGTTTGGTAAAGCTATCCAACCATTTGGCTGATGTTCATCAACTTTCTCGCGAGAAAAGGCAGCCATATCTTACTCAAGCAAGATTAAATGCGTTAGAGAATGATCGACAACTAGATCCCAAGGATAGTGAAAAGTTTCTAGTAATAACATTTTTTGCCATGTGTACGGACAGAGCTGCCAGCCCATTTTCTTGAGCAAAGCCCAAGTTAATTTAATACAAGTGAAAACTCAGACAAACAACCCAAAATAGAATCCCGAGGGATTTTTAAAGAGTCATTTTCTCTTCAAGAACGCAAAAAAAATTATAAACCCCGACAAACATGAATACTGACGTCTTTTGTGCCCTTCACTATTGTTTTCCGGTCTGTTTAATAACATCAAGATATTTTTAAACTCCTCGAAATTTTTGCATAAAAAGCTTGGCGCATCACAAGAATTCCGATACTGATACGTATCGTGTGACGTCCAGTCAATCCAGATCAAAACTGACTAAAATTTGTCAAGTGGATGTCAAGATAAGTAAGTTTTTGTTGCCTTCACAAATTATTACGCCTGATGATTATGTTGCTAGCTTCACGTTATGTTAGCATTGCGAATCGTCTGCCCCAATCACGCGCTAAGTTCACGCAGGTACAGATACATGTACAACTAAACATTCATGTTTACTATATGGCCAGGGTTCTTCGTACAGTTGCTTATTGAACGCCAAATCAAAATGCGAAGACAGTCTACGATCTCCAGTATACAGAATTTGTTACTGAGCTGAAAATATAACAGACACGAACCAACAACACTCTACAAACCGACTTCACAACATGGTCAACATGCCACACCATATTAAAGTTAAATATAAAGCTTTTAATATTTATTCGCACCTTTAACCTTCCGCTAGGCAGACAGTAAATCCTTTCGCCCAGACCATATTTAATTAGCCATGCACTAAAGCCTAGAAATTCGTTGTTTCGAGAAGAAAAATCGATCACTCCTTTACGTTTTCTCCGCCATTTTCTCCGTATTCGCCAGTCGCAAACAAAACCACGCGTGCGCAGTGGTATTCTTATCTATTCCGGGGGGAAACTTCTTTCATCTTGGTATATTAAGATAAACACGTCTTTCAAGAAATATCCATAGATAAGGTACAAACCTGTCTGTTATCGCTGTTTATAGGGCTTACGAGCTTTAAGCGACATAAATATTTGTCGTCTATGAAAGACTGATACTAGTGTTTCACATTTTCACTGGTTTTAGCCTTTCAACTACGACAAGTATGTATGTCGTTAAACCTGGTAAGTTTACCCCCCGGAGAGTTTACACTATCTATCGTGTGAATTTTCCCCACTCATCACAATACTGCAAAGTTTCTGTGAAACTTTGCACTAAAAACCGGTTGCTAAAGTTGAAATAACTATAGAAAGCATGGACGAAAGAAATTCCTAGTCCAAAAATCAAGTGGTGTTTATTAATGAGGACTTTCCGTCCCTACTCGTCATTTACAGGTTGTCTGAGCTGAAAGAATGAACTGCCAATATTGTGGGAAAATGTTTAGTAAAGGCTATAATCTAAGACGGCACGAAAACGATGATTGTCCGTCAAGGGAATACACTGACACTGAGGAGCCTGATATGGAATCTGATGAAGAAATGTCAAGCTCGTCGTATGATGAAAACAGTCAGAGTTCCGAAAATGATGGTGAAATAAAGGAAGAGATTGATCCTTGGGCAACCATGATTGATGATACAAAAGTGACGGTTCGGCCAGAATATGATGAACTATTAAAAACGTTGCAAATGGAAGGGCAAGAAGAAAGTGTAGCTAAGCAGAAAGCCTTTGAAAAAATTCTCCCTGAACTTCAGAAAGAATTCGCTGACGTTTACGTGGATAATTTACGTTGGATGAAAGCACTTAAAAAGGATCCTGTGCATGGAAAGATCATGGAAACGAAGCAGACACTTGTGAACGAAGACTCGTTTGATCCTGATGAAGCTTTATCTGCAGCGGTTGACAAAAGAAAGTTTCTTTTGAAACAGCTTTTAGAAGATCAAGGACGTTTTTCAGATAGTGATGATGATCAGTCAATCGATGTAATGCTTATGTGAAATAAAAATTTATCAAAATTGTATTGTGTCTTGTTTCATTTTTTAAGCAATAATAAGTCCTGGAGCATGACAAGCCTGGGCTTGCCCAGGTTAGGACGTCTAGTCAGCAAACGGGCCATATAGTGCCTTATAGGGCCAAAACGGACCTGATCGGGCCATATGAGCAAATGCTCATGAGCAGTTATGAGCAAATGAGCAAGTGCTCATGAGCAGTTATGAGCAAATGAGCAAGTGCGCAGAGCAGTTATGAGCAAATGAGCAAGTGCTCAGAGCAGTTATGAGCAAATGAGCAAGTGCTCAGAGCAGTTATGAGCAAATGAGCAAGGTATTATCGCTAACCTGTTCAGATGTACTTGCACCATCGTCTACGTCGTCGATTGATCTCTTCTCCCCACGGCCAGTCTGTGGTAAAGGTTCGTCGCCTTGCCAATCCATCATGAAATTTTCTCGTTGTTCAGGGGTCCAAGAATCCACAAGGTTTGAAGCGAGCCCTAATCGTTCGTTCTGTAGCAATGCCTCATCATCTTGCCAGTCCATCAAAAACTGTTGTCTTTGTTCTGGTGTCCAGGAATCCGTAAGGTTCGCTGTTAACCCAAGTTGTTCATTTTCGACTCCCCACTCGAGCGAACGAGTAATTAATTCCACTTTCCTCTCAAACACTAAACCCTGTTCGTACTCGCTCAAGACATACATGTTTTCCAAACTCGTTAGTTCGGCTATAGTTCGGCATTCCGTAATCTTCGTATCCATATTTATGCAGTAGTAATGGTATCTCTACGAAAACTATAAGCATTGTGTTCTTTATTCCGAAAAAACCCCATTATTTATAACGTGCGCACACCCCTAATGACGTCAGCCTGTGCGCACACCCCTGTGACGTCAGCCTGTGCGCACACCTATGCGCACACCTCATTCCGGTATGACGTCACTTCCGACCCTGTTCGTGCGGATTAACCTACTGTATAGCTCGCTTGGTTTTTCTTTTTGGTTTTGGTGTCAACAAAACTTGCCAAATCCGGCCGATTAATTCACTTCTGATCGTCACTCCTAAAGGTCCCGGCGGCCATGTTCGTTTTGCTCAAACCGCTGGTCAGCTCGCAAAATTACGTCATAGCTACAGACCATTTTTGATATTTTGTAGGTGGCAAGACATCAAGAATTGTCTGTAGGTTTTTAGCCAATCACAATCGAGATTGTATCAGTATTGTATAATAATAGAAAATATATCTAACCTTCTCCGATAACTCATTATGCACATACGACGTCAAAATGTTTAGTTTGCACGTCAAACAAACTAAAATATCTCAAGAACGAAGCAAGGAAACGAAAAACTGCAAAAGATGTTACTCTACAATATTAAGTGTTCTGTCAAATAAGACAAATTTAATGTTCGTTTCATATACAGAAAAAACTATTCCCTATAATTAGTGCCCCCCCCCAACCCAACCCCCCCCCCCCCCCCCACACACACACACACAACGTTTAGTTGTTGACCAGTTGACGAAAGAATAGTGGATGTGTAGGATGTGTATAATAACACATCAATATTGTTGTCAAAGAAAGTAAATCACCAACCTGGTCCTTAGCCAATTTAAATGGATTACCAAACATGTGAGCCCTGTTCATTCCAGGATCGATCTCTCTCAATGGGTTAGTCTGTTTTAAATAATCTTGATAATTACCCATCTGACTAACTGCTACTGTGTGTCTGCAACCTAAAATAAATTCATTTATATAACTCAAAAAAAGTGATGGTAGCAATGATAGTCATACACAATGATACTGTGATAGTGATACACATTGATAGTGATACACGGTGACGGTTCCTACTTATATATTTTACTCTGGCTAGCGCCAGACGATTTTACTTGTCAACTGGGGACATCTTAGTAATAATAATAATAATAATAATAATAATAATAATAATAATAATAATAATAATAACAATAATAATAATAATAATAATAAATAATCAATAATTTACTTATTTATGCATCTTAAGATTAAAAAGTACAATGGATTTACAATATATGCTTAAAAAGTATGAGTTAAAAGGATTGAATACAGTATAGAGACGATTAAAAGTGCGGAATAAAATGTTAAAATATTAAAGATATTAAAAATATTTACACGCTCCCCCTGAAAAGATCATTTATGTCTCTCAGTTCCCAAAAAGAAAGATACGTTTCGTATCCGGTTAATATTTCTAAGATTGTATTGGTGGTTAAGTAATTTTGGCAAAGAGACTATGGCAGGGATGATGTGGTTCATTTCTAAACCTTACTACTTCGCGACCAGTAGCCTCCTCCCTTCTATGCTAGACAACAGTGCTAAAACGCAGAAACGTGGCTGTTAAAGGGGGTTAAGAAGGTTTCTGATTGGTTTAAATAACCTAATAACCCAAACAAAACTTCCTAACCCTAATCAGTAACGAGCATGGGAACAAATAGGCGAGTTTCAGGGTGTTGCGCGCGCATCGTTTTGGAAAGGAATTGGCGGGCTCTTGGCGGGCTTTCCACAAAGTAAGCAATGGCAAAGAGACTCACTAGCGAGCCAACAACAGAATAACAGTGTTAAATATCCAGAAAATGTATCTATACTTCGCTTATTTTAAACAGTATGTTTACTTTGACGGGAGCTTGCCAGTTTTTTTGAAAAATGATGCGCGCGCAACACCCTGAAACTCGCCTATTGGTAATTGACAAGGTGATTGGTTACTTATAGCCAATCAGAAAACTCGTTCATATTAGGTAGATATGTACGGTGAAGAGACGATAATGTTCCTAATAATAATGGTAGTGACGACAATGGCGATAATATTAATAGTACTTAATATTAATAGAAACGAGTAAAATGCTCGCCGTATATTATCTGTCGGATCATTCAATGAGATATTTATCACATGACTGTTCAGTTAAAACACATCTGCAATTCTGGTTTAGATTTGCCATTTGGCTTGATTTTACGAAGAGTTAACTCTTTGACTCCCAAACACGCATGTAGACGCGCCTTTAGTATTTTACTCTGGCTAACGTCAGACGATCTTACTCGTCAAGGGAATAGCTTTGGTAGTCAAGGGGTTAAAACCAGTTAAACCGGTATAAAACCGGTGCAATACGAATTTTAGTGTGCAACCTGCGTTCCATTGCCCTTATATGGGAAAATGACACCATTGTGATATATTATTGAAAATTACAAAAAAACTAAACACGTCTTAGGACGTATAAACTTTTTTAAATAGGTAAGCTGCCAGATTCAAAATCATTCTGGTGTAGTTGTTGCTGTTACAAGACGTATAATTTAAATTGTTTGACGAATAAACTAAAACAATGCAACAAAATACTATAAAACAAAGCCAGAGAGGTGGGCGTGACTAGTCACATGTACTACTCAAATTAATTATTATAAATAAGTTTTGTGGAAACACCACGTAAAATATTTCTCTGATATTAAAAATATTTTGCTATTAAATAATATAATTTGCTATTAATATTTTGATATTAAAAATATTTTTAAATATATTTTGCTCTGATGAAGGCCTGAGTCAACAGGCCGAAAGCTTAGCAAAGAAATGTTTTTCGTGGTGTTTCCACAAAACTTATTTATATTACATTATCGCCATGAAAACTTTAAAAGAATCAAATTAATTAATAAGATAACAAGTAAACAATTACTTAGATCCTGAAGCCTTGTTGCTGTTGGTGCTGTATGAAAGAAGTTGATTCTCATTCGAGCTAATTGATCAAGCAACTCGGAGCGTTTGACATCGAATGGATTCTTGTATTTTTGGCTCTTCGGAATCTGAAAATAGATGACAAAATTAGAAGCCACACGAACTTCCATGGATACTTCAAACTACGATTGAAATTGAGAGTTTTTTGCTAGCAGACAGATAGATAAGCACCAGTGAACTTAATACCCTACCTCTTTCGATTCAGGAATGCTGACGTTAACAATTTCTGCAGTAACCTTGGTACTATATAAAGATCAACTACAGTTAGTCTTCTAACTGTGAAAGAAACGTGTCTAAAAAAATGTCATTCGTAACCAGATTTTGGTTGATGCGTTTTTATACCATGACGAGATTGTTAGCTATATTTTGACTGAGGGGTTTTAAAACATAGTCATTCAAAATATAGTCTGGAAACTCAGCTAAAGTCTTTGTTCTATCTTTGGTCGCCTTTATAATAATGCATTTCTGTACACGGTCACTGAACCATTGTATTTTGGTAAAATGAACGAATTATCCAATAGCAACGTTTCAGTTCCATCACTCAACCGTGCTATTTAAATATTAATAAACCTAAAACAAAAGATGTGCACGGTGTAAGGGTACGGTTCAACATAAAATCACAGCTCATTATATGCGCTTTGAAGTTTGCCGAGTTTCCAGACCATATCTCCATTGACTATGTTCTAACCCAGTTAAACCTTTCTCGATTATATCGTTTCTTTTAGAACGATACACCCTTTAGTATTTTACTCTGGCTAACGCCACACGATTTTACTCGTGAAGGGGAGAGTTCTTGGGCGCCAAGGGGTTAATCTGTTAAGGTGATCCGATAGGAAAAATCTATAAACAATCAGATTTTTCCCTATAAAACGTTTCACAGAGTAGATTCGTGCCTCGTTCTAGTTCCTTGCACAGCTCTGTAATGTTACTCTTGAGTTTTGAAAAACATTAGACAGTGCACGGTTTTCAGGAGGGGAGAAATTTTTATTTTAGTGAGGTCAGAAATCCTAATTTGCATTACATTTGCATATTACAATAAATGAAATTTGTCCAGATACACAAATGCTGCAAGTGTAAAACCTCTTAATGATCAGCACTGACACTGACAGCTATGCAATGAACTAGAATGAGGCACAAATGTACACTACAACACGTTTTAGGAAAAACTAAATAATTGTCTAACGCCAGACGATTATTTGTCAAGTGGAAAGCCCTCGGTAGTAATGGAGTATTATTATATGGCACAAGTTACTTCCGTTGAAATCGTGTGTTCTCATTGGCCGAGACGTGTCACGTGCCGGTCGATTATTTTCCGTAATCGACCGGTCGATTACGGATATTGTCAGCCATGTTGTTTGCAACTAAAGAACGAAAGAAAACCGCAAGAATTTTGTGAATTCAACAACCTGAGGACTAGGAGTCCGAGTTTAGGAGTCCGAAAGCGATGACAACAAAAGCAACAACATTGAAAACGATGAGTTTATGTCACACGCTCGAGGTCACACTAAACTGACTAAAGTACGTATCATGACAAGGTATAAATGTAAGGTTTGTTGTTTCAAAATGCCATATAATAAACTTTTTATTAACCTCGCTTGCTCGGTCTTTACAGAGAAATATCAGACCTCGGTCTTTGTGTACGAACCTCGCCCTACGGGCTCGGTCTGTACCAAAAAGACCTCGGTCCGATATTTCTCTGTAAAGACCTCGCGTTCGGTTAATAAGAAGTTATTAAACTTTGAGCTCTACAGACGGTGTAATCCAGAATTCCGATAATCTGAACATTTACATTTACCTTGATGCAGAGCTCGGAACATTGTGTAGTAATTCATGAAAATTGCGTTTCTGATTTGTAGGTGATTGTGGACTTCTGATCCTTAAATAAAAACAAAAATTGTAATTGTAGGCTTTGTAGAAAACTATACAAACTATAACTGATCAGAAGTTATGTTTTTATCATTCTTACTGGTGTGCCGCTCTTCCTTGGTCAACTGGTGTCTTCTTCCCAATCGATGCCAGCATTTTGTCAACCTCAACCTTGGCCTACGACAAGAAAACAACAAAAAAATCATGAAACTCAGCATATGTTAAAAACATCAACCTGATGGAACAATGCTGTGTAAGAAATAACACTATTAATAAAAAAAACAAAAACTTGCGCGTTTTAAAACAGTGGTAGAAGTGCATCGTATATGAATAATAAATTTGTTAAATTTTATAGTGAGAAGTAGAAAAGACCAACAGAGAGAATTTGAAAACAGAAAGTTTTGAGAGCGGTTTTCTCGCTCCACTGCAGGTTTACATGTGTGTACTGTAGTTCAAAAACTCATTAATAATTCATGAGGAAAATTCAAAAGAAATTAAAGTTTAATCAGTGTCTTTATATGTGACAAAGATACCTCCTGATTTAGATAAACTTTAGCTTTGATTTTCTGGGCTTAGACAAGGTTATTTTTCAAGCTTACTATACGCCAGTGAACTTACCAAGTGGTTCGTTTTTGAAGCCGTTCAATAAACTCGCAGTTCGTGTTTTATCAGATATAAAAACACTCGGCTTCGCCTCGTGTCGGCTTCGCCTCGTGTCGGCTTCGCCTCGTGTCTTTATATCTGATAAAACACTCCTGCTCGTTTATTACACAGTACATCCCAGATGACGACACAGTAAAAGAACAAAAAAGTACGACACGAGGCGAAGTCGAGTGGCATGACTGCTGTTCTTTACATGCTATGACGACTTCTGTGATCAATTACAGTACATACACAGAAAATGGTAATCTATTTGTTTTATACAATAAAGCGCCATAAAGTGGTTATCAAAGGTTTTTTGGGGCATGAAAAAAAGAAAAACAACTCTGTTAACGAGATTTGACGTGGATTTGACGACGTCTGTGTGTGTCCTTTGATAGATCAGGGTCAACAACCAATGAAAATGCACGGAGAAGTCGCGTTATTGTATAAACACTTTTAGTTCCGTTGTTAGTTTTCATCGTGGTTAGTCAACCCAGTTACTTTTCCCATAGTCAAAGCACAGCCTCGTAAATGCGCGCGTGGGATAGCTACCCGGTACGCGAGTTCGTTACCTGCTGTTTTAGTTTCTTAAAATAACTTTGGACGTTGTAGCTTAAGGAGCCGTCAATATGGTCAGGAATGAGCATCTTGGCATTAGCTCCCATTCGACGTAAGGCGGCTCGTAGAGGCTGTAGAATACAGAAAAGAAAAAGCAAGAAGACTGCGCTTAGCCATTAACAATACCACCAAACTTACTCACAAAAAAAGACATTAAAGGCCAGACAATTTTACTCGTCAAGGGGGGAGTTCTCGGGCGCCACAGGGTTAAACTTGCGTACATTTCATTACTCGCCCAATCTGCAATGAAGCTTAGGTTGTCTACACATACACATTTTGGTTTGAAAAAGCATTTTCTTTAATAAGGTTTCATCTACCGTCCACACGGAAATCGACGAGAACTGTGGCATTTGTATAATTTGAACCGCACGTGGTACAATGGCAGCCTAGACACTAGGCCTTCTAGATCTCCGCGAGAGGGCTCGTAGGGGGTCTGGAACCCAGCGATAAATAGAAGGCCTAGCCTAATTGCCAACAACATCCCAAAAGTGCCCTAAAACGGCCCATGTCAAAGATAACGACATACAGTGGTTTCACACTGTCCAAGTCAAAGATATAGCGACATACATGTATCACACTTTAACAGAATGGTACATAAAAGTTGCTGGATACGAATCTAACCATTTATTGACCCAGGTTTGACTTGTCAGTGTAGGAAATGTTTACGAATTACGATAATTGTAAGAAGTAAACGTATAGTAATTAATAGGTTATTTAGGTTTCATAACTTGTTTTTTATATTAGAGACTAACTGAAATTAACGAAATTGTGTGAAGCATCCATGTGTGATATCACTGTATGTCGTTATATTTAACATGGGCCGTTTTGGGGGCACTTTTGAGATGTTGTTGGCAATTCAGCTAGGCTTTCTACTTCTTGCTAGGTCCCAGACCTCTACGAATGCAAGCCCTCGTGAGAATAGAAGGCCTATAGTGTCTAGGCTGGTACAATGGTACTAGAGAATTTTCTCTTTATAAGTTACGCGGTGAAACGCGTTGTGATAAAATATCGTTGCAATATATTCCTCAAGTTGACCAATTCATTTGATAAACATTATTGCTAACTTCCTGTCTTGAATTTGATTGGCTTCTGGTTTTTAAACAACCAATAAGAAACATGATTATTTGCCAAACACCAATGAAATTCAAAACAGAATTCAAAACAAAATTAATTGTTCTGAATGAAATGAATATATTCAAACAATATTTTACGGAACGCTTCTATTGCTACGATGCTAATAAGTGCATAGTGCGTTATTCTCCGCCATTGACGTCATTTTTAGCCTTTTGCATTCTATTGAAAATCTACAAAAGCTAAGACAATAAACGAAGTTGAAAAGAATTTAAAAGAAAAAAGGAAAATAAATGACATCATAGGGTGAAAATTACGTATTCTGTACGGTCGAGGTTAAAAGGGAGGACTCAAAGGTTTTTCGAAAATATGTCGTCAAATTGATTTTTCCAAATTTGTCAAGCTTCAACCACAACATAAACCCCAAACCTTAATCAGAAAATCTGGTTTACCGCCTAGCTTTTTGGAAAAACATACTGTAAACTGCGGATTATAAGCCCCCGTTTATAAGCCCATCTACTTATAAGCAAAAATTATATTCCGGTTATAAGCCCCCCGGATATAAGCCCCCCATTTATTGTGAAATTTAAGTGCTTGATTTTAAAAATTAAAGACCAGTAAATGAAAAACGTACATTGACAATGCCGTATGTTAGTCCCAACTTATTTCTTAGTAGTTCATTCCCAAACGGTTTTTAATGCCGCTTATAAGCCCCCCCCGTGTATAAGCCCCCCGTGTATAAGCTCCCCGTGTATAAGCCCCCCGTGTATAAGCCCCCCCGTGTATAAGCCCAACAAAACCCCTTACGAAACTGTATAAGCCCAAGGGCTTATAATCCGCAGTTTACGGTATTTGACGACATATTTTGGAAAAGCCACGAAAGGACTGGACGGGTCCCTTTGATTTATCTGTTTTAGCCGAAACCGTTCTATACTTAAAAAAGGGTCTTCTATTAAAAAAGGGTCTATAGTTCAGAATTTGTTCACTAGATTCCTGACTGGATAACCCACAAATAGTAATATGATTAATTGAATCTATTGCCCCGTTTATACTGCGGTAAGTCTTCCTTACCCCGACATAGTAACTTGGTAGGTCACTCAAATACTTATCAAACAGTTGCTTCCATTTCGGTGTTGGATTTAACTTAAGAACTTTAAAAAGGTCGTCTAAAAATGTAAAATAAAATATAAATCAGAGGTTTTATTTGCGATAAAACAGGTAGTCCCGCTTGATGACTGGAAAATCGTTCGATTCCGATAGGAAATCTTGCAATTTATCGCAAATTGAACACGCTGTGAAAGGAATTGCTATATCCGTTTTCCTTTATTTGGCGAAAACTAAGCTTTCGCTTTGGAATTTAAGACAGAAACTGAGCACTGACGTTGACCTTGGTGTGAGCGTCTGAGCCTTTCTAAGTTTCTAAGCCAATCAGCAGCTCCGTCCTGATTCAGGACGAACTCTACGTCATCAGTATACGGAATGTTTACTCTCATAACGCAGACGTCTCTCTTGGGAGGCCCCGATGTGAGGCGGCTGTGTTCGCAGGCTAAGCCGCTTTTATTAAAATTTTAAGTTTAAAAGTGGGTCGAAAGAGCATTAAATTCCTCATATCGAATTTATCGTCTATAAGTTATACAAAATCTTTCCTTGCCTCGAACTAATCAAAATGTATACAGAGACTATACTTACCTAATAAAGGTATGAGAATTGGATAGTTATATGGCATAACAAATAAATTAACTGTGTTGAAATTAACACTAGCTTTTAAATAACCAAATGGATATCCCAATTCACTATTTTTGCCACTTCCTGATATATAGGTCTACAAAGGAAGAAAAAAAATACATTGAGCTACACTATACCATACTGGTGAGTAAAATTTGTTTCAACAACACGAAGAATTCACGCAGAATTTCTAAGCAAAGCCTCGAAAAACTACACTGGTTTGAAAAACTCCACAGACGTTAAAAATGTCACGTCCGACTGCGACCAGGCTATTTGAGAAGTTTTTTTATGTGTTTTCAACTTGAATTTGTCAAAGTTTCAGTTCAGGTTTTTGCAGTACAAGCTGTCGTAAGAAGTTAAAATCAGAAAACTCTGAGCTCAGACGTACGGTTTGACTTGTTCCCAGGTATAAATAAAACAATCTCGGTCTACCATCGGAGTTCCAGTGGCTCAATGGTTAGTAAGAGCGTCCCGTTTCTCCCACAGGCTTGTTACAACTTGCGGGGTTTGCAGGCTTGTTACAAGTCGTTAGCAAGTTGCAACAAGTCTGTTGATTTTATTAGGCCCTAACAGACTTGCGGCAACAGATCCGTTACAACTTGTTGCGTGAAGAGCCGTAACAAGTTGATGGAAAAGTTGTAACAGGCCAGCTGAAAACCTGCTACAACTTGTGGGTTAGAGTCCCGTCGATCTAGAACTCCGAGTTTTCTGAGGAGGTTTGTTTAAAAACCACGGCTTCGTCTCGCTATTTATGTAGATATCCTGATGAAGCACTCTTCTTCGTGTGTGGTATATTACATCGCAATTACTCACCTGCCAACAGTGAGTTGGTTTAACATTTTCCAAAATATACTGTGTCAGAGGTGATCGCTCTAGCTCGTATTTATCAAACGGTAATAAATCCATAATCATGGGTTCAGAGTTGACACACGAAAACAACACTGTGGGATCAGCATCTCGTGGTTCCTGTAACAAACGTAAAATTCCAAATCACAATACGACTAAAA
Organism: Corallium rubrum; assembly: GCA_964035015.1. Classification (NCBI taxonomy): domain Eukaryota; kingdom Metazoa; phylum Cnidaria; class Anthozoa; order Scleralcyonacea; family Coralliidae; genus Corallium; species Corallium rubrum. The sequence continues at coordinate 47,249,778 of OZ035997.1, forward strand.
ATATTGCTTTTTCTGTTCTTGTAAAAGTACTTATGAACAACATTGGATTTAGGCATTAAAACGTTTGATACAAATATACAACTCACGTATTAAATTTTGTAAACAAGGTCTGGCAAATAATAAAATTTTACGCCTTTTACAAGCACATGCTTGCGTAGCAAGTCGAGACTTGACCATTTTTCAGATATAAAATGTGGTTGTATTAAAATTGCAATAAATGTATATGAAATAAAGATAAAAGTGCCCCTGGAAAATGGAAAGTAATATCACTTGAGGTTGCGAGGTAAAATATCCGCGGACGGGCAAAGGATTTCGAAAAGAAATAAACCGCTCCCTTTTTAGAAAATAGCAAATAACTGTTTACCCAAAACCTCATATCCCAAAAAGTTTAGCTTGGAACTTCCTGAAATTTACAAGTAGTATTTCGACTATACTCTTTCGGTCAATGCAAATAAATATGCATGGAAGTCAATAAAATTCGCTTTTCTATCGCAGTTTGTGTTGACATTTTCTCAACGGAAGTATAAACCGATTGCAGATTTTTGACAAGTGGGCGGAACGACGGCTTCAATAGTTTATCTACAGGCTCTTTCCTTCTCCTTTCACGCCCTGCCCCCCACAGAGAGAGACTGTTCACAGGCTAGCTACAAGCAAGCGACAACTTTGTAATAATAAATAACAAGGTTGGCAAGTAAATTCACTGTTTGAAACAAACACTTGAAGAAATATACGTACTATTCAAAAACCATAAAGAAAGCCACCGAAAAAAACAAACATTTCGACAGCCAGAGCACGAAAGCATCCCGCATAGTCACGGCAAAAAAAATCGGCGAAGTACTGTAAACATTCAATAATTCATGGCCATTCCGAACGGTTTTTGACAACGCAAGTTGCTGATAGCTAGGTTAGTAAATTTATCCGTGTTTACGTTAATGTTGTTTTCTCGGTAGTTTTCTTTATAGGTTTCGGTCGTGTTTTTGTTTTTTTGGGGGGTTGCGATATGGCCCCAACAGGCTTTGCGAAACTGAGGCATGCGACTATATATCTATGTATGTGACCAATGCAACACTTCCAAGTATCGGTCGAAAAGAAACATTGATCAGTCATTTATGAGGCTGGCAGGAATCTTGTTTATAAACTTCTCCGCCGGTGTTCACAAAACGTTTTCGAGCTCCGCCGAAGCTGTTGCATCCAAGTGGCAACCGACGACATTGGGTCTGGAACTGGACTACAACCGACAACGATATCAGTATATTTTTCTCATGGCTACTACAACGTCGTTGAGGATCATAAGGCTAACATTGGGTATCTTTATACTGGCCTTTCAAATGCCTTTGGTCGAGCAATTGCGATGTTCATAGGTTAATTTTCTACATGGCTTCAGGACACAAGGAACATTCACTGATGACAGACTTGAGGAAACAGTTTGTTGACATTGTCATTGACAGTATCTTTACATTTTTTGCTTTATTATTTAATATGTGCTTTATTACTAAACACGCGTTTTATATTTGTTATGCTGAGTATAGGAAGCTTGTATTGTTGTTCTATCTATTTGTATTTTTACTGACTGTTGCTTTATTGATCCATTAATAGGATTTATATTCACAATGTTGTAAGTGCTTTGAACCTATGAGTATGTAATTTTGTCACAAGTATGTTATCCATATCTTGATGTTCATTTTGATATAAATTTTGATGCATAAATTGAGTAAAAATATATTCATAGAAACAACTTTGGCCAATAATACTTTAATTACATATTCACATTCAGCTTTCGATCTGAACTTCCTCGGCCCACTCCCACCTTTTTGCTTGTGCGTTATAGAGACCTCCGGATTTTTTCAGTAGCCCGAGTGAACGCCTGGGTCAGGCGTCTTGTTAATATTATTCTCGCTTTTTGAATAGTACGTATATTTCTGTGTTTGTTTCAAACAGTGAATTTACTTGCCAACTGAGCTACAGGTCAAGTTGGGAGCTGAAGGTCGAATGATAGTACTTGGGCTATTTGATATTTAGAAACGGACTAGTTTCCTCAATATCTAGATAACAGTCTTCATACATGACGATTTCGAATGATTATTGTGGGACACTAGTGAACTTGGGGACAGTGAATTGGGCCAAGTAGAATTATCTCCATACGGTATGGTGAGTTCACTGTCCCACAATAATCATTAAAAATGTGTTCATCTTGTTATTGCTGCATGGCGACAAAAAACGACAAGCTGCCGAATTCGAGCTGAGTGAAAACTTGCCCCACCCCCCTCATTGCCAGCCTCGCACGACCCACTACATTAACTGGCGGAACTTTGTAATAATAAATAACAAGGTTGGTAGAGCATGGGACTAATAGACCGAACCGAAGGTCGCAGGTTCGAATCCCAGCCGGGCCAAGTAGAGTTTTCTCTACTTGTCCGGTATGGTTCGTCACTCGAAGTAACACCTAATAATCCTAATATTAAGATAAACACGGTTTTTTCCCAAGTCTGAATTTTTAACAGACCATACAAGTAATTAACGACCTTTATATTTGGGCTGCCTATGATACCGACAATCGTTTAAAATGTTTGCCAACTCTCAGCTCGTTTGTTACTTTCCGTAAATTTGGTCCCATGCCCTTTTTAATCTCATAAGACACGGCTAGCCAAAAGCTGACCTGTGATTGTGATTGGTCAATTTCGCGGTTCTGACCTAACAAGATGGGACCAGGATGGGACTGATGGCGTGTATTTGGGCCATTTTTTCGTGGGGCACCTGTAGTCCAGTTATATATAGGTCCAGTTATATAAGGCCAGAATTATATTTATCAAATAAATCTCCTCTTACGCACCCTGTTATTTCTTGCTCTTATTTTATAAAAGAAATGTATGACTTGTCTTTATATAACCAGTGCAAACACTTGAGTGAGTTAAAGGACTGGGGGGCTAATCATCCTTACTCGCAGCCAGCGGCTAAATTACGAAGGATCCAGATCAACGTGGCCGTGTCGAGGCGATATCAAAGGCGCTTCAGGCAGCCGCCATACGACACATGCAGTTCAGATCACGGATCACAGCTAAGATATAGGTGTTGATTTTACGGAGGGAGGAAAACCGGAGAACCCGGTGAAAAACCCTCGAAGCACAGGAGAGATCAACTACAACTCTACTACTACATAAGTTCAAAGCTCGACAACGGGGTACCCAATCTAACCGGGCTTAACTTTTTGGTGAGAAGCAGCGCGCTAACAGCACACGCCATTCGTGCTTCCCCTTAGTTTGAGAGAATTTCAAAAGTACTACTCAAAACTCTCATCCTTGTATCCCCCTAATTAAAATAAATTGTATTTTTGTAAAATATAGATTCTTACCAAAGATGTCATGGAATTTTCTGGCCAAAATGATTCTGGAATTGGCCAATGACCACAAGGAGAATTGACCTTTGGATTAGTCTTGATGTAAATCAATCTTCTGCAATTATACCAGACGTTATTCTGCACAGTAGGTGGTATGGGTGATGTCATATTACTGCGAGATGCCATGTTACTCTCACCAGGTGATAAGCCAGGTTCTTCGTTTCCAGATTGATTTCCATTCCTACAAACACGTTCAGTCTTATAAGAAGGTGTGCCCAATGTTACTGTATGATCTAATACTCCATCCAACACTCTAAATTACTACCAGTGAGACATTTTTACAGGGGCGTAGCCGCGCAGGACCAGACAAGGCACGACAAGACAAGACACGCCCCCCTTAAACTTTGTCATAAAGTGCACTTTTTGCGAAAAAACCGTGCCTTTTCATGACAACATACGTCACTAGTTCTTTTTGAGGCTTTACCACCGAACAAAGTGCCCCCTTTTTAAGCGGTGCCTCTCTTGTTAACTTCAATCCTGTTCTTCCCGAACACAAAGAAACTCAAGAAACATACAAATACAACATAAAGCCATTCAGAATTATCCTTTAAAAAGAAACCTGTAAATATGTTTGGTTTAGTTGCACTTTTTGCTTACCGACAAGGGTTTTTGGCTTTCAAAATGTTTGTCAACTCTCAGCTCTTTTTTTTTTGTAAATTTGGTCTCATGCCCTTTTTAATCTCATAAGACACGGTTAGCCAAAAGCTGCTCTGTGATTGGTCAATTTCGCGGCTAAGACCTAACAAGATGGCACCGGATGGCGTGTATTTGGGCCATTTGTTCGTAGGGCACCCGCAGTCCAGTTATATAGAGGTCAGTGGTGTTGATGTGCGCGCAATATTACCCCAATCATAAACCGGTACAACAGGTACATTTCCGGCATATTGATTATTTCGTTATGTCAAAATAGTCAAATCCTGCTTTGTTGGGGTCAAAGGTTCACGTATCCTAAAAAAGCCAATAGACCACTTTCATAATGGCCACCACCAATAGTCTTTTATGTGAATCTAAATGAGCCTTTCAAGCCTCGTTATATGAAGGAAAGATTCTTTTGAATTGCAGACACACAAACGGGGCACTAAAGGCTTATTAAGATGCACAGAAAAGATTATCCGGATTAATTGCCGACAGTCGCTATTATGAAAGTGGTATATAGAGCTTGGCAAGTTTCCTTTACTATCCTTGGTGCTGTGGCGTGGTAAAGACAAACAATAAATAACAAATAGTGAAATAAAAGTAGCGTGTTGCGTAGGCAGTGTTGAAACAATCGAAATATAGTATAAGGTTAGATATACTGCCGAAACAGAGAACGTAGGAGTCTAACGTTTCAAGCGAAGGGCCTTCGCTCGAAACGTTAGACTCCTACGTTCTCTGTTTCGGCAATAAATAACAAACTTTGCTGATGGTCACCTGTAGCAGTGTAGCTAGGAATCAAAGTGTGACGGCAATATGTTGACCCGGCCGGACTGATTAGTTCCTGAGTCATTGAGGTTTTTTTTTTATCAATTTGGCCCAACAAAACCAAGAAGGAAACAACGAAGAGTCATTCTCAAACTCATTAATAATTCATGAGATAATCAATCAATCAGAAGCGCTGAATTGCACCACGTGAAGGGACTTGAAATACCAGGGAAGTACTGGGCAGAGGACTTGAAATATTATTTCCAGTCCAAGGACTGGAAATAATATTTCAAGTCCTTGGACTTGAAATATTACTTCACACAATCGGCTATTCATCCATATACTAATTACTGTAATAATGCACTAATTCATTTTGGGAATACACTAAGTGGTTTTGAGAAGTCATGTCTCATGTAAAGGCCTCCAATTCGGACTAGACCGGGTTTTCAAGTACTCGGAATTCGTTGCACGAATTCCTCGTACGAATTCCTCGTACTTGAAAACCCTTGGAACGAATTCCTCGTACTTGAAAACCCGGTCTAGGCCTCATTGTCGGCCTTTACATATTACTGTACGTCTAAAATACAGTTGAAACTCTTTTCCAAATTGCCGAGGTGACCAATTACGAAAGCTCCAATTGTACTGAAAAAATTACTCTGATCGTTTAACCTCGTTTCTTGAGTTAAGCGATAATATCGTAGAATTCCTAAAGTAGTGGCCTCAGATATTTTCGAATTTAGCAGCTATTGGAAGCCGCTTCTTGACAGAACCGTTTCCTTACGAGGACCGCTACTTTCGGAATCCGAGTAAAATATCTATTTGATGAGTCTGATACCGCCGACATAAATAAATCGGGTTAAAGCTGGTTCCAACTATAAATATTACTAGAAGTTTTTATCAAAAGTGAAGTGCTGCGAGTTGCTACCATTTACTATTTAGTAGTAAAATACTTGTTAACGTCCGAATCATTTTCAATTAAAGAGCTTAAGCATGCGACGTTTTCCTCGACACGGACGTCACGCGTATAAAATCGAGCCATTAAAGAGTGATGGCGTCAGCACTCTTGCTTGAAGTGAAGAACGGCAATCTATGCAGTTTTAGGTTGTTGATTTGCAGCAATGACGGCTGTTGTCAAAACGTCCTCGAGGAAGAAAGACAACGTGGTGTAGCGTAGCGCACAATTTAATAATGCCTCCCGCTGATCGGTAGACATTGCGTATACCGAAGATCATCGCCCACGAAATCCTAGATCGAGTTTGTGAATGCATATAAACTCAGCCCAGACCTCGTCAAGATTAGTGAGCTGCTCGCCTTACGGCACGCAGCAAAAAGAAGATAAACTCATTACCCAGATAAATCTGCTGCTGCCTTCACCACGTGGTTGAGGTGATTTGGTTTGCTTTCTCCATCAGCTTCCGGCGTTTGATTTACTGCACCTGGATTTGCACTTGCTGTAGCAGAAAATTACAGTTAAAAGCCAATAAAAAAAGGTTTGCAATATCTCTAAAATGTACTCATTTGGCTGTAGCTAACATATACCTGTACTTTACAGAATTAACAACACACACACAAACACAAAATCAATTTTCAATTTTTACCACCTTCTAACTTTGCTCAGTGATTCAGGTTAGCAACGTTGAAAATGCAATTAATTCGCTTTATTTCAATACTTTGAGTCTATGGGTAAATGACACACTTATACTGTATTTTCACCTCAATTTTGGTCTGCTTTAATTTGTTGTTTTTTTGTTGTTCATATCCTTCAACGTTTTTCCTATAGTCACCTACTAGTTACTGCATTAGTATTCAACTATATCTACTCAAACAAAGTAAATGATAATACCTTCAGGAGGCTTATCAGGTCCACCGATTTTCTCAAAGTTTATTACAACTCCCATTTGAAACTTCAGAACCAAGGAGTCCAACACATTTGATAGAGACTTTGGTGAGGTGATAACATAAGATCGTCCTAAAACACAAATATACAGATGCCCAATCAATATTGGCATCCGGATAAAATATATGTACATTACTCAAGACCAACTTAAACAGGAAAGAGTTGATGTGTTGGCAGGCAGATATATGCAAGAGTTCGATTTTCCAATCTCAAACTCATTAATAATTCATGAGTCGAAAACAAAATAAATCAGTACCGTGTTGGTTTGGAAGTAGGGGAGAAATTATATAAATTAAGCAAACTTTCACTTAGAAAACATACAAAAGCTGAATCTTGCAAAAATAAAATAATCTGTCGCCTACTATTTTTCTCCGACCTGTATTTTGGTCGGGGTGTGTCAAAGGTGTGTGTCAGTATTTAAGCCAATCACAGCGCCAAGACTTCTTTGACGTCATGATTTATAAACGAGGTTGAGATGGCAGAGAACAAAGAATTTCGCGCCATTTATGCTAATTAAATTCGATTTCCTGCAAGTGAAACAAGTCGACTGCTCGCAACTTCGTCGCTCATGCGTCTCGCCTTCTCGCTACGGTTTGTTGGCTGTCTTGAATAAAACAACAAAGAAGTTGACTTGTGGCAAGTCTACATGTACAGTACAAACTTGTAAAGCTCTGGAAATAACCCACACTACTATTAGTACAGTACATACTGGTACATGCATTATTAAATACTGTTTTCCACGCTTGTAGCACATTAGTGTTACAAAACATTTACTCACCTCCAGTCACCTCACACATTGGTGTTATTAAATATTCATTTGCAGTATCAGCAATGACACCAGCCTGTTTGTCAAAACCATGAGGACTTCCGGGAAATTTGAGCAGCAGAGAAAACAGACGTTGATCCCAGCGGAATGGTTCTTTAGTCAGTTCATCTCCTGGTGTCCTTGGCGTCATGGGTAACTCTAGCTAAAAACATACATACTGCACGTTAAAAAATGTCCAGCAATGCATGTACAGTACTACCATTTGCAACCTAAAGGGTGCCTTACACTGTGCCACAGTTCACACATATTTTTATTTGGAATGATTATTGTGGGACAGTGAACACAGGTGGAAAATAAGAATGTTTTACTCCGAGTGAAAACTTGAGAGAGAAAACTTGAGGGAGTATATCAAATCGCTATTGACTTTCAGCATTTCGCTATTCAACTGACCCAAAAATCGCTATTCAAAGGCAAAACAGTATTACACAAGTCTTGCAATTACGTTGAATAACACAAAAGTTGCCAGGTGGTAGTGTACAACGTTACCTTAGATTAAAGCGTTAAGCAGCGTTGTAAGATGCTACGCTATCTTTTAAGACGGCAAAGATATTACGCTGTATCTAATTTCTCTGGAAAATTTCATTAAATTCAATCCGTTGGGTAACATAGTCAAGAATATTATAAATGGCAATTGGTATAAAACATGTATAAACGTTTATATACACTGTACAATGTTTGTCTTTATGTCAAACCCCTGACGATACAAGCAATTTTTGTTTTAGCCTAGAAAATCGAACGAAAAAAGTTTATCACATCTACAACTACTCATTAAACATTAACTTCCTTTGCGTGTCTTTTATGCATTATCAATGCTATAAACAAATAAAATGTTTTTTTTTGTGTTTACAAAATAAACTGAATTCTTCAAAAAGAACAAAAATTTGAATTGTCATTCGTTGAGAAAACAGGTGACCAGATGACTTTCGTCTTATCCTTTATTAACTACTTAATAACCGAGAGCGAGGTCTTTATGGTAAAATATTAAACCGAGGTCTTGCTGTATTGACCGAGCGATAGCAAGGTTAATACGCTCAAGACCGAGGTTTAATATTTTACCGTAAAGACCAAACGGTCGAGGTTATTAAGTAGTTTATTATATGGCACTTTTTATTTCAAAATCAATCTTGTATTTCTGGTCTTCGCTTCCTTTAACTTCGTCAGAACACCGAACTAGCGTTATTTTTTTCTGTTTCTTTCTCGTCTGGATACTAGAATTTACTTTTATAATGTTCATCGTCGTCTATTTCATCTATTTTCGATAGACAGACAGACAGACAGACAGACAGACAGACAGACAGACAGACAGACAGACAGACAGACAGCTAGATAGATAGACAGACAGACAGACAGACAGACAGACAGACAGACAGACAGACAGACAGACAGACAGACAGACAGACAGACAGACAGACAGACAGACAGACAGACAGACAGACAGACAGACAGACAGACAGACAGACAGACAGACAGACAGACAGACAGATAGATAGATAGATAGATAGGCAGATAGATATAGATAGATCAATCCTTTATTTTAACACGATAAATGTTTAAGCTAAAAGCTTGTGGGGTCGTGAACAAGATTTATTCTTTCCATGTACATTTCAATTGGGGTTTTTTCAGTTGATGGTTGTTCTCAAAAATGAAATACATGTAATAGAAAATATAAAACAAATATGTACAAAATATCAAACACTTCTAAACTTGTACTAAATAGTTTGGAAGAAAATGCTTTAATAATTTCTTTACATGTATACATGTAAATGATGTAATGTTTCTAATGGTAATTTCATACCTGACGTTGTGCCTTTAATGGATTATTATAACATAGCTTTGATATAGCAACGTTTTTGATTGCCTGTCGTGCGTACTCCATAACTCGATGGGGCAAAAAAGCGCGGGAAAGAATTTCAAAACAAAACTGAGTTTTAAATTGACTTTTTATGGCCTTTTATATTATCAAAATACCAAGTCATTTAATTTTATTGAGTAATACAGAACGACGACCCAGAAGGCATAAACTTGGTCTGGGTAACCGAGTTTAAACTGTCCTTTTGGTTGGATTTTAGTGAACAAAAACAATTGAGACTTGGCTACGAAAGTAGAAAAACACAACAACCAAAACGATTCGCCGGCTTGTGAAGGGATTTAATGCTATGTTATAAAAGAAATGGCTCATGGTTTAGTGTGCTACATCGAGTTATGGATGCACTCCGCTACGCCTCGACCAACTCTTACGATTATTTTTGCTCTCCCAATTTCCCGCGTGCATCCATAACTCGATGGAGCACGCTAAACCATGAGCCATTTCTTAAAAATTACATAAAATACAGTACATAAGTGTGACTTAGTCCAGAATTTACGTACTAGTAATATTCTAATTTGATCAAAAAGTATTAAATAAATTTAATTTACCATTTGTGAAACTCCATCGAGAGAATTCAGCTTTCCACCATCAGTAATGCAAATCACCATGGCAGGATCAACATAAAAAGGATTACGACCCTAGATGTGAAGTATAGTTAATAATAATAATTATAACTCCTCTTACAGGGTGTACTACTGTATCACAATAGTACCTATTGTAACTGTATAGTGTACTGTATACAGTAATTTTCTTTAATTTATATGAAAAGCCTTGAAATAAAAAGTTGACAAGTTGTCAGGCCTTGCCCAGAGACACGCTCGATCAAGTGCGTGCACGTCAAAATACGTATGGTGTGCTTTTTTTTTTAAATGATTATTGTGGGACAGTGAACTCGGGTGGAGAATAATATTAAGGAGTGACGAACCATACCAGACAAATATTGAAAACTCTACTTGGCCAAGCTGTGATTCAAACCCACGACTTTCGGTTTACTAGTCCGATGCTCTACCAACTTTAGCTGAAGGTCCGATGCTCTGGTAGAGCATCAGACTGGTAAACTGAAGGCCATGGGTTTGAATCCCAGCTGGGCCAAGTAGAGTTTTCTCTGTATTCTAATTTGGCATTTCTTACAAAAGACTTCACACTTTAAGTAATATTTAAAGGCCGACAATGAGGACTAGACCGCGTTCCAGCCGAATTGGAGGTCCTTTGAATGACTTCTCAAAATCACTTAGCGTATTCCCAAATCAATTAGTGTATTATTATTATTATTATTATTATTATTATTATTCCCATAGCTCTTGGCGTCATATTTCAAGAAATATTATTTTCTAGTCCTTGGACTGGAAATAACATTTCTAGTCCTCTTCCCAGTACTTGCCTGGTATTTCAAGTCCTTTCACGTAGTAGAATTCAGCGCTTGTGATTGGTTGATTAACTCATGAATTATTCATGTTTTTGAGAAGTGTAGTTCTCAAATTCATTAATAATTCGTGAACCGAAAACAATGGAAATCAGTACCGAGATGGAGGTTTGGATATTGGAGGAAGAACTAACATAAATTAAGACAACTTTCACCTCGCCTGATTTGTTTGAGAAGCTACAGTATTATTATCACACACTCGGAAGAGTGTTTCATCAGGATTTCAAACACCTCGAAATTTGTTCAAAAACCTCAGCTTCGCCTCAGTTTTCAACAAAAGTCTCAGTGTTTGGAAATCCTGATGAAACACAGTCACTCCTCCTCGTGTATGATATATAACTAACTAATGATGCACAACAGGTATTAAATAAACAATGAAAGATAAAAGTACACATAGTCCATGAAGCAATAAAATGGCCCGGCAGCAGCATGCAGCATGACACCTGCTCAGATTTAGTACTTAGGGCAGGAAAACAAGTGCCTTGAGTCTCCAAGGAGCACTTTTTATAGAACACATTTTATAGAACGCGTCTGCTTTAGAATTTACCCCAGGCAAGGCCTGACACAAGGAAAATTAACATCAATTTTCCAGCCAGTCAATTAACTCATTATTGTACATGTACAGTTAGTAATACTATGTAATTCGTACAAAACTACATGTACTGTAGAGTACTACACACGGCTCTCAATGAGCAAAATGATGGTGTATAGCAAATTACATGCCCAAAAGATTCTGGCAAGCGAATTTCTTTTTCAGATCATAACTAATGTGGCTTTTTAGATTTTACTGAATATCTTGGAAAATGATCACGAGGTGTGCTTTAAGGATAAATCTTATCAGTGCATTCCATTGTGACTCACACAACAAAGACTGAAAGTCACAAAATTTTAAGGTTAAAAAGGTTGTTTTCTGCCACTTTTAATTTAGCACAAAGCAAGCTTGCTTTAGATAAGGAAGCCCTGGGGAGATAATTTAAGTAATACCATGATCGCCTCAGATTCTTTTGTTCTCCGAGGGAATGTAAACCTCATATTTCCCTCATCACTCATGCAAGAGGGAAATTTATCCTTTGTCTTCTAATTTTCCCATGCGTGTTGATGAGGGAAAATTAGAAGACAAAGAAATCCCTTGTCTTCTTCTAAATTTCCCACTTGCATATATTTTCCCTCATCAACATGCACTGGAAAATTAGATGCAACTTCTCTGATCAACCGTGTAAATTTCCTGTCGGTAACATTCTCAAAGTTTTCCTCGGTGATCATAATATCACAAACTAATAACATGACTTTTCGGGAAATTAGCGATTAAATTTCCCCTTTGCCTCCGGAAGATTTGTAAAAGTCACTTTCTTTGTAAAAAATCTTCCCCCGATGGTGGGGAAATTTAATCGCTAATTTCCCTCAAGTCATGTTATTGCTTATACTAATATATTTAATTCCTAAAAGTTTATATTAATGACTGAGAATACTTTATGTGAAAACAATGTGACTCGCGTGACACTAAAACGAGGGTGTTCACTGTGGGCAGCTAACACAAAGCCAATACATGTACCTCATGTTGAAAGTTAGAACTTGAAATAAGTTATTAAATAGCTGCAATCATGGCAAGTTGAATACTGGTACATAAAATAATGAAGAAATTTAGTTTTGATAAAAGAAATGACACTTTTGTAACAATATTTGTTTAATTAAACGATGCATAATAATCTAGTATGTTCTTATTTCTGTTCCCACAATGCCTGCGGGTAATTGTGGTAAATTTTTTTCACATTCCAATTCCATTTGTAGCAAATGGTATTGTAGGTGTTGTTATGTTAATTTAATTTTTTTTCAACAATGTGTCATTTCTGTGGAATGTCTGTTATGCACATTATCAATGTTAAGTTTGGTGGACCCAGGCTGGGCCATGGCAGTACCCAGGGCCAGGGGATTTGGCAAATGTTGAGGTCCCACAGTGGTGCAACTTGATCACCTCAGAGTCTCCAATGTCAAGACTTTTGAAAACATTCAGACCCAGACCTCTCTTATTTGGCATGTGTACCTTGCTCCAACACCGATAAACGATCATGGCTGGTGGCCACAACGCAAGCCAAAATTGCAAGTACAGTACCACTCAAAATAACCTAACAGTGCACTTGAGGTTAAGTTAAACAATGATAGAAATGGTAATAAACTCTTAGACTAGTAAAGCACAATAAAATTATCTAGTAATACAGAAAACAGTCCATATTTTGATTCATAGTGATTTAGAGACAGTTTAACTAACACTGAACAGAGTTTATATTATGATGTTAAACCTAGGTTTGACCTCGGTTTTTGTTAGGTTATTTCTGAGCGGTACTGTATTGAAGATCACAAACAAGAGGCTGAAGTCAGATAGGTCAATGTAATACTCCCAAGGAAGTCAAGCTCTGGTTTGATCATCTGCACCAAATTCCAAAACAGAAAAAGGGGAGTGTTAGGAAAGCTGCAGGAACCAGGAAGTAAACATAGGCTAAGGAGAAAGCAACCTGAATGCCAGTTTCATATACTGTACTTGTCAAGTTGTATTAACATATTCTGTTCAGTTGAAATAAATATTGATACAGTAACTGTACATGTATTTTGTTTGTGTGTTGTTGTAATCATTTGGGTCACCTTTTTTACAGTACATGTACAGTAGTAATATTTTGGCTTTATTTCAGAGCAATATTGCAGACTGAAGCATTTTGATCATCTCATAAAAGAGTGTTTTTGATCATCTTGCAAAGGATCATCTTGCAAATGAAAATGTTGATCATCTATCAAAGAATCATGATTTTGATCATCTGGCAAAAGATTGTTTCGATCATCTTGAAAAAGAGTGTTTCGTTTCACGATGAAGCATAAATCCCATAAGGTAATGAACCATTTTAATACTGTAGTCACAAGACGTAACACAGTAAAGTATCTTAATTTTAATCAGTACTCAACACACATAATGGCACTGAGCATCCTTTAATATTACTCGCATTAACATTGAAAAGCAATAATTAGACTGCACATTATCTGTTTGTCCACATGTTCAAACACTTTACTTGGAGTGGACATCCCTATATATACAAATTTTACAAATCCAAACATAACAAATTTGCATTTCACCTTCATCCCCCCATTCGATGTTGCATTGAACAAAGGAAAAGGTAAGGTACAGGATTGAAAATAGTTGGTTAAACATTGTTCATATTTAACAGTTGATAACATTGTTTTGGGAAAAGGACAAATTGTAGGGTCATTGTTCAAGCAAGTTTTCAACTGATTGTGGATTTAGCTCAATTCAACAAGGAAGTCCTTTTTAAACAAGTTTGTAAGAAGTAATTAAGGACTAGGAGTAAGTTTAACTGCCCCACTTTAAGAATATTTTTCTCAGGCTAAGGCCAAAAAAAAGTCTTCTGTTTCTGGTCACAGCACATGCCCAAAATCGACGTGGCGACATGGGGTTTGTTTTTTTTCCCCACCTTTTTTTCCTCCAAGGCAAACCTTGATTGAACAGACATCTGAAACATGGTGAATATTCTTATAATATACTAAAAAAGATGACGTACACACTGACCAGAAACAGAAGACTTTTTTTCCCCCTAACCATTACCATATTTTCTGGGCGATAACCCGCAGGTTATCTCTTAATTTTGCTAGGGAAAATAATTAGTGCAGGTAATAAGGTGGTGCAGGTACGCTGTTGAATTCTTAAGACAATGCCATCACGAAGACCGGAGACCATAGGATTCTACTTTCATCTTTCAACTACTGGTACTGTACCTTTTAAAATTTTGGGGTCCCAAACCAAGGGAGCACACCAGACAGACCTGTATTTATTCTTCTTTGTTCGGAGTTCCTTCATTTATATTCAGCCATTTTGAATAATGCGGTATATTCGGTTATTTCATTTATGGAACGCGTTCGGGTTTCCTTCTGCCTCATAGCTGGTACCTGCGATACGCTAATGATATATACTGCATTATTCAAAAATAGCTGAATATAAATGAAGGAACACTGAACAAAGAAGAAATACAAGTCAGTCTGGTGTGCTCCCTTGCCCAAACCTATTATTAGGTTTATCCAATGGTGTGGGTAATACGCTGATTTATTTTTCCCAAAGTGACATTTTTATTGCTGTGTGGGTTATACACCATGCAAGTTATTGCCCAGAAAATACAGTACATGTAAACCAAAATTTCAAAAAACTAAAAAAAAGCTTCACAAGACAAGTTCATGATTGTAAAACTTACCATTCCATAGTTGTCAATTCCAGATTGCAATCGATACAAATTGAGCAAGTCAAAGGCTTGCTTTAGTGCACTCCCTAGGTTTGTCAATCCAGTAGCTTGAATATTTTTTAGTTCAGCCATAAATGTTGCAAGATTCTCTTTCCACCCAGCCTATTTTTTTACAAAATAAAATATTTTCACATTAGATTATATAGTTTTGCAAGAACAAGAGTAAAATTAGGTCAAACAGTCAGCCAAATTGTCTGTGCAGACCAAATGGGTGTATGGCCATGCCTGACTGCTTTATAGTCAAACCGGATGTTCTCTTGTGTGCGAGTGACTTTGCAATATTGATACACAGCATTGAAATTTTGATTTTGCAAATGCGTTATCACGATTCCTCGACAGGTTGCCCTAAAAAATCATTTTAAATGCCAGGAAACTTTGGATAATGTGAAATTCTACATAAAGTTAGAGGTATTCAGGGTTCAAAATAACATTCAGAAAATATGCCTAATTTTGTAGGCTGTTTTTTGTAGGTCAAAATTTTTGCTGGCTGTTTCCCAAGCCGCAAAGTTACGTTCTGGACATAGGCCCAAAATACATCATTTACGTATATATTCCCCCATACACAAAATATAATTTTGCTGACCTCCCCCCTCCCCCCTAGCTACCCCTTCCCCCCACTTTTCATGTCACTTCAATGCCTCTGACCAGGCCCACCCAGAGGGGGGGGGGGGCAACTGGGGCAATTTGCCCTGGGCCCCCAGCTTGAGAGGGGCCCCCTAGTAATTATATACAGTGTTGCTAGTTTACGTTGTAGAGAATCGATAGATGGGGTAGCCAAGCGGCTGTAGCAGGGTGACGGCCTCCTGACAACTTCAGTATTTCAATATTTTCCGCTTCTCTGCGTTAGTGATTATTTATTGTATTTTGTCCTTAAAGGTTTTATTTTACATGTACATCTTTTATGTCCTTACAAAAATTTGCGTTGTCATTTCACATGTAAAACTGAAACATTTTCACTTGAAATATCCTTATATCCGCTTTATCCATAAAATGGCATGCGAAATTTTTGCAAGGGGGGCCCCAATTCTTTATTTTGCCCTGGGCCCACTTTAGTCTCTGTGCAGGCCTGCCTCTGACACCTTTGGAAAAATTTTCAAATACACATTTTACAACTTAACTGTATCTAGAAGCTAAAACAATACATTTTAAATAATGCACGCTTTAAATAATTTTTTACTCATAATTTTTAAACTTTGCATATTTAATTAAAAATGACTTTTGTAAACACACTCAAAATAACCAAATTTATGTACTTTTTATAAAAATATTTTTAGAAATATTTAAGCTATATTTAGGAACACTTTCCAAGACAAAATAACACCATGATATCATATTATTTCTATCATGAATAATATGTACAATACAAATACAATTTAATATTTTTTTTAAATATTTTTTTCTTTTCTCCATTCAAATTTCGTGCACGGTCCACAATCCAATGCAGGCCTTACGCCAAACCACAGCATATAATTATTATATCAAAATGTAAACACTTTCGTATTTTATTGAATAATATCATTTTTATTTTTCACAAACTATTGAAACTGGTATGAATGTGCCCAGTTGACCTATCCTAACTATATTATTGGCTCATAGCGATAAAACCCCGTGGAATCAAATATTTCAAAACATTGGAAAAGTGAACCAACTGCGCATCCTCTCACCTTAATGGCGCCCATCTCTTCCGACGTCATCAACATATAACGATCGGTTCGACTGCCCTGATCTCTTTGCCTGAGCTGTTTAAAAGAAATCTATCGATTAGAACGGACTTCAAATCACACAATCGATACGTAGAATGTCAAATGAATTTTGAGACGTACCTTAATAAATGTTTCTACGGCACCTTTACCGATGTCGATGAGTGTAGTACCCAAGAATGTTCGCTGACACATGGACGCCGAAGTATCGACGAGAAAAAGTATTATGCCCATGTTTTAGAACGGAGACTTAGCTTCCATTCTAGACCTTATTCGATATTTAAGACTGCCTAGTTCGCTAGAACTCTTACTTCTTCGTCTCCTCATCGTTATCGCCGCCCTTTCGCGATAGCTGCTTGGGCGCAGCTAAATTTCTCCACGATGCCAGGGCTCACGTGATTATATCTGGAGCGCCATGATTGGTTGATGGCTTAAAATTACACAAGCTTTTCACAAGCAGATATCAAAGCGAAAAACAAAGCTAGAAAAGCCACCTTTGTAAGTTTGTGGAGTTCAGTATAAGCAAATATTTTGCAGACTTTTCATTTATAAGCTAACAATTGTTAAGGTTGTCTGTGTTAGCTAACAGGAGCTTTTATTTTATTGTTTACTTTTATTGTTTTATTGTGTTGCTGTTCGCTTCATCGCCTGTTCAGCGTTCAATCTTCGCTTGAAGACAATGTTCATTCAAGTATTCAATTCAGTTTATTTCCCAAATACTCTTATGATACGTCATTATACGTAATTATTTCTTTCATATTTAGAATGAGTTTAATTTCATATTTAGAATAATTTAATTTATTCTTTGATTTCGTGTTGTAGAACGTTCCATTTAATTTTTTATAGTACATATTTATCATTATTTTGACTTTGGTTGGTAATATGAGTCCAAGTTTTGTAACATACTAACATGATTATTCTTTTAATTTAATGTTTAATTTACTCTAACTGCAAAAGGCAATATTTGATTTGTAATATACTGTAGTTGATTGCAAATTTGTTTCAATAAAAACAAGTTTTCAGTGTTTTATATTTAAATGGCTAAGTGTATTTCTATATAGTTTATGCCATGTATATTAACTGTGAACACTTTATTGGTGTCATTTCTGTGTACATGTATTCATATATATATATATATATATATATATACATGTATATATATATATATATATATATATATATATATATATATATATATAGTTAAAAGCTTCTAGGACAGCGTCGGCCACGGTTGAAATCCAAATATTACCAGGGTGAAGTCACGTTGGCCTGAAAAACAGAGAAAAATCTTCTCGACGTTTCGAGCGAAGGCCCTTCGTCAGGTCCTACGAAGGGCCTTCGCTCGAAACGTCGAGAAGATTTTTCTCTGTTTTTCAGGCCAACGTGACTTCACCCTGGTAATATTTATATATATATATATATATATATATATATATATATATATATATATTTGTGAAATTCATTACTAATTCATGAGTTTTGCAGCCAATCCAATTTCAGAAATTACATCACATGTATACCCCTGTAAACCCCATACAAACTAAAACCAATGATGCTAATTAGTTACAACCACTAGTGGATGTATACTCTTCTGATACAACCACTAGTGCTTGTAACTAATTAGCAACTTAGCATCTCAATACATGTATCCCAAAGGGATTTTTACTATTTGTTCATTTCACAAGTTGTTTACAACACTCGCGTCCTTGTTGCATTGAATATACAATCACTCGCCTTCGGCTCATGATTGTATATTCAATACAACACGGCCGCTCGTGTTGTAAACATTACATATATATATATATATATATATATATATATATATATATATATATATTATATTATATATACAGTTTACCAAAAACAAATGATTATGTTGGCAGTAGATTGGAGAGTGCTCTGTACTAAAGTTGGTGGAGTGTGTAAATAAGTTCATCATGAAAGCTGAAAAAGACAATTTGCTCAACAAAAGATCAGTGCTCTTCTTGAAATGTCTGCACCAAAATGAATTTCAAATTAGAAACATTTGGCACATGTGCACTGGAAGTCATGGAACCATCATGACAGCAAACGCCCATCGTCCAATGAAAAGAGGGAACAATAAGTATTGACAAGTCAGTTGAAACAAAACAGTGGTAATTAACTGGAAGATTGTTGCAAATCCAATTGTCTCAGTATCGGGTTCATATCTTACTATTCTAATTTTTTTACATAAATTTTCATTTAAATTCTTCATTTCTCTACAATATATACTGTATGGTGTAAAAATTGCACAACACATTAAGCTTATGACCACTATTTGACCCACCAACTGTTCAGGCATCACCTCCCTCAGTTTTCCTGCCACAATCTTTTTTTTCAAACTTTTGGAACAATGTTCCTGCTAAATAAAAGCTTTTTTATATAATTTTCTTTATACAAACTTTTTTACTATAAGCTGGTTGATGAGTAGCCTTCGCAGACATTCTTTGTGTACAGGGGAATAAATAATATAAATAAATAAATAAACGTATCCTTGTTTGAATCAATCTGGGATTCTGACTCAACTTTTGCATATACAAATTTTATTCTCACACACATCTGATCTGGCAATTAATAAAAGCATACAGACCCATACACATTCTGGCAGAAAAAGTAGATTTCATATTTTAACCACATCCACATTTAATATACGGTAGTTAATATTCACTTCAGTGCTTCCACATTCAGATTTTCAATTTCCTTATATGGAAGTAAAAATTCCCATAAATTTCCATAGACGGCCGGCTGGAATTTCCTTAGATTGTCCTTAAAAATAGCTGGTGATGAATCAGAAAGTGTAAAATTACCACTTGTGTTACTTATTGTGTAAAATATTGGAAAAATTTGCGGCTTCCCACTAAATTTTTTCCGGTTTATCCCCAAGAATACCCAAAGACTCATATAATTTCCATTTTTATCTTTCATAAAAGATTCCTTTTTGCTTCAGAAATTCCATAAAATATAAAAATTTCCATGAAAGTGTAAACTGATTCACTTATTCTTCATCATTCTCGTCCCCAGGCCTCTAGTGCTGGCGCGCGACCTCATAAAAGATATCTTACACCACGTCTTGATTTATTTCTCAGTTGTATCAGTAATCAGTCCACTGTCACCACTGATTCTTTTGCATTTCATAAAAGCTTGATATAAACTCAGCTTTTTGTCTATTTTCCCAATCAGGGATGTGGTACGAGGTTTTGCCAGGGTTTGGGATCATATGTGGTTGTGTGGTTGCGTCAGGCATGGCAATAAAACTAATAGACAGAGTCTTCTATGGAAAGGTACAGTATGTGTTTAATAAAAATAATAAATGTTTTAAGATTTTGTCATGGATTCATTGGTGAAACCTTTGCATGAAACATCCACCGCGAATTTACTGTTGAAACTTGAAATTAATAATTAATCTTTCTGTTCAGACAATGAGATACTCTTTAATATATAATGTACAATAATATATTAAATGTCATATTGCTGCAAAAAAATGGTTTAAATTTATAGGTTAAACAATTTTATTTACAAACGGGGTTTTTTCTTTGATTTTTATATAATTTTCTTCCACTGTACATTTACTTTATCTTATTTGATTAATTTGCTTAGGCCATTTAAAAAAATATCCCGGTTTATCATTGCATCTGTTTTTCATGCTGCATGGATTTTTTTTGGATTTATTTTATTTATATTTATTTATTGATTTTTATTATAAATAAAAATTGTTTTCAACAAAACTGTCAAAAAGTAACCAGTTTGACCACAATCACTTCCGGTCTGTCATCACAAAACACATGCGACAGACTCATGCATTTGTTTTGTTATTTTTATACTGTTCCAGTTTTCTACAAGCCAGTTTATTATAATCAATATTAAGTGCTGTGCATGAAAACATGGTGATAATTCTTGACAATTCAGATGAAAAGTGTATTAGCATTCAGGGGTCAAATTTCATTGGGGCCACCGAGGCCATGGCTGATGGTGAACAGAAAATGGCCTATGGTCACAAGGCAACCCAAGGCCACTTTTGGCCTTGGGTTGGTCGCCGTATATATATCAGCAAACTTTCATGTAATATCTCCTAATGTATGAAGATCGCTTTATAGTTTTAATATTTTCCCCCGACATTTTGTAACTCGTTTTGACCCTGAGAGGCCTAAATTTATCATGTCTGTTATTGTGTGCATAGAACGCCATTACGCAAACATAGAGACTGATCCAGTTGTGTCTCAAAGTAGTGTACAGTAGTTTTAACCTGTCAGCTGATCATGGAAACAGTGAGATTTTGTCGCTGGCTGAGCACCTCAGTGAAACCCTGAAGAAAAATGGGTGTGACATTGATAAAAGCTCCTTGAAACAGAGGGCAACTCAACCAATGAATTCGCCAATATCATGCACATTCTGCAGATACTCCTCGTGCTTCCCATAGGCAGCACCCATGTTGAACGGTGTTTTTCATTACTCAAACATCTCCTGGGTGACTTGTGACTTTCACTTTATACCGAAACTATCAGTAAATTAATGCGCATGTGTTCTGATGTACCTCCCCCTCACAAGTACGATTCTCAACTAGCAGTACACATTGGTTGAATTCCAGCACCCGTTGCCATCGTACAAATATTAAACCGCATGGCCCCCAAAACTCAAAGAAACGAAAACATGTGGCTATGAAAAAATACCCCGAAAAATGGCCTTGGGTTGGAGGATCTAGCTAGGCCAATAATGGCCTAACTAAAAAAAATTTGGCCTTGGGTTGGAGGACCTACCTAGGCCATCAATGGCCTAGGGTACAAAATATAAAATTTGACCCTATTGCATTCAAAAATATTATTGCATACTATTGTGCTGCGTATATCATTTTTGTTGGAAAGGGCTCGTTACTTTGCTTCTGTTTTTCAGAAATATGTGATTTTTATGTATCATCAACCAGACATGTGAATTTGCACAATCACGTATTTTTCTGTGCATTTAATGAATGTGATTCGGTCAAATATTTAAAAAAAAAACAACAACAAAAAACTGCCCACCCACACAGATTTTTTTGCTGCTACTGATGATAAACCGGGATATTTTTTAAATGGCCTTTAATGTAATATTTTTAATTTTGATCTTAAATTGACCATTTGTAATATTAGTTTTTGACCTTTTGTAATTTATATAAAGATTCATAAAATAATGCACTAAACCAGACATTTACCAGAGACTAGACATGGTTCTACCCAGGACCATGTGAGTGCTGGGTAGCTTAGATCAGGCCTTGTCCAGGGACGTGCTTGATCTGATGTAATGTGTGTGTCAAAATACAGTCGTTGGCACCTAAGCGTGTACACCACCCATCAAAACCTGTTCTAAATTTAAGTCAAAGTTAACCATTTTGAAATCAACACCATGGGATTGGTGAGATGTAAGGGCACATTCATGTGACAATAATGTATTGGTTCGAATATATTGATTGAAAACCTAATACCTTTCCAAGGTAAATATTTAACTTTGATGTTGACATAAAACATGTTTTGACTGGCAGAGTACATGCTTAGGTGCCAACGACTGTATGTATGGTGTGCCTTTGATCACATGCATGGTTTAATAAATATGCTAATTTGCCATTTCCTCAAATAACATGTTTCTCAGTTTTAATACTAATTGTCTTACTGCCATTTGCAAGCCACCATTAGGCTTGTGATTATTTTCACATACGTTGTTTATATTTGAAAGTTGCAAGTTTCACCGGAAAATGTTGAACATCTAAAAACAAACCAGTCAACTTGTGGCATGATTTCAAAGAAACCTGTCAAAATGACACCTTTGTTTTTAGTATTAAAGGTGCATGAAATCAAGGGTTTTGAGTATGTGCACGAAAATGAGTGCCTTGAGTCTGCAACTAGTGCTCTTTATAGAGCACGTCTGTTTTACTCTGGGCAAGGCCTACTTGATTCTGCCTAGACGGGAGATGCTATTTGTGTTGTATTACAGTATGCTAACACATCAGTGAATATTTTGACTTCCAAGTCATGACATTGGCTACTGAAAAGAATCAAATTAATTATGCAATCAATCAGACATGGCCGGACATTTCGGTAAAATTTATTATCTGTTAAATACATTTCACCAACACTTGTAGCCTTTTCAAAATCTTTCATGTAGATTCATTTACACGAGTAGTAAGAACACATTCAAAATACCAGTCTTCGTAAATTTCGTAAAGTTCTAAGCTATACTATGCGAAAAAATAACTTTTAAGTAAACTTATTAAGTTCAGACAATCCCTGCTTGGCTGTATGAGCTTTTGTTTACAATATTTAATTTCTCTTATGCAGTTGCTTTAGTATTACACTGACTTTCACGCACACTTATTTGCATGGGCAGAAAGAATATAGTCAAAACAACATTTTTTTGTAAATTTCGTGAAGTTTGAAACTAAACTTTTTCACATAACAACACTCGCCCGGCTAGTTAAAATATAACTAATTTTCATAAACTTGACGGGACACAATTAGCGGTGTTAAATAGCAAACTCTTCTCTCGCGTCCATTTTCCCAGGGCGCGATGTGAAAAGTCATGCAGACTCAGGCTAGTTTCTTGTATGCATTCACGTCTCGTCTACCCTGCGAGTCACAGCCCCTTTCCGACCTACGCAAGCTTCGGGGGAAAGTGGGCTCTGCCAACAAACTCGATCTTCGCCCCAAGTTTGGGGCGAGTCAGTCAGGTTTTAAACTGGTCAAACAAGTTCTAGTTTACGAACACACGTTAGCAGGAAGATAGCACGAGTAACCCGTTAGAGCCTGGGCCCATTTTGGCAACCGTTCACGCATGCTCAAAAAGAAATATCGAGTTTGTTGGCAGAGCCCACTTTCCCCCGAAGTCTGCGTAGGTCGGAAAGGGGCTCTGACTCGCAGGGTACGTCTCGTCACACCTTGAGTCATCCAAATGTGTATTTTGCCATGCCTCGTTTCAGGTGACAGCAAGATATCACGCGCCAGAAAGCTTTCTTGAGTGAAGCATGTACGTTTTATAACGTAGCGTAATTTTAAAACATGTCATAGCAGAACGTTTTATAGCGTAGCGTAACATCTTTATACGATGGACCAGAACAACACAATACAGCAGAACAATACAGCAGAACAATACAGAACAATACAGCGAATAGCGGAACATCTTTACACAATGGAGCGGAACAAATTTTACATTTTATAGTGTAGCCGCATATTTTACAATAGAGCGGAACATTTTGTAGTGTAGCGGAACATGTTACAACATAACGGAACGTTTTATAGTGTAGCAGCACATCTTACAATAGATCGGAACATTTTATAGCGTAGCGGCACATCTTACAATATAACGGAACGTTTTATAGTGTAGCGGCACATCTTACAACATAGTGGTCCAGTGGAACGTTTTATAGTGTAGCGGCACATCTTACAATAGATCAGCGGAACATTTTATAGCGTATAAGGGAACATCTTACAACATAGTGGAACGTTTTATAGTGACATGTAGACTTGCTCCAAGTCTGCCTCTTGTTGTTTCGAGACGGGTTTGTTTCGAGATAAAAGGCTCGCTCGCCCGCTTTTCTTCCCGTGGCCCACGTCGCCACTTTTCATACGTACACCTTTAAATCAAAACATAACCCATCTCGAAACAAACCCGTCTCGAAACAACAAGGGGCAGACTTGGAGCAAGTCTAAGTGACATGACGCACATCTTACAATAGATCGGAACATTTTATAGCGTCGCGGAACATCTTACATGAACATAACGGAACGTTTTATATAGTGACAGAGTGTAGCAGATGTATTATAACGTATAGCGTAATATCTTGTGATCTATCGTAGCGCGACGCCATATAACATAGCAGAACATTTTACAAGGACGGGTACCGTTGAAACGTCTTATATACAGCCTAGTGAAACGTCTGGTCTTAACACGTAGTTTTGTCATTGTCTTTTAAAGGCCACTTTCCATTGCATCAGCTTCGCCCGCGCGAGCAGAGCGTTCATTGTTTAGTTCGCTTTGGAAGTTGGAAATTCCAACTTTCAAACCGGGCCACTCCAGTGCTCTGCTCGCAATGGAAAGTGGCCTTAATATGATGGCGAGCGGTGCACGCTCGTCTCCTATAGAAATCATATGGCCAGGCCTATTTCTTGATGACAAAATTCACGGTCTACGCATATGACGAATGTTATTCACTCGTTTTAGATATTTTTGTTGGTAGTCTTCAAGAGATTTTTTAGAACTTTTTTTTGTTTTTCATTCGTAAAGCTTAAAGTGCCGGCCCCAAAATCAATTTTCGGCTCATCGAATGTACTCTTTATTTGTAGTGTTTTAGTGGAAAAAAATTTAAATTTGGATAAATTGTCCAGTTTTTATGGGCCGTCGGAATTTTTTATAACCAGGAGCCTGGGCCTAGCGCGTCTTTTTGACGTCACGCGAGGTAGTCGGTATATAGCTTTGATGCTGCTTTGACGATCTAAGCTGCTTAGATTAAAGCCGGTTTTCCACCAGGCGATTTTTTTCGCGCGAAGCGACTTTCTTTTGTTCGAATTCAATAGATTTCTGATTAGTTCCAGCTCAGAGCTCATGAGACAAAAGAAAAAGTCGCTTCGTGCGAAAAAAATCGCCTAGTGGAAAACCGGCTTTACATATCATTCGATCGATTCGGACGGTTCGGACGGCGCTCGACAAACTTCACATTATAGTCTTAAAGTTCTCAGTATTGTCTTGCAGTGAATCAGATTCTGAAATCAGTTATCAGTCTGATCACTCTGATAACTCGGACATAAACTTTACGCCGTGGTTATACTTGTAGTTCCGATATCAGATCTTTAGGTTCGAGGGGTATAGATCCAACATTGAAATAACTCGTGCGCAATACAGTTTATTCCTCGTCAGATTTTTTCAACAACAGCACAGGGTCCAACATTATCACTCAGTTGATCTTAGATCATCGAGACATCGCAGCATAAACACTTGGGAAGGCTGACACAGTGCATGCGATTATAGAAATACAGAAACGGGAAGATTAATGCGGCTACTGAACTGACGAACTTACGGCTGTGGTTGAATTTATTAGAAGTAATATTGGGCATTTCACTCGATTACATAGCATGTTCTAGGGATTTATGGTGAGGGAAAATTCGAGTGTAGAATATATACATTATAAGACCAAACCGGGACCAGTTGCGAAAAATGCAACTACACAGGCCTTCCGGCAGGAATTGAACCCACGACCTTGCGATTCTAGTGCAATGCTCTGACCACTGAGCCACGGAGGCCGTTGCCGAGAGCTTGATCGCGAGTTCTGTATATATTAAGGTGGTAATGCCAGGAGAGAATTGGGTTTATTAGAAGTAATATTGGGCATTTCACTCGATTACATAGCATGTTCTAGGGATTTATGGTGAAGGAAAATTCGAGTGTAGAATATATACATTATAAGACCAAACCGGGACCAGTTGCGAAAAATGCAACTACACAGTTAATCTGTAGATTTCGTTTTCTGCTTTGAATCAGACTAGTTCTGTCAAATATCGAAACTTTCTTTTAAACTTTAATCATTTGAGAGACTGAAAGAATGAGAATGTCAACGACAATGCATCTTTCAGACGAGAAACATCAGTATGAATAAATTTTCCACGCCACTTTTTTTTCATAACTTTTGCTCAAAACTCATGCAAAAGACTAAATAATGTTGGGCCTTGTGCTGGTTGTTGAAAAGATTCGACAAGCACTAAGTTCAAAATAAACGGTATTTCGCACGCGTTATGTCGATGTCGGATCTACAGCCATCGAACCTAAAGATCGGTGTCAGAACTATAACCACGGTGTAAACTTTATTCGGGAATATCACGTGTGATAGAAGATGCAGAAATCAATGTCGATGAAAATCAACATGAATATTCAAGCCGAGAGCTGGAAGGTATTAAACTCCGGCGTAGCAAATGCCGAAGAACCTTTGTCCAAAGAAGACTGGTGGGAAACTTACAACAGAGAAGAACGGCTAGAGGTCGAGGAAAAGCTAACGAAAAGACTAAATTATTCCGTGGAAATAAGCGAATGGTGTTTAGCGATGTGTTTACACTCTGGTCTTTGGCCATTAATACTTGGAAATACACAAATCCGGAGATGATCAGGCCGTAATGTTTGACAGTTCAATCAGTTTTGTTTGACCATGTAACACGCAATATCTTCTCTCGAGTTCCTCAGGCTTGAAATGATCTGAGCAAAGTGTTGAAGTTTTCGAAGGTTCGAAGACACGTTTTGTCTTCACGAAATCTGAATCAACCCAAATTTTTCTTCGCTTCTTAGCGTAAGACTGGTCATCGTTGAAATATGGAATGGTGTGAAGACTTACACCATTCTTGAGACAAGCTTTATTCGTACAATTTTATTTATTTTATTTGCTTTTGCCATACTCAAACAATACGTACAGACATCGACAAGAACAACTGGCAGGGCAACCGCAACAGCTTACGCCAATTACTGCGGTCCCTAAAGATTACAACAAATACAACTACAGTACACCAGATAATTACAAACATATTAAGCTAAAAACAACACGATATCGATTTAGTTAGATCACGAGCTTTGTTGCATTTGATGCATATCGATTTCCATGTTCGTGGATCATCTGCATTAAAACAGTGTTCTAGTGCTAAATTATAGTAATTATATAGTCCTTTTTTAAAGTCTTTTAAAGTTATACATTTAATTGTTAAGTTCCTTGGCAATACGTTCCAGATTCTAGTTGTCCTAATTAAAAATGATTTCTGATACGTAGATGTTTTACATTTTGTTGTCTGAAATTGTAAACAGTTTGGGTTTGCTGATCGTGTAGGTCTATTTGAATTTTGAGGTTCTGGTAGTATGTCACTGCTTAAGTTAATAATGTTACGATTTGATTTGAAAAGGAACAACATGTCAAGGTATTCGTGCCAGTAACATAAAGGAAGTAGATTTAACGTTAAGAGACGATGGTTATAACTGATGTCACAGAAGAAGGGTAGGTCCATTATATATTTTGATGCGCGTCTTTGGACGCGTTCCGTGCGCTTGATAAGGTCGACAGACTGTGGAGCCCAGACTTGCGATGCGTAAGCGAGTTGGGAACGGACGAGAGCTAGATAAAGTGTTCGACGGACAGAGAAGTTCTTGATTTTTATCGTGGACCGTCGTATATATCCCAGTAATTTGTTGGCTTGGGCGCACTGGTGGAGGACTTGTTTGGACCAGGTAAGTGTGGAAGAGGTCCAGACGCCGAGGTCACGTTCGCAGTCTGTTGGTAGCAACAATTGGTAGCAACACAACTAAACACCATCTTTCCACAAGCTTTCGTTAGATACAGCAAACGCAAATATATGCAGGCACTTTAACAATTTTCATAATGACCATGCACGAGCAATTACCCGGTATAATGATCACCGAAATATTCACAAGTCACAATGTCAAAGTTAACAATCAATCACAGCATGACATTCCAAACTTCCATTCGTAATAGATCCACTAGAATCTAGAACATACTTCCTGCAGAATTAAGATATAACTCCACAACGATTAACCATGCAATTTAAGATTTTGTTTTTCAATTATCATTTTACTGCCTTGGATATAAACTACGATGTAGATGACCCCAGTCCACAGATCTTGGAAATCCATATGTTTAAAGTGTAATGCTGCTCGCAGTCTAGCCGCTATAGCCGGCCCTACTGTATCTCTTGCTATTTTTAATCATTGTAACTTAACTTAACTCTAGTTATTTTAATCTTAAATTAATTAATTTTGTGTGTCTTTGTTAACGAGCCCACAGTAATTGCTGTATATACTGTTGCGGTGAACCTGCCATGTATTATTTTATACCGATGGCGAAGTTAAATAAAATAAATAAGCAGCGCGTGATATCACCAGAAGTAACGTGTACCATGACGTAATAAAGATTATTGTAAAGTGAAAAGGTGGTATACTGTCGAGAATAGTTTTAATTAAACAAATACCAAATGGTTTTCCGTGTTTGGATACTCTGATCCAAACACGCGGGAATTTCGAGACTGGAGAAGAGCGACTGCGTAACAAAACACGAGCCGAGCCGTAGGCGAGTGTTTTTAGCTTTTCGAGTTCGAAAAGCTATTGGATCAGAGTATCCAAACACGGAGAATTCCCGCCAAAACGGTTTTTTGAAAATGTCGGACAATATATCATGTTCACTTGTGATTATTTTATAAAAGAAATACCAAATGGTTTTTTCCATGTTTGGAGACTCTTATCCAAACACTTGGGAAATTGCTCGACTTTCGAAAGTCGACATTTTCAAAAAATCGTTTGGGCGATTTGGAATTTAGCTTTATCTAAAACACTGGCCTGCGCAGTACTCTGCTTTTTTACACTCTCAAATAATCATTGTATATCGTTGCCAGGTAAGAAGATACAATGTTGATGCACTAGACAGAATGATGATGAACAGGGACAAAAAAATAACTCAGTCGGAATATATCCAAAAGGTGAGTGTTATGTATTTTAATTGCATAGTTGTCTCGAAATCCTTTGTTTCAAGAGGGACGATTAATGTATTTCCCTCATGAATACTGGATGAGGGACGTTTAGAACTAAACGCCCCTCATCCCGTATTCTTGAGGGATAATTAGACTAAACGTCCCTCATTACTATTACAAACGACTAAAATGGTGGGGAAAATGGGACTTTTTATTAAAACGCGCCCTACATTACAGGTACATGTCATGTGGGCAGCAAAAATTGCTTTTTTAAATGAGTCAAATGTCAACCTGTCTTTCTCGGTCACAAATTAAATTAACTTTACTGCAGATTAAAACTAAGCATTTGAAACATGCACTATTGTAAGGGCTTGTTTACAAGGAGGTAGGGTCACCCTAGCAGCCGGGTGCTAGGGTAACCCCGCTGCTAGGGTAACCCGGGTTACCCTAGCTCTCGTACATTTCTTGTTTTTTGGTTTGTCGTGTTTACAAGCACTCTAGGGTAACCCGGTGCTTAGTAGCTGGGTTATGTTCTGTCCTTGTAAACGCGTTTTGTAGGGATAACTCGCCTACCCGGGACAACTTTTTACTAGTTCCAGGCTTCTTGTCTTCTTGTTATTAGTGCTTGGTAACCAGGCCTAATGACGTTGACCCGGGCAACAGAGTGACCCTACCGTAAACCGGGCTAACTTTGACCCGGACAGCCTAAGGCTAAGAGCGCGGGACCCACCAAGGTGCGGGCATGTGCCCTTTTGGCCATTTTTACTCTCGCTCATCCTTTTTACACCCCCTCCTTGCTCATCGACGGTATGAATAGCAAATGTCTTTCGCATCTCATCGATTTGTTATTGTTATTTTGATTTGATTGGCTAATTTTTCGCATGTTTGAGATGGCGTTTAATTACAGTTTTAAGTATTACAGTGTTGATAAAACACGTATTTCGAATCTTTTGGTACGTTAATTTGCATAATAATTTTGAAAAACAACGTTGTCCAAGCCGATAAAATCAAGGCTAAAGTTTACGTAAATCGGGAGGATTTTTTCGCAAAGCATGAATTATTAATGAATTTTTAAACGTTGGAAGTTTCATGTTTTTATCACAAAGTGCACGATTCTTGTGAATTTGTACATATATCGGCTTGGCTACACTGGTCGCCAAAATTAATGAGCCGCCTGAAGGAAAACATTGATATCAGACAAAATCTGTTAAAATGTCTACAAAACTAAAATTAAGCTTGTCTTATTTGAAAGAACACTTAAAATTATAGAGTAATATCTTTTGCAGTTTTTCGTTTCCTTGCTTCGTTCTTGAGATATTTCAGTTTGTTTGATATGCAAAGTAAACATTTTGACCTCGTAGGAGCATAATGAGCTATCGGAGAAGGTTAGATATATTTTCTATTATCAAACCAAATTAATTTGAATGAAGCATGTGGATGTGTTTCGCCCACAACACTAAACATGTAGATCTTCAAGTGATTATTATATTTGATAATAGCAAACTTTTTCGATAACGCATTATGCAGGTGTGACGCCAAAATGTTTAATTTCCATATCAAACAAACTAAAATATATCTCAACAACTAAGCAAGGAAACGGATAACTGCCAAGTATGTTACTTACTCTATAATTTTAAGTGTTCCTTCAAATAAGACAAATTTCATTTTCGTTTCATAGGCACTTTAAAGAGTGCAAATTAGTACTTTTTTTCAGAATATTATGAAGAAATCATGTTTAACAATGAAATTTCTAGGTTATGAAAGAGTTTTTAGAACCGAACCAGACATTTGAACTGGCTTCACCCTTGTTACGTGTTTGAATGAAAAAATACTGATACAACAATACTGCATGAAATAAACTAGAAATCAAAATCTTTATGGGTTTTTTTTTCATACACGTGCACTTTGAGATATAGGAATTTTAATGTAATATTAAAATTGTAATGGAACTTTATTGGATTCTAAAAACATTACGAGAACGTTAATTTTGCCCACCAGTGTACGTCTGTTAGTATCTTCTGTCTGCTGTCTTACTGAACATACTTCAAGGCTCAGTGCGACCTTTGCGCCAATTTAGATTCGTTGTATGTATTAAATGTATATTTGTATATCTGACAAGCAGACTATATGTGCGTGACTGTGTTTCGTTTTTTTCAGGGGTTGGAGAACTTGATCAAGACTGAGTGACGAAGATATTTTACTCGCAGAAGAGGGGTTACTGTAATCGTTACGTGACGAATATTGTGATTTGTATTGTTAAATAAAAGGGCTATGTTAGTAGTTTCGACTTGTGTGCGTTTGATATTTTAACGTCGGGTTACAATCGTAAAGGTATATTCTTGATTATAATTGGTTAGAAAGATAGTGCGGATTCTCCATATCTGCATTTTTAGTCGTATTTGCCGCTGTAATTGTCAGATTCTGAGCCCACAATGTTATCAGTTTCTGGAGGTATATTTGTAGAAAAAAGGACTTATCATGCATGTGCTGACGTAAACCTGTAGGCAAACCGAAGAAAAGTGCGGGAAAGAAGCAACTGTCTTTGAATTGCGAGTTTGAGTTTTCAGTTGAAAATGTGTAGTAAAACAATTACTGAATTTGACTTTTTTCATATCAGAAATTATCAAGGTCTCAGACCACAATTATATCAGTCTCAGCAGATAACACAGACTTCGACCTTGATAATTCTTTATATAAAAAGCTTCTCTGATAGTCTCACTCTCATCCATAAATCCATAAATTTAGTATCCGCATGTACGCAATGCGTACCTATATTTATAAAGGTGGTTATATTTGAACACAGCAAAATCTATACAAGCGGCAGTGTCTAGGATATCCAGGAGAATTTCCTGGAATGCAGCTGCGTAGTGGGGTCTTGCTGAACCTTTCAAACCCCACGACCCTGTTCCAGACTAAGGAATGGAATATTTTTGCAACTTGTCTCAGACAAAATGGCAAAAAATGGCACCCTGTTTCAGACCAGAACGAAAAACATACCCTGCACCACCGGCGTCGTAAAACTGAACACATCTGAGGTTGGGTAAAAAGAAATTATTGGGAGCAAAAGGTGTGATGAGAAAATTATTTCATTTGTATATATTTTTGTAAACACACGCCTTCAATAATATTACGCCTCTTTAATAATAGCATGGTAAATAATAAACATTCAAAGTTCTGATAATAGCATAATCATAAAGTTCCACTAACAGCATAATAATATAAAGTTTCAACAATAGCATAATATCCATTATTATACAACTGCATTAAAAACTGTAAACGCTAAATATGAGTGCAAATACACAGCGATATTTGGATAGTTATTTGCACTGGTTATTTGGATTGTTAGCCAATCAAATTTATCACACGGGAGACTACTTCATGTATGCGTATTATTTTGTCTTGGTGCAAGTCACGCTACTTCTCTGGCCTTTGTAGAGTTTTCTTTTTCCATAAAAATGTGTAGATCAGAGCAGTTGTAGATCAGAGCATATTTTTACTCGTTCCGTATTTTAAAATACGGAACAACTCGTAAAAATATACAGCGATACTACACACCAAAACATCTAATAAGATATATATACTAAATAGCATACGAAATAATCAACGGACAGTAATTTTAAGTCAGTTTTATTAATGTTTTGGTGCAAGTATTACCAGATATTCATGTAGTCAACACAATTATATTATAAAATCGATAATTTATTTATTAACTCATTCCTGCGCGAGGTTTCCCCATGCAGAGGTGAATAAAATCGTCTGGCGTTAGCCAGAATAAAATACTAAAGACCGATTAGGACAGGAAAGTCTATATAACACTAACTGCCATGAAGATTTCTCTTCGATGAGTCAAGGTCGTCTGGTTTTAACTAATGTTAGCATGTGACCTTGCTTAATAAAATAGGTGCAGGGGTGGGGTAAATTATTTTCCTGTCTTACAGTGGTGGGGTAGAAGCATTTTCTGTTTAAAAATGGCGGAATTTTAATATTTTGGTGCTCTGAGATATTTTCTCTTCAGTCCCGCACCCCGCGGCGTAAATAATGACCGGCCCCTTAGGGAGTGTTTTTATAAAGGAGGACCAGCCCTCTTAGTAGGGCTAGCAAATCAAAGCTCAGTATACACGGTAAAGTTTGCCTTTACTAATATTTTTTGATCAACTTTTTATTTTACATGTTGCGTTTGTTCATGTGTTTGTTATAAATTCAAATCGTGTTTGCGAAAACATGATTTTGGGCTTCGTGAACTAGCTTTACCAAAAAAGCTCATGTAAACATGAGGTAAATCCCAGCCCTCTTACTAGGGTTTGCCCTCCTCCATATATAAACACCCTCTAAGATGTAATATTTCATAAATGAGTGTTTTACCAGTCGGTTACAAACACGAGAGGATAGTGAAAATCACGAGGCCGTTAACCGAGTAATTTTCATTGTTCTCGAGTGTTTGTAAAACGAATATCACGACGTAATAGGCCGAGTGATTTTGGTTGTTCTCGAATGTTTGTAACCTATATGCAAAACACCATACACGAGTTTATGAAATAGCTTCTCAATGACAGTAGAGAGGACGCCTAATGGTCTCATGTTGAATTTATAATTAAGAAATGTACGTGGTAATAACGGTCTTTTGTTTGCGCCACTATTATCTGATTTCTTAATTATAAGTAATATGTAAAGGCCGACAATGAGGACTAGACCGGGTTTTCAAGTACGAGGAATTCGTTCCAGTCCGAGGCGAATTACATGACTTCTCAAAATCACTTAGTGTATTCCCAAAATGAATTAGTGCATTAGTAATTAGTATATGGATGAATAACCGATTGTGTGAAGTAATATTTCAAGTCCAAGGACTTGAAATATTATTTCCAGTCCTTGGACTGGGAATAATATTTAAAGTCCTCTGCCCAGTACTTCCCTGGTATTTCAAGTGCCTTCACGTGGTGCAATTCAGCGCTTCTGATTGATTGATTATCTCATGAATTATTAATGATTTGAGAAAGTCAGTTAGCGCGATCGGTTTCAAAACACGTACATATAATATGACCAAATAGTTTTGTTTGATTGGCTAATTAGCTCATGAATTATTAATGAGTTTGAGAACTTCGTTTTCAGCACAAGTAAAATCCAAAGTGTTCTCAAATGCCATTTCAACTTTCACAAACCTTAGCATTTCAATATTTTCCTGAGAAGCATGCCACACGACCCCCCACCATGACATGGATTTTGCACTCGTGCGCCGTATATATTTCGGACCAACCCTTGATCTTCCTTGGCCTATGGTCGCTCCGCCATTATGAGAAAATCTAGCCTGCGCCGAGTTTAGTCGTCTGCGTCGTAGGCTAGAGAAAATCCTACATGCAATTTGCCTAGTAGAATTAACCCTCTGGAGATCAAGATGGTCCACGATAGGTTTATCGAAATGTGGGGTAACGATTATTTTGACGACGAGAAACCGAGAAACGGGATATAGGGTGGATATAGGCAGCTTTCACGCTGACGTCACAAAATTCTAAAATCTAAATTATATATAAAACCGATGAGGTATGAAACCTATAAAACTGAGGTTTTTTCTATATATTTTGCAGGTCATTATTACGAGTCTTTCCGGAAAATTTTAAACGATACAATCATTCCTTCTTGAGATGGAGAGTTTTGAAATATATTATTGCTGACATGAACACATTTTTTAAATGTCGTCAAAAGCCACTTTATGCACACAATCCGGCATACAAAGCTTGCTTAAGCTTGAGAAATGCTGTCTAATCCTATCTGATATGTATTCTGATTCAAAATTCACCTTTTATAATTATTATAATTTATGGGTCGTATTTTTCAAGGATTTTAAAGTGTCGTTGAAATGAAAAATTCGTTGGAAGTTTTGTTGTTTTAATAAACAGAGGAGCATGGTTGGTGTATAGTTTTTGCGCTATCAACTCTCAAATTTTGCCACGGATAGTTCGTTTTTGGATAAATTTGTGCTTCTTGGTAACAATGCCTTATTAATGCTAAAATCCATTGAACAAAGGCATTTTCAGAGTTTACAAAAAACAAATATTTAATGACAAATTCGAGGAATTAGTTTTGAAGTGAAACAAAACTCCAAAACTTCAATATATTTCAAGCTAGTTACCAAATATTCATATAACCGTGTCCAGCTACAATGCATTGATAACACAAGAAGTATAAATAAAAAATTCCTTTATTAATCAGCTTTCCTCAAAATTCAGTTCGAAAACAAACGAGGAATAGTCAGCAATAATTTCTTGGCAAAAGGGCTGTAACTTTCATAACATCACTCTTGAAAAACTTCTGCCATGTCTTTATTTTGAGAATTTCCACAATAAATAATGTCTCTTCATGCTATTTCAAATGCGAAAACAGTGTCTTTGAAACCTAAAAAGTATATATTTAAAAAAGATAAGAAACTGTCATACAGTAATTCTTTACCAAAAGAATACTGTATTCCAATACACACCCAGAAGAGAACAACACTCAGTGGTCAAAACTCTCAAAGCGAACGCTGACCAGTGGAACCCTACCACCATTCCGTTATTACAACAACGTTTTATCAGTGCCTAAAACAGTTTGCAATCAACCTTGAGTTTGCAATGGCTTGATTGCACCCAATGGCAAAAAGTTTTCAAAAATACAAAATTTATAACTTTATGCTTTTACACCGTGTCACTATCTTTTGGTTTAATTGTAAACATTGTATTCTGTCACTCCAAAACAGTTGACTGAGTATAGTCAAACTACAAACATCAACTTGAGGCACAAATAATGCAAGGTTTCTATTCTTTCTTCTGTTTCACCAGTACAGTGGAACCTTGTTGATACGACCACCATTGGGCCAAAAAAATGTGGTTGTAATAACGCGGTGGTTGTATTAACGGGGTGGTTGTAATGTATTAACGGAGTGGTTGTATTAACGGGGTGGT
This sequence comes from Corallium rubrum, assembly GCA_964035015.1. Taxonomy (NCBI): domain Eukaryota; kingdom Metazoa; phylum Cnidaria; class Anthozoa; order Scleralcyonacea; family Coralliidae; genus Corallium; species Corallium rubrum. The sequence goes on from OZ035997.1 coordinate 47,286,004, forward strand.
TGTAATGTATTAACGGAGTGGTTGTATTAACGGGGTGGTTGTAATGTATTAACGGAGTGGTTGTATTAACGGGGTGGTTGTAATGTATTAACGGGGTGGTTGTAATGTATTAACGGGGTGGTTGTAATGTATTAACGGAGTGGTTGTATTAACGGGGTGGTTGTAATGTATTAACGGAGTGGTTGTATTAACGGGGTGGTTGTAATGTATTAACGGAGTGGTTGTATTAACGGGGTGGTTGTAACGTAGCAACGGAGTGGTTGTATTAACGGGGTGGTTGTAATGTATTAACGAAGTGGTTGTATTAACGGGGTGGTTGTAATGTATTAACGGGGTGGTTGTAATGTATTAACGGGTGGTTGTATTATTGGGTTGGTTGTAATGTATTAACGGGGTGGTTGTATTAATGTATTAACGGTGGTTGAAATGTATTAACGGGCTGGTTGTAATGTATTAACGGGGTGGTTGTGATGTATTAACGGGGTGGTTGTAATGTATTAAAAGGTGGTTGTATTATTGGGTTGGTCGTATTTAATTGTGACATGTATGGGGTTGCACTGTAATTACAATTTTAATTTTTTTAGCTCAATTTACAGCAGATTCAGCTTGAGCGTTTAACAACAATAATTGTCACGTTAGTTGCAACTCACTGATTAATTATTTGACGTTTCCAGGCAAAATGTCAGACGTTGCTGGGCGGGGCTTACAAGTTCTTATTAAATTCACACGCAACGCAGATATTTTTAGACAGAACGTTGTTAGTCCCGTCCCACCCAGCAATGTCTGACATTTTGCCTGGAAATGTTCTCTTGATAATGTTGACCTGTGATGTTCTCTTGCATGCTACTTTGCAATATTGCGCCGCAACATTGCAATGTTGATTGTCAATTTGGCTTGAGCAATTTGCAAACGTCTCGTGAAGATTCCTCAAATACACAAACTTATGTTTAAAATATTACTGTTGATGGGTGGATAGTATTTAATGTATTTTCAGCCATGCAAATGGTAGTTTAAGTAAAGAAATGTTGAATTTCGCAAATAAATATTCCCGAAACGTTTGCAAATTGCTCACCGTAACTTGTCAATGAACATTGCAATGTTGCGTGGGAATATTGCAATGTAGCTCACAAGAGAACACCCCGTTTGACTGTAATTAACTATCGCAACTAACGCGGCAATTGTTGTCGTTAAATGCTCAACCTGAATTTAATTATTCAATAAAATGTTTAGGAGTAATTGATCCAATATGAATCGTAATGTATGTTTAACGAGTTTTGTGTGACATATAAACTAACCAGTCAAGCAGCTGGGTATCCTTTGGCTATTATTTAGAATTCTATTGAGTATTCTGTCTAATACCAGCCAATTTTTACTTGAAACAAGAATAATCAAAGCAACCCTGCTAGTGTAATATTAATATTAACAATTTATAGGTATCAGCTAGCATTTGTCAGACTCCAGATCAGGAAATGGAGTCCCTTTACGTTTTATACTGTCTTTCGGACTCTTTCCCTCGATAAAGCGAGAATAACAACAATGGAGTTGATGAGAGCCAGAAGATGTAAACTGAGTTAGTAAATAGATTCGTAAATATCGTCGCTCTATACAGTCTGTAAGCTAATAATATAAATAATAGTTCGAAACGTCAAACGATTAAGAGAGTGTTAAATCCCGCGACTGACAAGTCTCCGAGTCTTGCAGATAATATTTCAAAGTTGAACCATGATAGAAATGCTGTGTTTCAGTCGATGAGAATTATATCAATAAATAATGTAATGAGAGAGAGAGAGGTCGCGGCTCTCGGTTTGATCTCATGCTTGTTCTTCAAATTGATCAATGCTTTAAAGATTTATATAGTCTGAGTAAAAACACCACAGTCTTATTAATATAGTAACTAGCGTCTGACGATCAACAATTTTAGTAGAGGGGAACTCGTACTATAAATAAAGAAACCAAACAAACCAACATCTCTTCCTTAATTTTGTGAACTTACCATCTAGTATTTCGACTATCTGTCACAGGCACAATCATTGTCCCTCCATACGCGCAGCCATTCTTTAATATCATTCTGAAGAACTCGGTCAAGATAGACTGACGTGCACTACCGAAGATTTGATTGCATTATTTCGCAATAAACTTGTAACAAGATATGGCAAGGGTGGCTGACCGTGGCTCCCGCCAAATTCAGCCACTCTATTCTGGCTCTCTGATTGGTTTGCACCCCTTAATAGTCCGCTGACCGTGGCTGAATTTAGCAGATCGCTCCGCTGACCGTGGCTGAATTTAGCAGAAGCTCCAATTTCTTCAGCGAATTCGTAGCACGTTCGGTAACTTTTTCGGCCACTCTCGCCACATTCTCGGACTTCTAACTACCTGAGACCGATTGCGGTGCAACTGATTGTCAAAGATGCGAAAATCCGCTGCTATTTTGACAATTGGTTTAGTATTTTTACGGTGGCTAATGTCGTTCTTACGTCAACTATCCTTTTGTTGTTAATAGTTTTTTATTTTTGAAATATCAATTATATTATTTAATTTGGAATAATTAGGAAAATCTGACGGTGGCTCAAGCCACGCTCGCACCCCTCTAGATCCGCCCCTGAACTGATTAACCCATTCTTATCTGAGCCAGCCAAATATGCCCCCTTTATTGGTTTATCCTGGCGTAATGCCAGACAAGCTAACTGAACATTCAATGAAGCAGACATTTAGTTGGTTACAGACACTGACAGGGCTGCCAAGGGGGGGAGAGAGAGAGAGCGAGAGAGGGGGTGTTAGGGGAGCAAGTTGCCCTGGGCCCCCAACTTGAGAAGGGCCCCCTAAAAATTATGTTTGAGATTTGAGTTTTTTATGTAAGAAAACACGAGGCTCAGAAAGTGTAAAAATCAGTAACACTAAACTTCATTTTTAGCCAACTCAGGGGGCCAATTGAGAACACATATACATGACCCTAGGATGTATGATGGGCCCCCCAATTGACCCATGTGATGTCATCAGGGCCCCCAAGTCGATAATTTGCCCAGGCCCCACAATCTCTCTCAGCAGCCCTGTGAAAGTTGTCAAAGAAGACACACAGACATTTATCGTGAAACTACATGTATATTGTCCTTCGCTTTTAATATATGCACACCAATCCATTTTTAAAGTTCCAAGTTGTGATGTCACTGTGGGGGGCATGCCCCTGGACACACCTAGATTGTGGGCCATGGTCAGATTTTAGGTTAGATCCACCTCTGTTGCCAGAGCTATGTTGAGCTTACAAATAGTTCTAACCAGTGTATGCCTGTTGTAACTAGAGATCTCATCAGTGTTGGTCAGTGTTTATAGATCATATTGAATTAACATAGGGAAATTTTGAAAATTAGAGTCTCTGAAAACGCATTTCCTGTATTTTGAGAGTGATAGAGTCATATTTTAGGGTCATTTTGTACATGTTTCTCACCGGTGCAATATGAATCGTATGTTTAATGAGTTCTGTGTGGCATATAAACTAACCAGTCAAGCAGCTAGGTATCCTTTGACCATTATTTAGAATTTTATTGAGTATTCATTCTGTCCAATGCCAGCTAATTTTTACTTCAAAGCAACCCTGCTGGTGTAATATTAATATTAACAATTTATAGCTATCAGCTAGCATTTGTCAGATCAATGTTAAGGACTCCAGATCAGGAAATGGAGTCCCTTTACGTTTTATACTGTCTTTCCCTCAATAAAGCGAGAATAAAGACAATGGAGTTGATAAAGTCAGAATTAGATGTAAACTGAATTAGTAAATAGACTCATAAATATAATTTGTCACTCTATACAGTCTGTCAAACCTGTGGTCAAATGGTTAAGAGAGTGTTAAATCACGTGACTGACAACTCTCAGAGTCTTGCAGATAATATTTCAAAGTTGAACCATGATAGAAATGCTGTGTTTCAGCATTATAATGAATGTAATAAGAGAGAGAGTCGCAGCTCTCAGTTTGATCTCATGCTTGTTCTTCAATTTGATCAATGCTTTAAAGATTTATATATTCTGAGTATAAACATCACAGTTTTATAGTAACTAGCATCTGACAAATGATTTTAGTAAAGAGGAAATCATGCTATAAATAAAGAAACCAAACAAACCAATAGCTATTCCTTAATTTTCTTGTGAACTATCATCTAGTATTTTGACTATCTGTTGCAAGACACAATTATCGTCCCTCTATACACACAGCCATTCTTTAATTCACTGTGAAGAACTTGGTCAAGGCAGACTGATGTGCACTACCGACTACCAGAGCCAACTAGATTTGATTGGAATATGTTGCAATAAAATTGTAACAAGATATGGCAAAGGGTGGCTGACTGTGGCTCCCACCAAATTCAGGCACTCTATTCTGACTCTCTGATTGGTTTGCACCCCTTAATAGTCTGACTGTGGCTGAATTTAGCAGATCACCCCACTGACCATGGCTGAATTTAGTGTTCTCCAATTTCTCCAGCGAATTGATACCATGTCCGGTAACTTGTTCGGCCACTCTCGCCATGTCCTCGGACTTCTAACTACCTGATACTGATTGCTTTGCAACTGATTGTCAAGGATACAAAAATTCAAAAACTCCACTGCTATTTTGACAACTGGTTTAGTATTTTTACAGTGGCTAATGTCGTTCTTACATCAACTATCCTTTTGTTATTAACAATTTATTATTTATTTATGAAATATCAATTATGTTATTTAAATTTCGAATAATTAGGAAAATCTGACCGTGGCTCAAGCCACGCTCGCACCCCTCTAGATCCGCCCCTGGGCAAGTTCACAAGTGGCTCAGCTGAATTGCTGAAAATGCATGATAATCAATTTTTGATTCTGAAAATCTGGCACTTTTAATATCGAAAATTATCAAGGTGAAATTCTGTACTACCAGTATTACAGAAGCTTCAGCAAATATAGACTGACAATAAATCTTGACCTCCAGTTGATCACAGATCACCAACAGTTGCTCAATATAATTTGGCTGTCGCCATAAAGATAAATTCAAGTAAAGATTCGGTGCAAAAGCCTTTATTTCTCATGAAAATGACAATAAATTAGATAAAAGAAATACAAAAGTTATAGAGAAACCATAAATAATGAAGTACTTACACATTTATCAACACATCCAACGAAATCAAGTAGTTCTTGTGCACAGTTTTCTTCGGTCTTCTGTCTGCCGTTCACTCTTGTTTCACAAGTATCAAATTCTTCCTTCAACGCAATACACCTCGACAACTCTTGACATTTCTCTCTAAGAATATCTTGGTGATCCTCGGGGTCTTCTTCTTCTTCGTCGTCGTCATCATCATCATCTTCTTCAGATTCTCCTTCTTCATCATCACCGGGATCTTCCTCCTCATTCACCTCGCTATCATCATCCGATGGGTCGTCATCATCCTGTTCATTTTGATCAAAATTAAGCCATACTTTTTAAAGGGTCCTTATCTTTTCTCACACCAAACCCACTAAAACTGTGTGTATCTTCGTTTTAACTTACCTCCGTAACGTTCTCGAACGGTTCTGGGGCATTTTCTTCCAGATTTATTGCTTCCAAATTTTCTTCACCGGCAACCATCTTTGAAATGTGTGAGGGCACACCCGCCGAATCGCAGGACAAATTTCGTGAATGCCTGATGAGTTTTGCCCAAAACCCGTTTAATAACGCGCGTTTAAACGGACAAGAGCCTGGGGATAGTAATGTGCCCTGGAAATCACGAGGGACTCCCCGGTTACAAAGCATTTCCTATAAAAATCTGTCTGCCTCGACACTTTCTTTAGAAGTGCTTGGCAGCGCTTTGTACAGTGTAAGGCACAGATACCTCTCTGTATCGCTACCAAAGACGAGAAAAACAGTCCTGGTCTTGAGACAGGCACCACGTTGGTGGTTAACCATCGAAAGTGGTCTGGTTCTCCCAACTTTTCAAAAAATATTCAGGAGAACAAGAAAGGGAATTTAACATAACGTCATAGCTTCGATTGTTTCGACTGGTTTCATTTTGCTTTATGAAAGAAAGGCAAAATTGATCCTGATTTTAACCTCTGAAAGATACTACCTATACTGCAAGAAAACAAATCAGTATGGCAGTAGGATCTGGTTCGCCAGCACCTCTAAAGAAAGTGCAGCGAGTGCAATTTGGAATATTCAGTCCCGACGAAGTCGTAAGTGTTGATGTGTGGTATTAAAATTAGCATGAACACGTTTTTAATAAAAACTAATATTATTTTCTTTCGAATATTCGAACGTGTATTCGAAGGTCGGTGTTTATAAATAAATTCGCGAATGCAGAATCATTTTTCTGAATCTACATTTGTTCTTACTAGAAACAAATGTCGGTGACAGAAGGAGGAGTGAAATATTCGGAGACGATGGAAGGAGGACGACCGAAACTGAACGGATTAATGGATCCTCGTCAGGGCTGTGCTGACCGCTATTCACGATGTCAGACTTGCGCTGGAAATATGACTGAATGTCCAGGTCACTTTGGACACATCGAACTGTCAAAACCAGTGTTCCACGTTGCACTTTTACCAAAAATCATCAAGGTCTTGCGATGTGTCTGCTTCTACTGTTCAAAGCTTCTCGTCGACCCGGTAATGATTTATAAATTTATTCATTTCTAGTTTCTAGTGCCATTCTCTTGCACGGTTTATATGATCTGACAATCAATATTTCCCCATACCTGTATCTATATGTAGGACAGGTGTGGCCAATTACAACATGTGGGCCTCATGCAGCCCAGAGAAATAGTCTATGAAACTGCAAAGCTTTTCAGGCTTTCTTTGAGAAAAAATAAAATAATTAGTTTTGTGTGTCTATATTTAAAATTTAGAGGGGGCACTTTTTGAATAGTCTATTTTAACCAATTCAACTGAAAATTTAGTTTTATTAAAAAAAACTTTGTAATAATTACAGCTTGGACAAAGATTAAAAAAGGGATAATACACTAATACTGTACATGTACATTAAGCACCACAGGCATAAATGATGCTGAAAACACTCACATTAAATGTGCCTTCATTCAACTTCTCATGGTTTATTTCAGTTATTCTCAAATTTTGCACCATAACAGACATCCATAATCCTTCAAATCATATGTTTTTTTGTTTTTCCATTTTTTGTATTTTTCGCGGGAAAGTGATGTCATATGTTTGGTGCGAAAATTTTGTTTTAATATTTTTACATTTTGATGACTGCTTCAAAAAAAGCATCTTATATGAGCTCTAAAACCGAAGCAAAACTTGAAATATCTTCATTCAATCAAAAATTATAACATTTTGAAATTTGAATTTTCAGCCATTTTGAGCTATTTTTAGAAAATGGTGAAAATTCAAATTTCAAAACATTATAACATTTTATCCCCGAGCCCAGGGCGTAGGGCCAAAGGCCTGGAGCCCGGTGAGGGTGCTAATCCCGACATGCATTGAGTCCATTTTACATGTGTGTAGAAAAAGCGAGGGAGACAAAATCTGGGAAATAGTTTTACAACCAGAATTTAATAATGAAATCTAAGTTTTGCTTTGATATGTTCAACTTTCATTAAATGATGTAAATCAGTTTTATCATATCGACCTATCCATAAATTCTATAATATCCCAAGGATTTAATATAATTTATTTTTAATCCAGTAAACACCCCCTCCAATAAACACCCCCCTCTAATAAACACCCCCATCCAATAAACACCCCCATCCAATAAACACCCCCTCCAGTAAACACCCCCTCCAGTAAACACCCCCCTCCAATAAACACCCCCTCTAATAAACACCCCCCTCTAATAAACACCCCCATCCAATAAACACCCCCATCCAATAAACACCCCCATCCAATAAACACCCCCTCCAGTAAACACCCCCCTCCAATAAACACCCCCTCTAATGAACACCCCCTCCAATAAACACCCCTCTCCAATAAACACCCTCTCCAGTAACCACCCCCTCCAATAAACACCCCCCTCCAATAAACACCCCCTCTAATAAACACCCCCTCCAATAAACACCCCCTCCAGTAAACACCCCCTCCAATAAACACCCCCCTCTATTAAACACCCCCATCCAATAAACACCCCCATCCAATAAACACCCCCTCCAGTAAACACCCCCTCCAGTAAACACCCCCTCCAGTAAACACCCCCCCCCCCTCCAATAAACACCCCCCTCCAATAAACACCCCCATCTAATAAACACCCCCAATAAATAAATTCAAACGTGCATGCAAAGTTTGCAATGAAAAACATCACGTCCATGTAATAAGGTAGTGTTTTAAGTTGGCTTTAGTTAAGCTGACTTATGGTTTGGATGAGCAAAGGGAAAGCACAAAAATGTGAAGCTGTATATATTGTTTTAGGACATAAGGACAAAATACAAATTACAAATCCCCTACCATTAACTTAATTGAGACCACAACCACTGCAATTCAGTTTGAGTTTTGTTTACCATACGGTGTTTGGTTTCTTCAGGTTCTCTTGGTTTTGCTTCAAAATATATTAAACCGGCTGTTTGTATCCTTTTCTTCATTGTTCACTTTTATTTAAGTAGAGCAGGCTCCATTTCGTTAAACGAAAGCAAAATAGTGACAGATTTATTAGTTTTCTTTGTTGCTAGTCACCAGTGTCCAACTATTCTTACCATGTGACACCGTACGAAACATATATATATAATATACAAACAAATAAGTAAATAAATAAACTATTTCACAGATTTCGTCTCCCTTGCTTTTTCTTCACACATGTAAAATGGACTCCATGCATGTCGAGATTAGCACCCTCACTGGGCTCCGGGCCTTCGGCCCCACACCTGGGCTCAGGGATTATTTCCACTACTTGACAGTGTGACTGGTGCCTGGAGGTGGGCTGTGGTGGGAATGCCATCTGATCAGGGGGTGGCATCCCCCTGTGGCTTAATTGGGACCAATCCTCCAATAATATACACTTAATGTCTGGTCCCTCGGGAAACAGTTAGTTTTGTTTTCCCGAGAGCTTGATATTTCCCAAGACAAAGTCGAGGGAAACATCGAGACTCGAGGGAAGACAAAACAAAACTGTTTTCCGAGGGACCGGACATTAAGTGTTTTGTTATATAGCTTGAGTTTCACTGAATAATTTCAATGTTTATCAAGGGAAAGTACACAAAAGACAAATGCTAAGACTTACCAAAACATTTCGCCTGGCTCGTAATTTCACTTCAACCAAACAAATATGAGTCTCGGATCAAAAGAACAGCAATACATTTCACCAGTTAGTCTTCACACATACTTTGAAGACCTATAAATATATCTCTTTTTTCGTACCAAACAAGCTTTTGTTTATAGGATGCCATGAAGTCTACAAAGTTCTATTGGGCAACAATTGAAAACTTATTGACCGAGCAGGCAATAAGTTCTCAATTGTTGCCTGCTCGGTAGACATTGAAATTTAGCTAAGGTCATGTGACCACAAACCAACCAATGACAGTCATCGTTGCATCCAGTGAAACTCTAGCTATATAACAATGGCAATTGGCAATCTCTTTTTAACTGAGTGTATTAAACCTTTGTTACTCAGCCTGGAATAGTAAGGGACAGGTGGAATGGGTGCTTACTTGAAGAGGGGTGCTTTATGTTTAATTTTTTTTGCTGAAAGAGTACTTATTTGAGGTGGGTACTATTAGTGTGGGCACTTTTTCCAGGATATACAGTATACAAATTTTAAGTACCCTGGCCCACACACCTTTGCAAAAATAAATTCATAGTAATCTTGCAATTTTTATATTTTGGATTTTTAGGACCATCCTAAGATTAAAGAGATTATGTTGAAGACACATGGTCATGCAAGAAAACGTATTGTGCATGTTTATGAACTTTGTAAAGGAAAGAAACTTTGTGAAGGTGGGGATGAAATAGACCAAAAGTTAGATGGTGTTGGAGATGGAGAAGGTGATGGTGAGGCTAAAAAGGTGAGAAGTAACTTAACATATGTACAGTAACTGAACTTCTCTCAAGCAGTGTTGCTGCTCTGTGTGTTTGTATTGGTGGAGGGAGTAATGTTAGGGGTTTCATTATTTTTGGGATTTGATGGTAAGTGCAGGTTTTGTGGCTAGAGATAAACAATGTTTGTTCTATATAAATAAGTTCCTTGGTTACCGTAAATGTTCGATTTAGCACCGCGGCGCTTATTAAAATTTGCAATATTTTAGTGCGGTGCGTAATCGAGAGCGGCGCTTATTAAAAAAAGTTGACAAAATGCTCATAACACAACTTAAATTATCCATAGAAAAACCCAATAAATTTAACCCAATAATTTTCATAATACCCAATAGCACAATAAATTCAAAAAAGAACGTCAACGTCCTGGTCATCGCCTTCTTCATTGTCGTCTATCCAAAGATGTGGATCAGAGGCATCTTTGACATCTGAATCAGAGACTTCAAAGGGATTTGTGTCTGGCTCTTTTAGGATGGACAGCTGCGATCGAAGTACCTCGCAACCTTGACCGGCGAAAAACTCCAGTGATGTATTAAAGATATGTTGATATGTTAGTGTATCGGTTTGTGTTTTATTGCTGATTCATCTTTTTCGAAGGTGCGGCGCTTAATCGAGAGCGGCGCTTATTAAATTATACTGTTTCTGGACGCTGCGCTTAATCGAGAGCGGCACTTAACCGAGAGCGGCACTAAATTGAACATTTACGGTATATATAAACTGCAGAGTCAGTTTTTTAATAAGTTTTAAAAGAAATCCATAAAGAAACTGCACCATCACTTCTTGCATGTAAGCTACATGGTTAAATTAACCACATCATAAAATAAACCACATTAACTGATCAAAAATACAATTGTGCTGTAATCTTTATTGAATTTTCACTTTTTGGATGAGTGTTTTCATTTTACAGTCATTTGCAACTCACATTTCACCCAAATCTTCGGAAGTTCACATGTCTGTTGGGAAGTTTGTCGTTTGTTTTGAACTCTGCATTTGATTGGGGAGCATGCCCCCAGCAATCTCCACGAAGGCCACTCCACTTCTCCAGAGCTTCCACTGGGCCAGCCAATTGATACATGTGTATGACTAAATTAACCATATTGACTTGTCTGACATAGGGTCATGGTGGGTGTGGTCGATTTCAACCACAGATCAGAAGACAAGGGTTGGAACTTACAGCTGAATGGAAACATACCAATGAAGATTCAGAGGACAAAAAAATTACTCTGACAGCAGAAAGAGTTTATGAAATTTTTAAACGTATTTCAGATGAAGAATGTACAATAATTGGCATGGATCCAAAATATTGTCGTCCTGACTGGATGATACTTACAGTTTTACCAGTCCCTCCTTTACCAGTAAGACCTTCCATAGTTATGCATGGAGGAAGTGCTCGCAGTCAGGTATTGTACGGATTTATTATCTGCATCATAATAAACACACTCACTGTCACTCAGTAATAGTGACAGTACACTTGATAATGAATTTTCAACCAAAAACTCTTAAAATACAAATTCTGTTTGTTTGTTTGTTTGTTTGTTTGTTTGTTTGTTTGTTTGTTTGTTTGTTTGTTTGTTTGTTTGTTTGTTTGTTTGTTTGTTTGTTTGTTTGTTTGTTTGTTTGTTTGTCTCTGTCTGTTCATTTGCGTACTCACTTGGTTGTACTCACTCTGTCTGTCTGTCTGTCTGTCTGTCTGTCTGTCTGTCTGTCTGTCTGTCTGTCTGTCTGTCTGTCTGTCTGTCTGTCTGTCTGTCTGTCTGTCTGTCTGTCTGTCTGTCTGTCTGTCTTCTACACGAAGCTCTTGGTACAAGGTGCATAGGATAAGCGTTTCACAACACTTACTGTATTGATAATATAGATAGCTGTAGCTACATGGGGAAACTCGATATGTGTAGTATACATATGAAAAAGAAAGCTGTGTTGCTTGATATTCTTTGTAAGACGTTATCTTTCGCTTCAACGTGTTAGTTTAGTTGTAAAACATAAAACCTACTACGCTGTGAAAACTGTTACAGTAGCCTACGCTTAAAAACGATATACGTTACATTGCACGACCTTTCACGTTGTGAAACCTTACAGTACGTTACGCTGTGGGATCTTGCGTTACGCTGTGAGACCTTGCGTTACGCTGTAAGACCTTACGTTACGTTGTGACACCTTACGTTACGTTGTGAGACCTTACGTTACGCTGTGAAATCTTGCGTTACGTTGTGAGACCTTGCGTTACGGCATTTACGCTGTGACACCTTCTGTTACGTTGTTACATAGTGAGACCTTATGTAAGTTACGTTACACTGTGAGACCTTACGTTACGTTGTGAGACGTTACGCTGTGAGACCTTGCGTTATGCTGTAAGACCTTACGTTACGCTGTGACACCTTCCGTTACGTTGCGAGACCTGACGTTACGTTGTGAGACCTTACGTTACGCTGTGAAATCTTGCGTTACGTTGTGAGACCTTGCGTTACGGCGTTTACGCTGTGACACCTTCTGTTACGTTGTTACATAGTGAGACCTTATGTAAGTTACATTACACTGTGAGACCTTACGTTACGTTGTGATACGTTACGCTGTGAGACCTTACGTTACGTTGTGACACCTTACGTTGTGGCGTTACTGAAATTTTCACACATTTTCACAATTGCAATGTGAATGAACAATTGAACATGGCCTTTCACACGTGCGACAAATAGCACGCGTAGTTGAGTTTGCGCGTGTGCTGGCGTATGCGCGTGCGATTGCACGCCTCAAACGAAAAGGACTGTTATAACTTCCAGAAAATATCCTTTCCCACCCCCATAGATGCCACTTGGAAAGTTTTGGGGGTGGTGGTTACCGACTTACCGTATGGACTTTTTCTGGTACTGTACAACACAATGACATCCAAGTATTGCACTGCTGGAGGGTCATTTCAAGACAACTTGTTACAGTATGCAGCCAATTTGTTGCAAACATGCCAACAACTTGTTACAAACATTAACATACAAATTACTTGTTACAAACACAAGTCCGACCATATGATTTATTTGAGGCACGCGGGACTGGGACATCGTTTGCCATATTCAAGTCACGCGCGCGATGACAAAACTAGATCATATTAAGACCAGATGTTTCACAATACAATGATTATATTATACACTGTAATATGTAAATAAAGCTAATAATATATAGGAAAATACTAAAGAGCTAAATTATATTTGAAAATTAATCTATTTATGTAGGAATTCTTATAGCGCTCAGTGTTTAGTTTGGGGCGTGCACTGCTGGTTCGTCGAAGACAATATTTAATATTTAATTTAGTTTTGGGGAAGATTTTCCTTAATGGATGATTTTCTAACAATTTAACCTTTTCAAAAATAGAATTATCCTGTTTCATAAGTTCCTGTCGCACATTAATAGAGTATGAAATATAGCGTCGTTTATAACATCTGTCTAAAAAACATTGAATTACGGTAAGATCAGAATCAGATGCCCCCAAAACTGCTAAGCCATATGTAATATTCGGAAGTACTATACTATTGAACAGATAGTCTATCTCTGCTTGATTGTCGCCTTCTTTACGTAATGTTCTCAGAAAAAACAAGCATTTGTTGTATGACCACGCTTTCATGCAGAATATACCGTGATGTAGGCTATTCCATTCGGCAGCCATTTAGGAATAAAGTAAAGCACTAGAGGGTCAATTTGCAGTGGTTCAACACTGAAATCGATTAACATATGACAGATAAATTTTGCATAGGTTTTAGTCAAACCGGCTGTTCTCTTGCATGCTACTTTGCAATATTGCGCCGCAACATTGCAATGGTGATTGTCAATTTGGTTTGAGCAACTTGCAAACGTCTCGTGAAGATCCCTCAGTAGATTCCTTTAAATGTTCGTCTTTTTTTTGAGTAAATATACAAGTTTATGTTTAAAATATCACTGTTGGTGGGTAGATAGTATTTTCAGCCATGCAAATGATAGTTTAAGTAAAGAAATGTTGAATTTTGGAAATAAATATTCCCGAAACGTTTTCAAATTGCGCACAGCAACTTGTCAATCAACATTGCAATGTTGCGTGGGAATATTGCAATGTAGCTCGCAAGAGAACACCCGGTTTGACTAATATCTTGGTGTCTAATAATCCTTCTCAGCCGTGCAGTACATGTAAATAATTTGTATTAAATTGTGTTTACTGTAGGATGATTTAACTCACAAACTTTCTGACATCATCAAATCCAACAATGGTCTTCGTAGGAATGAACTTAATGGGGCAGCGGCTCATATAATTGCTGAAGACACAAGAATGTTACAGTACCATGTGGCAACTTTTATTGACAATGAAATTCCTGGTCTGCCCAAGGTAAGGATGTTTTTAATTTGTCCAGCATCTACATAACCTGTTCTAACGGGTCTGCTGTACGCTCTTTTTAATCTACAGTACAGTACAGTACAGTACAGTACAGTACAGTACAGTACACTGTAAGATAGATGATGTATAGTGTGAAGAAATTTTAGTATTGCAAGTACATGTAAAATTTTATTTATTTAACCACAGCAGCTCATTTAGTGGTACGGACGTTTCTCTCTGACGAAGGGCTTCGCTCGAAACGTTACACTCCTACGTTCTCTGTTTCGGCAGTATATCTAACCTTACTATATTTCGATTGTTGTTTCTACACTGCCTACGCAGCACGCTACTTTTATTACATCATTTAGTGGTATACTGGTTTGCAAGAGAAATGTTCCAAATTACAGTCACTGTGTTAATGTACTGTAAAAATTTTCGTATATTTTTGCTGTACAAGCTGTCGTAAGTTAAATTCAGAGAAAAACTCCGAGCTCCGGATGGGAGTCTCGAACCCACAACTTTCCGAATGCCAGTTGGACGCTCTCACGAGTCCCGTCTGGAGTTCAGAGTTTTTCTATCAGTTTAACTTACGACAGCTTCTACAGCTAAAACATACGAAAAAACTTTATCAACTCAAGCTGAAAACACTAATAACGTACTGTAAAATACTGTTATGTCTTATGTCTATGCCTTACATTAACATATTCCGAATTAGTTATGTATTTTACGGTTGTTGTATCACTTGTTTTAGGCAATGCAAAAGTCAGGACGGCCTCTGAAGTCAATAAAACAAAGATTAAAAAGCAAAGAAGGTCGTATTCGAGGAAACTTGATGGGAAAGCGAGTTGACTTTTCTGCTCGCGCTGTAATTACACCTGATCCTAATCTAGCCATTGACCAAGTTGGTGTTCCTCGAATGATTGCCCAGAACTTGACATTTCCTGAGATCGTCACTCCATTTAATATTGACAGGTTAGTTGATACCTGTGTTAGTAATGTTTGTTATCTGTACACATGTATGTACTGTATGAGCGTCCAGCTACATTAAACAGAAGTCCACCACTAGTAACCTCCACGTTTTTACATGGAGTCATCTCAACCTGGCAGCTCTGCTCAGATTGTTACCCTTCAAATTTCTAGTAATACGGTATACTATTCTTCCTAAGCTGTAGTGTTTGTTGTAGAAATCTACAGTACTTAGGGCCGTAAAATCAACACCTAACATCTTAGCTGTGATCCGTGGCCTGAACTGTGTCGTATGGCGGCTGCCTGGAGCGCCTTTAATATGCCTCGACACGGCCACGTTGATCTGCGTCCTTTGCAATTCAGCCGCTGGCTGAAAGTAAGGATGATTAGCCCCCCAGTCCTTTATCCTTTATATGGAGGCGAGTTACCTGGCCAGCTGAGACTATGTGCACACGGTAAAGTTTCCGAGCGTTTTTGTATTGTTTCAAGTAATGAGCTGATTGTTCTCGATTCCCATGAGAACAGTAAACAATACGAAAACGCTCGGAAACGTTGCCGTGTGTACATAGCCTAAGTTTCTCGGCACATGGCGAGTTACCGGTCAGTGGAGCAAACACTGGACCTCTCCCACCGCAGTGGTTATATGAGACAGATGGGTAACTCGCCCTGGCGAGAACTCGGCACTGGCAGTCGGGATCTTGGCAAGGCGGGACAAACATTTCCCCATATAAACACTTTTACCCGGGTAACTTGGCATAGCTGGATTAGTTTTCTATATTCGTTTGTTCATGTCACTTTCGTTGATGAGAATTATCTCAAATATTACAACCCGCCAGGTAACTCGCTTTCATATAAACAACGTAAAGTTTATCCCGGAAAAACTGGGTAACTCGGCTGACCGAGTAACTTACCTCCATATGAACAGGCCCTTAAAGCGATATCAATAGTCTGAGTGTGGTATTATACACGTGCAGGCATGGTGTAATGTAAAGCCCCGCACGTACCAAGTTTGCCTTGACAAGTTCCTTGGTGGCGTTCCTTGCCCGCATGTGTAGGATGAATAGTTTTTCCCCAATGAATTTCCTTGACAAGTTGTACTGTAATTGAAAATAATTGTCAGTTGTTTGCTGTACAAGCTGTGTTAGTTAGTAATACTCAGAAAAACTCTGAGCTCTAAGCGGGACTCAAACCCACAAGGTTGTGGGTTCGAGTCCCGCTTAGAGCTCAGAGTCTTTCTGAGTATTACTAACTAACACAACTTGTACAGCAAACAACTGACAATTATTACTAACATCAAGCTGCAATTTCTGAAACTAACTAAGTTATAATTGCTTGTGCATATGGTTGGACAAGTTTTCCTATAGACGGCAATGATCGCGTAATAAGCTTTAATTGGTAAATGCGTGCGCAGTGACGTGCTGTGCAATATCTTATCAAATTTTTCTAGACGATCGTACACATTGAACAATTTTCCTGGTTCAAAAGCTAGCATGACCATGCGCAGCTTCTGAATAAGGTTCCTTGTCAAGGAAAAACTTGCCACTTTGTGTCGTACACACGAGCAATTTTCCTTGTTCAAAAGCTAGCATGCATGACCAGCGTTTGAACAAGGCTGCTCTGTAAAGGAAAAACTTGTCAATTTGTGTCGTACACACGAACAAATAAAACTTGTCAAGGAAAACTTGGTCGTCTGTGCGGGGCTTAACAACTCATATATTCAAATATCCCAAAACGTATTAAACCTTCTAGCATTCCAACTTGTCAGCGAAAAAGAAGGTGTTGTTTTTAACAGCATGTTAATTTAAAATTTCTAGCATGCAAGAATTGGTACGCCGTGGTAGTTCTCATTATCCTGGAGCAAAATACATCATTCGTGATAATGGAGATCGTATCGATTTACGTTTTCACCCAAAGCCCAGTGACCTACATCTTCAGTATGGTTACAAGGTTTGTTGAAAATCATATTCACCTTGGATAGACAGAATAGTACAGTGACAACAATGTTACTAGTATTTTATTTCCAAATTGAAATATGTAGCTAGAATGGTATATAACTTCGAGTGTTCAATTTGATCTTGCACAAGTGCATGTTTTCGCCAAGTATCTCTAAGCGTGGTGCGTCCATGTACTATTTTGTTTATTTCATAAAAATTGAACAAACCAAATTGAGGCTTAATTTTTTCTGCACTCATAGAAGTTAAACAGGCACAATTTCTATTGAATCGTTGAACAACGTACTATCTTTATACGTAGCACATTAGACGATTTTCTTCAGTGGCCAAAAAAAATTCTGCACCGCACTAGAGTTTATGACACATACCAAGAAATAAATTAAAGTTAATTGTTGAGTTGTTGGGGGTTTTTTATGTTAGGTTGAGCGTCATTTGAGGGACGACGATTTGATTGTTTTTAATCGTCAGCCAACTTTGCACAAAATGTCTATGATGGGTCATCGTGTGAAGGTGTTACCTTGGTCTACATTTCGTCTAAACTTGAGGTTAGTCGTTGTAATCACTTTGTAATTTGTTGTAAACTCCTTTGTTTTTTGTAGGGATGTATGTATGATAAATACCTGGCAAGAGGTATATATACAGATATATATACCTCTTGAAGAGGTATATATCTGTATATAGTATCAACCAACTAGTGGTCTATTACAAATTCGGCATTCTGATTGGCTAAGCTACTAGTGGTTTATTGGTGATAGACCACTATAGCAGGTTATCCAATGACAAACCTTCTTATAGCTGGAATACTCCTATTCTGACCAATCCAAATCCACGACATATTCACGCTGCAGGCAAAACCTGGAAACTAGGCCAAACATGGCGTGCGCTAAAAAAAGTAAAATTTATATATGAGTGATGAAATTTGACATTTTCAAATAAGAAAGTGAATTTGCTAATATGCCTATGGAATATATGTACACCAAATTTGAAGCAAAATAATTACAGTCTCGTTTTTTTGTGTGAGCGATTATTTATCATGTGCCATCGAACTACTCTACATTTTGAATGGGGAGACTTCTGCAAACGAAAAGGTCAAACTATCTGAAAATGTGGAACAATGTTTGATAAGACTTATTTATGTTAAAGAAAAGTTGTTTATGGTTGATACTAAAACAATTAGACAACTCGCCCTCGTTTTCTACGAGCAGATAGTCAACTCGGCTTCGCCTCGTTGACTATCAGCTCATAGAAAACTCGGTCTCGTTGTCTAATTGTTAAATATACCTCTTCAAGAGGTATATATCTATCTGTATATATACCTCTTGCCAGGTATTTATCATAGATACATCCCTACAAAAAAACAAAGGAACCCGACTCAACTATTAAATAATATCAATTATAGAGCTGGAGCGAGGGGCTTTCCTTTTATCAGCTTTTCGTTGTCTGTTTTCATTCTGTTGATATTACGTGTCATCTCAAGGCTTCCGGATGCATTCTTTGTTGCTTTATTTGTATTTCCTGAATTCTTATTTTCTTGTAACGTACAATTTTCTTGTCAATATCTGAATGTTCAAGCGAAACGTCTTCTTGTTCCGCCGTTGTGGGCAGCTTCGTTCTGGTTTTCGTGCGTGGCATTCACGCGTGGTACACGAACTCGAATACCTCCTCGTGAAACTTGTCTCGCTTTCTTTGGTTCACAAACCATTACCATTTCATGAAAAAGTAGCAGCCAGCCCGGGTACCCGAGCTAGCCCGCTTTGCCGAGATGATTTTTCATTGTGTTTACACGAGAAGGGCTAGCTCACCTAGCTGGGCTGGCTTGCTTGTTGTGCTAATTGCGTAATTTATCAGTTCTGGTAAGAAACGAAGTCTCCGTGTTTTTAATATTAACTGTACATGAACAAGCAGAACTTGTGAATTGTTAATAATTAATATTATTATATATTCAAACTTTATTCTCGTTCGTGATTGGCCAAAACGCCCCCGCTAATTCTCCGTATCTGGAAGCTGACGCGTTATTTCAGCTGCTGACGTGATCAGCGTGCAATAATACCTTGTTTTGGATCGAACTTCGATCCAAAACAAGGTATTATTGCACACTGTCGAACCCAAGCCCCCAGCGCGGTCGGCAGCTTGCTAAAAATCCCGCCAAAACTAAATATTTTTGAAGAGTAAACAAAATGGCTTAAACGAAGAAGAAATTTCGACGTTGCTCTCAGAGAAAGATAGTAAAAGCACGAAGAGTATAGTTTTTGAATATATAATAAAACAACTATTGGATTCGGTTTTCGCATGATATCGAGAATTATCAAGGCCTCGGTTTGTGTTATCCACCTCAGCCTTCGGCTTCGGTGGATAACACAAACCTCGTCCTTGATAATTATCGATATCATGCTCAACCTCATTCAATAATTGTTTAATATAAAAACAAATTTTGTCGCGTGTGCGAAGCTTTTAATGCCAGCCCAGGTAGACGAAGGGGGGGGGGGGGGGGGGGGGGGGGGACAGCTTGGGTAACCGAGATCTCGGTCTCACAAAACGAAATGTCGACTAGGCGGGCTAGCTCGGCTCTGATATAAACACAAGATGAAAATTAACAAGAAATAATAGCACAAGCACGATCTCGGCAAAACGGGCTAGCCTGGGTACCCGGGCTGCATCGCCTCCATATAAACACCCCCTAACACGCAGCTACTGTAAGCCTGTAGCCACGCCTGTTTAAAGCGTATGCAGTGCGTACCTATTTTTCATACTCTTTACTTTGGTATTAGTCTTAAACATAAATTCTCAAAGGCATTAATAATTCATGAGGAAAATTCAAAAGAAAGAAATATTTAATCGGTATTTAGAAATTGAAGGAAGATGTAATACGGTCAAATTTAGCAAACGTTTGATCGATTTACTCTTGTTTGAGAAGCTATTTCCAGTACTCGTCAGTATTCGTCGTCCAACGTCTAAATACAGAACTCGGCTTCGCCTTCAACTTGCTTAGTTGTATTTAGAAATTTGAGGAAGAACACACTGACTCGTTTTGGATATATTAATGTAACAGTTTATTACTTTGTAGATTTTAATAATATATATGCTTTGGGATTTCACGGGGTTCATTATACTGTATAGCCTATAACTATTGCTGCAGTGTCTGTTTTTCTTTGTTTGAAGTGTTACAACACCGTACAATGCTGACTTTGATGGCGATGAAATGAATCTTCATGTTCCTCAATCACTTGAAGCTCGAGCCGAAATATCTGAGTTGATGATGGTCCCACGCCAGGTCATTACACCACAGTCTAACAGACCAGTTATGGGTATTGTACAAGATTCACTAACAGCTGTGAGGAAGTTTACAAAAAGGGATGTAATGATGGAAAAGGTAGGACTAAGGGAAGATCGGTATAGCGGAATATATTGGTATTTTGAAATACCAACATGGCGATATGACTAATGTGTATACCGATGTTTTGCTGGCAATACTGGATTGAAACGTTGCTGTATTTTGAGTCACAATCACCTTTAGAAGCTTACAGCTAATAGATCGATCTCGTCATCGTCACAACTAAATGTACGTGGGTCCATAAACGTTAACGTTCGGCCTAATTGCTAACTTCAGACGTTAAGACATTAAATCTTGTTAGTATAATTTAATAGTAGAAAAGAGGCTTTTCAGCTTTCTGATTGGTCCGCTCGGCGGTGAATCTGAGGTGATAGTCACCGCGCTAGGCGGTGACTATTGCATCACAAGAAATTGTTCTTCAAAAGTAATTTTGGAAAGGAGAATGGTACTTATTCAACACTTCACTGACTTTACTCGTTTCAGTCTCCCCCTCGGAGTTGTCATTTTGAAGTATGAGATTTTAGAATTTGTTGATTCATTGAACTGTTGATATTTTTTTTTTAAAATGGGGTCTGTAGTTTTTGAGACAAACAAAAGAGCATAATATTGAAAACATTTATCACTGAGATGTTGTACATATCAAATATCATAAAAACAAAACTTTATAAAGGTAAGGAAGTATTTTTTCTATAATTCTTCGTATTTTTTGTATGTTTTGGCTATGTTTTGGTCGTAGCGATGTTTTCGAAAACTTCGTCATGAGTGAAGAACTCAACATATTGAACATGAATTAAGTGCAAAAAAGCCGTAACACAGGAACCGAAACACCAGAATAAAAGTCTTTTTAGCATATATTTGAATGTATGTACAAGTTCAATTCCAAAGTAAGATGTTGTTTACTCTTTTTTTGAAATTATTTACTGACGAAGACTGTGGCTTGCTAACACCGTGTGTGAATAAACGGAATCATCACTGTTAAAATGAAAGCAGTTGTCTAAAAGTTTTTGTTTCAACGTGATTGGTTTTTTATCAACCTCTGAAATTATACTAAAACAATTAGTCACCTCAGTCTCGGTGACTATCGGTGTATTTACCTCGCCGCTTCGCGGCTCGGTAAATATTCACCGATAGTCAACTCGACTTCGATGACTAATTGTTAAATTGTGAGAGTGGTTTTTTTTAGAAAATGAGGTAAAAAAGCCGATATTCCGTATTTAGATGGCGCTATATCGGGTGGTGGTATTGCTCTTTAGGTTGCGTTCCTTTTGTAAATCCATATATATATATATATATATATATATATATATATATATATATATATATATATATATATATATATATACGACTTATCCAATTGACACATCTAATCGTTCAGATTTATCAACAATCTTTGAGATATAAGCTGGGGAAATCCATCGGAAAGTTTATGTAAATAAGGACGCATTTGTATCCGCGATTTACAATTTATTTCTTCTACTTTTAAGGATGTCGTAATGAATTTACTGATGTGGCTTCCCAGCTGGAATGGTAAGATTCCTGTACCAGCCATGTTGAAGCCAAAGCCATTGTGGACTGGAAAACAGATCTTCTCTATTTTGATTCCTGGCAACGTGAACATGATCAGAGCTCATAGTACTCACCCGGATGATGAGGATGATGGACCATACAAATTCATTTCTCCTGGTGATACCAAAGTACGTGTTGATTTTAAACCTAGTTTCCACTCAGGAAAATCTTCCGTAGGATAGGAACGGACAGGAAAGTTTCATTAGTTCCGACTGAGAGCTCACAAGACAAAGAAAACTTACCTGTCCGTTCCTGTCCTGAGGAAAATTTTCCTGAGTAGAAACTAGCCTTAAGTCCAGAGTACGTCATTTTCAGCCTTTTGAATTCTATTGAAAATATACAAAAGCTAAAACAATAAACGAAATTGAAAAGAATTCAAAAGAAAAATTGAAAAGAAATCGACGTCATAGGATGAAAATTATGTATTCCGTACTTATTTTTGGGTCTATATAAAAGTAGGATTTTTATAATTTTGGCACTTCACCATCGTAAAGATTTTCTATATCTTTATTACTGTGTTATCATGTCGTAATCGTTTTGCTATTGAGTTCTGCGTGATTTAAGTTAAGTAAGTTTAACATATAAATTCTCAGCGGAGCCAGGTACAGAATCAGACATAATTTGATGCATCTCTAGAGTATAGGTGAAATGTATAGTTTAAAAAGTTATTGTTCATGACCCAACATTTCGACCTCTCGATTAATGTCTTCATCAGCAATGATCTTTGTGAAAATAGGACCCCTCTTATAAGCCCTGCGAGCAGGAAAGGAGAGAAGAAGAAAAGAAGGCTCTGCTGTATTCGTAACTGGTTTCCGTTGGGCATGCATGTCGGTTGCTTGGTTACAATCTCGAACCCAGTCCAAATCAGAGCAGAAAACAAAACAAAACAAAACAAAACAAAACAAAACAAAACAAAACAAAACAAAACAAAACAAAACAAAACAAAACATGAACCGGTTAAACCCAGGTTACTTCGTCCTAAATCTTGGACGTAGCCAAACACGAATACAGCAGAGCCTTCTTTTCTTCCTCTCTCTCAACAAAGAAATAAGGAAAAGAAGGCTCTGCTCGCAGGGTAGACCCCACTTTATACTCTCACAACAGCAAATGATGCCTAAAATAAGGCTGGCACTTTTATTGTTTCCCCCTTATTACTACTGGTAATAAGGAATATCAGTATGTATTCAGTAGTGTAAGATTACAGGTAATTTAAATAATTATATAGCATTGGGGTGTAATATATCGTTAAAAGATAACAGAATATTTTGGCAATAAAAGCAATAAGCATTTCAACAAACTATATACGAACTACCTGTATATACAAGTATATACATACATAAATACATTCATATAATAGCAGTAGGGTAATGGTAATAAGGTAATAAGCATTTTAACAAGCTATATACAAGTATATACATATGTAAATACATTCATATAATAGCAGTAGGGTAATGGTAATAAGGTAATACGGTAATATGGTGGTAAAGTAATAAGTATTTTAACAAACTATATACAAGTATATACGGATGTAAAGACATTCAGATAATAGCAGTAGGGTAATGGTAATATGGTAATATGGTGATAAGGTAATAAGTATTTTAACAAACTATATACAAGTATATACATATGCAAATACATTCGTATAATGGCAGTAGGGTAATGGTAATATGGTAATAACGTAATAAGCAGATAATACTCATAATAGACGACCGTTCATTGCATGCATGCAATTTAATTAGTGTAGCTTATCCGTGGTTACGTTTGACATTGAGAGCATTCTTTTTTATTAGTCAAATATATCGAGATTTTGAGGCAGGCGCTGTCTACATTTTGTTTCGCAATAGTAATCAAAGTATCATATCTCGAGATGCACGTGCATGCCATTTTCTCTCCATGTTTGCATGCGTCAGAGAGAAACGTGACGAAGGGCGTTCGCTCGAAACGTTAGACTTCTATACGTTCCCTGTTTTGGCAGTATATCTAACCTTACTATATTTCTATTATATAAATACTTTGGGATTCTTTACTATTAGGTTCTTGTAGAAGACGGCGAATTGCTGTCCGGGATCATTTGTAAGAAAAGTTTGGGAACGTCTTCTGGCAGTCTTGTTCATATCGTTGCTATGGAATTGGGTCATGATACTGCCAAGAACTTTTACAGTGAAATTCAAACGTGCGTCAACAACTGGTTGTTAATAGAGGGTCATAGCATCGGTATTGGTGATTGCATTGCTGACAACGAAACTTACGAAGTCATTCAGAAAACAACGAAAAAAGCTAAGGTATTTTATTCATCTTTTTTTAAATCGTCTTTTTCGTCAGCGATATCCCATACACGGTATGCCATACAAAAAAAATTAACTAAAAGTGTTATTGTCGATCTCAGTTCACTTTTCAACGCGCGGTTCGGAAGTTCATTGCCAAGTATCAAATTACGTTTCTAAATTCCGAAGTTCATTACGAAATTCGATTTGATGTTCGATTGGAAGTTCACACTTACGGAAAACCTTCGGTCGACCAGACTTTCATTTGATATGACGTCTTTCGGAAAATATGTTATTAATCATTCTGCCATTCCAAATTACCAACTGCATGGCTAAAGAATGGCGCAAAGCTGAATTTCAAATTGAACATTCGAACTTCGGATCGAACTTCGTTTTCCAAATCATGTAGCTGTTTGTATACTCTGATGTACACCTCAATAGTCACAGTATCGTTATTGTACTGTAATTCAGACGGGTTTTCCACAAATTCTGTGCTTGCAAAGATTCCGAACAATTCCTGCTATTTCAAATTTTAATCGAATTTTTGAATAATTGTAGGACGTACAACATTTATAAGCGGTGTTTTGCTTTTATTAGGACGACGTTATCCAGGTTATAGAGAAAGCTCACAATGATGATCTTGAACCGACTCCTGGTAACACGCTGAGACAGACGTTTGAAAACCAAGTGAGTATGCGAATGAATAGACAGACAGACAGACAGACAGACAGACAGACAGACAGACAGACAGACAGACAGACAGACAGACAGACAGACAGACAGACAGACAGACAGACAGACAGACAGACAGACAGACAGACAAACAAACAAACAAACAAACAAACAAACAAACAAACAAACAAACAAACAAACAAACAAACAAACAAACAAACAAACAAACAAACAAACAAACAAACAAACAAACAAACAAACAGACAGACAGACGACAGAATTTGTATTTTAAGATTTTTTGGTTGAAAATTCATTGTCAAGTTGTTTAGACTTTTGACTATAGCTTGAACATGTGTTACTTTAGGTGAATCGAATCTTGAACGACTGTCGTGATAAAACTGGTAGCAGTGCTCAGAAAAGTTTATCCGAGTTCAACAACTTCAAGGCTATGGTGGTGGCGGGTTCGAAAGGTTCAAAGATCAATATATCGCAGGTAAGGAATTAAAGTAAAACAACATGTAGTCTTTTGGGTAGATACGTGCATGGGGACCGGTGCATAACGTGAGCTTCCAATTGAACTTACGTTCATAATTTTCGGGACGTTCATTGTTGGACCGTTTCCCGTTTCTGATAGCCTAGTTTCTAGGCCTTCCTCGGTTAACGCGTTTCAGAAGTGATCCGAACGGACCCGCTGGAGAAGGCCTAGCAGCATTCGTAAACACTTTCACTTTACAGCTCAGTTGTTTATTGAGGAAGAGTTGTGATATTATGATGTCCTAATTGTTTCCCGACATTTACAATCCATCTGCACAAAATAATACAAGCCTACTCACCTCTCGGATCGATTACCTTTCGTATATAAGCTCGGATTGATTACCTTTCGTATATAAGCTCGTTGTTTGTTTACACTCTTTACGTTTCTCTCTGACGGAGGGCCTTCGCTCGAAACGTTAGACTCCTACGTTCTCTGTTTCGGCAGTATATCTAACCTTACTATATTTCGATTGTTGTTTCTACACTGCCTACGCAGCACGCTACTTTTATTTCACTAACCTAGCTTTCTTATCACTAGCTTTCCTTCTGCAACCGCCAGAAGTTGAAAGTTAAACAGTTAATACATATATTCCATAATTTCCCTTTTTCGATCGCCAAGATCTTTGGTAAAATCTTCGCAGACATTCTTATGCTTTTATACTGTCGCTCAGTGTTGTTTACGGTTGGTGTACGAGATCCCAGGAACACTTGAAGGTCCTCCTCAGTCTCCCCAAGAACCCAAACCGACTACGCGGCCAAGCTCATGACGGAAACGAAAGGCCTAGAAACTAGGCGACGTTTCTGATATATCGCGAGTTAATCCGAAATCGTTAATGACATATTTTAAAATAATCGTGTAGCGCTTTGTGTAGCAATTCCAGCCAGCTATGTGAAACCAAATTCATCCTGCATACACTGGTTTCCAAATTCTGCCTCCGCTACAAGGTACCATGGGAATCTTGCAGTAAATCACCGAAAGACAGGTTGATGTGTGAATAAAATGGTGTAAAGTTCACAAGTTTGAATAAGATTTCGTGCATAGATGTTTTGGGAAAAAAAACTACTTATTTTAATTGGTTCTAAAGTATCGCCAATTTTTTAGTCGCTATTTCGTCGACAGGTCCGCCGAGAGGTATTTTGGGACCTGGGGCAAAATATTGATTTGACGCTCCTGATAACGTCACATGTGTTATAGGCGCTTTGGGGGTTCTCGCGCTTTCTAGGACCTTGCGCGTCCTTACGTCAAAAACTTGAAATTCAAAAAACTTTACCGGCCCCTTTTAAGTTGGGGGCCCTGGACAACTTTCCGTTTTTGCCCCCATCCCTCCCGGTAGCGCTGTTCGTAGACAAGGTTGAGCACAAGTTCCGAAAAGCAATACAGTTTTTCATGATGCGGCATTCATAGGCTTGAATAAGTGGTAATTTATGCAGCCAACAGTGTCCTAAGTTTTCCTGTTGGACTCATCTATATTTGCATAGTAGGTAAGTTACAGTACAGCAAGGTGCATTGTACTATCAGCTTACTACGGAGGATAAGAAAAAGAATCACCGAGATAAATCAATCAATCTAAATTTTAGGTTATTGCCGTGGTAGGCCAACAGAACGTTGAAGGAAAACGAATACCATTTGGTTTCAATCATCGTACATTGCCTCACTTTATCAAAGATGATTACGGACCTGAAAGTAGAGGATTTGTCGAGAATTCCTATCTGGCTGGTTTGACACCTACCGAGTTCTTCTTTCACGCTATGGGTGGCCGAGAAGGTCTCATTGATACTGCTGTGAAAACTAGTGAAACTGGTAAGTGTTCTGGTTTGTAGATATTCTCACTTCACTTAATGATGATCTTTTATTTACCCTTAATTTTTTGCCGCGTACTTTGTATGTAAAAAGTTACTAAACAACACTGTATTATGTACGTAATATATCCATCACTATATAGCTTGTGTTCTTCCTCCTGTGTCTTTCTCCAAGGCAAAGCTGAGTTTCTTTAACTAGCTTGGCTCTATTTAGACATGGGAGAACGAACACAGACGAATGTTGGATATAGCTACTCAAGGAATATATATTTTCAGAGAAAATCGACTTAAAAATTTGCTAAATTTGAGCGTAATCTTCCTCTGATTTCTTTTGAGTTTTCCTCATAAATTATCATTAATAGAGGAAGATTCTATAAATACTGACGACCAAAGGCTTTTGTTTAATTAAAACTTTATTTGTGTACGACGTTTCGGAGTCTTACTCCATCGTCAGGTACTGTGCACTGATGGCGGTTAGCATGTTAACCGTCATCAGTTCTTGTTCAGCGACTTTAACCTGGGTCATATATTTCAATAGGGTATATCCAGCGTCGTCTCATCAAAGCTATGGAAAGCGTCATGGTGGCCTACGACGGAACGATCAGAAATTCGGTCAATCAAGTGATTCAACTGCGATACGGTGAAGATGGCATGGATGCTACGCACATTGAATTTCAAAACATGCCTTCGCTAAAACCAACCAACGCTGCTTTTGATAGAAAATTCCATTTTGAACTTGGAATCGAGAGGTATGAAAAGAAAAATTTTAATAAAGAAAACAACGCTTTTTTAGTGCTTTTTAACTGAGCGATGTATTGGATAAATAGTTCTACCCGACGGCTTATGAGACAGAAGAAAATGTCGCTTTGCGCGACATTTTTCGCCTAGTCGAAAACCGCCTTAAAAAGATACATGTTTCGGACTGCCTATGGTTCGTCAACAGTCAAAGTGAACACGTGAATTACAGAATGCATTTATAGTAATGCAATAAGTTACATAAATTAAATTAAATGTAATAATTATACATAAATATACACAAATATTCTATGTAATAATATTATTGCTATTACGTATACTGTAAATACACCGTGTAATCTATGTGTTCACTTTGACTGATGATGGACTAAGCAGTCCGAAAGACATATCTCCTAAAAAGTAAGGTTCTCTTTAATGTAAAAATGTTGACCACAATATTGCTATTCAGAAAATTTAGTAAAAACAATGTTTACTTTTCTGATTAGTGGAGTAGGCTAAAGGTTGTTGTCCCATTTGAGACAGCACTTCACTTGCGATAGTAATTTCTAGTTTTGTACTTTTATTTAATAGAATACTTTCTTCTATTGATAGGCGGATGAAACGTTTTCTTCAAGATGAAGTTGTTCGCGATGTTGTTGGTAGTGCTGTCGCTCATCAGGAGCTTGAAGCAGAATTTTCTCAATTGGAAAAAGACCGAGATATTTTACGAGCCATTTTTCCCACTGGAAACAGCAAGGTAGGACCACGTCTAGGTACAGTCATTTGCTGTACTATAGCAGTCCGCATTTCTGTACAGTTTAAATGTATTAATGTACATGTCTACCAGATTATTATATATACTAACATAACCGGCCTGAGTCCACTTTCTGAACTGTTTGTTATTTTTAGGTTGCTCTTCCAGTTAATCTCAGTCGACTTATCTGGAATGCACAGAAAACATTTCATATTAACAAGAGGATCCCCAGTGATCTTCATCCAGTTAAAGTCGTTCAAGGTGTGTCTATAGTATTCTCGATGATAGGTATATAACAAATGGTAAATGGCACGTAACTCAAACTACGATCTTCTGCTCATGCAAATATGTATTTTTACGCTGAAAATGGTGTGAAAATTGTGGTGATGGTGTGATGACGATCTGGAAATAATGATTATCATGATTGATGATCGTAATCAATAACAATTAGCAACACTAATGCAGTTTTTAAAGTTTGGCTCGGCTAGTTCCTGAACATGGGCAAAAAGGGCTGTCGTCATTTCCACACATACAGCCCTGGAAAACGTGTTGAATGTTCCTCACGGATCCTGAATTAGTCTTTTCAAGTGTTCATCAAAAGTGCGCAAAAGACAGTAACTTTCTCTCGCGCCTGAATACGACGTTACGCAAAAGCAGCAATATAGGAAATTTGACCATGCATCATTAACTCGTCGAAGTCACTCCTGGATGTCTTGATTTTCGAGTCGGTTTTTTTTTTTGACTTCATGCACAATTAAGGTTCCTCCCTGCGTAAGGAGGTTTCAGACCACATAATTAAATAGATATTTCCCTCAATCCTCACAAATTATTTTTCAGCTGAGCTATAGGAATATCTCGATTGTGGTGGTTAGAGCACCTTTAATCTTGAATATAAGGAGGATTGTGAAACACCGTTTCAAATGACAGATAACTGAATATTATTTTTTGAAATTCATTCTTAAAGTACGTGCGAAGAATCCAATTTTTTTTTCTAGGTTTTTCCAGGAAGCTTAACTTTCTCATGTTCATTTGTAGATGTGCGGAAATTGAGCGAAAAACTTATTGTTGTAAAAGGCGACGATCCCATTAGTCAACAAGCTCAGATCAACGCAACATTGTTGTTTAACGTTTTGCTGCGCTCGACGTTGTGTGCCAAGAGAGTATTGGAAGAGTTTCACTTGTCTTCCGAAGCATTCGACTGGATTATTGGAGAGATTGAGACGAGGTTTAATTTGGCCCAGGTAAGGTGTATGTAATTGTGAGAAATGAGACGAAAGCTGCCTAAGCGAAATTATAATAATGTTATCGGGCATTGTGGTGTATTTTGCGGGCTAAAGTGGAGAATTCAGCAGACTATAAAATATACTTTAGCCCGCTGATCTGAGCCTATCAGTTTATAATTCAACCTTAAGGTTTTCAAATGCGCCTTACAATAATTTTTGACATGGCCGAGTCGAAGGCATATTAAAGGCGCTCCAGCAGCCGTCATACGACACATATCGGCCCACGAATTACAGCTAAGACCTGGGTGTTGGTTTTATGGAGGGAGGAAAACCGGAGAACCCAACTAAACTACTCACATGAGTCCCCACCCCGAGAACGAGGTTATTCCCAGACGGTCACCCATCCAAGTACTAACCCCATCCAATCGGGCTTAACTATTGGTGAGAGGCAGCGCCCTAACAGCAGACGCCACCCTTGCTCCCTCTTGAATAGTTCTAAATCACTATTTGTTTAGTTGTTTATGGAATTGTATACTTTTCTTGTCAATACTTTGAAGTAAAGATTGTTTTGATGATAAATGTTGCGTTTTTCTGCCAAGTTACATGTAAGTTATGAGTTATGTAAATATGTGTTGCAATGAAATACACGCCGACAGGAAGGTGGCACTGTTCCAGATACTGTTTGCTGTATAGTGTCTTTGATTTTCTTCTAAATGCCCACTAAGAAAAATTATTATAATAGTAATACAGTTGATACTCTTTGGCATAAATATGTTTTTGGCCTTTCTCAGAGCCAATTTTAAGCCTAAGCCTGAGTCGGGCCAAACACATATTTATGCCCGCGAACATCAACTCTATTGTTAGAATGACGTGCAGAATAAGAGTATGTTTTCAAGGAAATTCTAGATTTTAAATGTCAATCTTACATCAGGTATTCTTTCAACTGTATTTTCACTGCGTATATATACACTTTAAATAACGTCGGTTTATTGTACTTAACCTCACCACTATAGTAAAAGACTAATTTAATTTGTGCTAGCAGTTCACACCACTCGTTAGCCTTTTGTTATTAGAGAGCTTAAGCCAGCTAGGACGACGACGACAATCTAAAGTTCAGTATCTAGCAGAAACCACGAATCATTTACCGAGTATTGAATACTTAAAGTACGTTTTTCGACATCCAAAAGCTTGTAGAGTTCTAAAAGGATTTTGTAGCATAGTTTGAAGTCAAACTCAACTATAACAGGTTTCGCCGTTTCAGGAGTTAACGTCGTCCTGAAGACGTGAAAATGATCTGAATAACGTCGTATGTAGAACAGGGACGGCGTTAAGATTACTGGGACTAAAAGTTATTGTTATCGTTGTTGTGCGAGGAAAATTTGTTGTCTGACGTTCGCGTTCTACTTGCTCAGCACTTTATTATTTTACATTTTGTATACCGTCCAGAAAAGAAAGTCTTAGCTACTCTTGTTTTTATGTGACTTTTTAGGTACAGCCAGGAGAGATGGTAGGTCCTCTTGCTGCCCAGTCCCTTGGTGAACCAGCCACTCAGATGACCTTGAACACTTTCCATTACGCCGGTGTGTCGGCAAAGAACGTAACTCTGGGTGTACCCAGGTTGAAAGAAATCATGAATGTATCGAAAAAACCAAAGACACCTTCTTTGACGGTGTTTCTTATTGGAAAGCCAGCTAGAGATGCAGAGAAAGCTAAGGTATGCAATACATGTGAACTTGGTTTCAATACACGTATAGAACGAAGAAAGATAATTCATCTGGCTACAACATACGTACAGTTTATCCGACCAAATAGCTTAGTTTTCTTAAAAAAAAAGCGAAATACATCAGTGTAGCCTGTGAACAGGCTCTCTGTGGCCGGCGGACTTAAAGGGAGAAGGAGAGAGCCTGTAGCCAAACTAATGAAGCCGTCGTTCCGCCCACTTGTCAAAAATCTGTAATCGGTTTATACTTCCGTTGGGAAAATGTCAACAAAGTGCGATAAAAAAGCAGATTTTATTGACTTTCATGCATATTTATTTGCATGGACCGAAAGACTATAGTCGAAATACTATTACTTGTCAATTTCATGAAGTTCCAAGCTAAACTTTCCGAAATGTGAGGTTTTGGGTAAACAGGTTGCTATTTTATTATTACACCTGTATAACAAGCGAGCGGTTTATTCCTTTCCGAAATCTTTGCCCATCGGCGGATATTTTGCATCGTAACATCAGTGATATTATTTCCATTTTCCAGGGGCTCTTTTATCTTACACATTTATTGCCATGTACAACCACATTTTATATCTTATTAAAAACGGTCAAGCCTCGACTTGTTACGCAAGCATATGCTCGTAAAAGTGTAAAGTTTTATTATTTGCCAGATCTCGTTTACCAAATTTCGTTAACATTTGTAGCCTTTTCAAAGGCTTCCGTGCGTTTTTATTCGTATGAGCAGCAAGAACATAATAAAAATATCAATCTTCATAAATTTTGTGAATTTCTAAGCTATAGACCTTATTCAAAAATGGCTGCCAAATTAGAATTCTTTTATTTGCATATAAATTAGCCCTTATGACCTCCTTTTAAAGCAAAAATTCTTTTGAATTTCACACACGAAAAATGTATATAAAATAATTTTAATTAACAAATTACTTTTTATATTTCACTACAGACTGGCGTTCCGTGCACAAGCACACCGTGTGTTTAGAATATCTCTCTGACGCTCATATGCTTTACATTGATTTTCACACACATTTAGTTGCATGGGTAGAAAGAATATAGTCGAAATTCTACTCTTCGTAAAGTTTATGAGGTTCTTAGCTAACCTCCTCGAAATATTAGCATTAAACACTTTGCACACATCAGCTCTCATTCATTGCAGGCTCGCTCCTATTTTAATATTATGAACATACCAGATTCTGGTATCATATAGAACGGCGTCTTCAATAGTTTGTCCACAGGCCCTCTCCCTCGCCTCGCCCCATTTTCCTCCCGCTCCCTTCTCTCGCCCCCACAGAGAGCCTGTTCATAGGCTGCAATACATGCGGCAACGGCGTCAGAGCACTGCACTATAGCATCGCAGGGTCGCGGGTTCAATTCCTAACCAGAAGGCCTTGCTGTTGCATTTTTCGCAACTGGTCCCTGTTTGGACTTATAATGTATATATTCTACACTCGAAATTTCCCTTCACCAAAATTACCTAGAACCTTCACACGTACGGTTGGACTAGTTCCCAGATATAAATATCGAAAAACAACCTCGGTCTGCCATCTGAGTTACATTGGCTCAATGGTTAGAGCGTCCGGCTGGCATTCGGAAGGTTGTGGATTCGAGTCCCGTCTGAGTTTTTCTCTGAGTTTAACTTACGGTAGCTTGTATAGCAAAACCAAACGGAAGAACTTTAATTTAGTACTATTTATGTCCTAATGGAGCTAATTTCAGACTTCAGTGGTGTGCGGTAACGCCCTAGCAGCACACGCGACGTGTTTATATAGTCGATCCTCTTACGCTCATTCTATTTTCGATATAAGTATATTGGTAAATTTTGTGTTTTTGCAGGATGTGCTTTGCCGACTGGAGCATACGACATTACGGAAAGTGACAGCCAACACAGCTATATATTATGATCCAGACCCGCAGAACACCGTGATATCTGAGGACCAAGACTTTGTAAATGTCTACTACGAAATGCCCGATTTTGATGTTACTCGCATTTCTCCTTGGCTCTTGCGTATTGAGTTGGACCGAAAGAGAATGACAGATAAAAAGCTTACCATGGAACAAATATCCGAGAAGATTAATATGGCTTTTGGAGACGATCTCAACTGTATCTTTAACGATGACAACGCAGAGAAACTGGTCTTACGTATTCGCATCATGAACAATGATGACAGCAAATTTCAAGAGGTAAGACTTGTAAAGAGAACTCA
Source organism: Corallium rubrum (assembly GCA_964035015.1). Lineage (NCBI taxonomy): Eukaryota > Metazoa > Cnidaria > Anthozoa > Scleralcyonacea > Coralliidae > Corallium > Corallium rubrum. Next base: position 47,320,021 of record OZ035997.1, read on the forward strand.
TGCAGAGACAATTTTGTTTGAATCTTGAAATAACTTATAATAAAAGTTTATTTTAACGGCTTTTACTTCCACGGAGGAAAACTTTTTAATGAACTGCCACTAGAAATTCAGAAGGCTGAGCATTTTAACGATTTTATTTTTTTATAGTATATAGATAGCACTGTATTTGTAATATATTTGTAAATTCTTATAACTTTTAATTTGATAATTTTTATTAAGTATACAGGACCCTTGTTGATAACAGTTGTATTTCTAACTGATTAGGTTTCCTGTATAAATATTACGTATTATTAATAATAATAATAATAATAATAATAATAATAATAATAATAATAATAATAATAATAATAACAACCAAGAACGAAGTCTGTACGGAAAAAATATTAGACCAAAGTCGTGACAGTATGGACCAAGCCGCAGGCGAGCTGGTTCCTACAAAAAGACAGGTCTGGTATCTTTCAGGACAGATGGAGTAAACGAGGTTAATAAATCGTTTATTATATGGCTATTTAAAGTTTTTCGATACTCTTTGATACATTCAAGAGAAAACTAAAAGAGAATAATGTAAGAGAATAATGTAAATTTAGAATGTATTAATTTCATATCAAACAATAACAATAGAAATTCTGATTATGTTTGTTATAATTGTATAATGCTTTCACTAATACACTTTTATATAACTGTATATTTGTGTAATAATTAAATATTACCATAATTTTTTACTGATTATTTTTAATTTATGAAACAAATTTCACAATCATACTGTAAATACACGACCACAACAGCAGATACTGCTGCAATACTTACCATCGTGTTGAAATAAATTATTTTGTATTTGTATCGTATCAAAATTAGTGTGAAAATCTTTTTTGACTAATCAGAACTCGGGATATTACAAAGCCATATAATAATTCCGTTTAAGAAATAATGAATATGGCAGGCCAAAGAAATTAGAAAGTTTTGTTGTCATTTCTATCAAAAAAACGCGAATTTTATTTGATGACAATCAAAAATTGACGGTGTAAAGTATCAGACGTATGGAGTATCGAAAATATAGAGTATTGAAATATATATATCGAAAACATGTCGTTATTGACGCAGCTAAAGTATCGACAATTCGACATTTCCAATAATTAACAATTGTTGGGCGAGGTTGAGCAATGAACATAATCTTTTGAATTTTCCCAACTCACTCTCGTGTTTGCATCTAGCTATATATAACACGGACATAGTAAACGTTCTTAATCTTATTATTAGGAAGAAGAACAGTTAGACAAGATGGACGACGATGTATTCTTACGGTGTATCGAGGCGAATATGTTAACTGATATGACACTGCAGGGAATCGAGTCCATTGCTAAAGTGTATATGCACTTGCCACAGCAGGACAGTAAGAAGAGAATTGTTATCACCGAACAAGGAGATTTTAAAGCCATTCAAGAATGGTTGCTTGAAACAGACGGCGTTAGTCTGATGAGAGTAAGTGATATGTTTGTAGAACTATATGTACACCTAAATATATGGTCATCTGTGCACTAAAGCCTGGCATGCGCTGAAACAGGTTTCCGAAACACAATTTCATAACATTTTCCGAAACTTTTTTTGCAAAATAGTAAAAAGACTGTAGAACTGTACTCTGTCGATAAACTTTTCAACACTGGAAACTTTTGTTTCAGAAATAGTGTGTTTGAGTTAGGCTATATTGCACTCAGTTGATGTTCTGACATCAAGGAACTGATTCGATTCTTTTAAATTCAAACTGATAAATTTATGATTTAAGGATCTCAAATCATTAATAATTCATGAATTATTGGGCAATTGCAATAGTTCATTCAATCACTTGATTAAGTTGGATACTCCAGTAGAACACGCTAAAATCGTATTCCACCCAAAAGTCAAAACCGGTGTTCATCTAATTCTTAAGATCTCGATTATCTTTGCAAAATAAACAAGTTGCTGTATGAATAAATTTTACACACACTCGTGAATAAAATCTCATGAGTGTTTATTTTAATTGCATTCAATTGAACTCGTTCGATTGAGATGCCATATCAACAACTCGTTTATCGTGTTTTCATCAGGGGAATCCAAACACTCGAAAACAATAAAACCACTCATGTTTTCTCGTGTTTGGATCCCCCTGATGAGACACTCAAACTCGTTGATATACTACTTATAGAGTAGGGGTTAGGTTTAGAGTTACATTTAGGATTTGATTATGGGTGTGGATTGGTAACAATACATTGACGAAATTGTTCCTAAATCATGACGTCAAACATCAACTGAGTGCAGAATAACCTCAACTAATCGTGTTTTTGGAAAGTGTTTCGGAAATTCTCTCTAGTGTATGGCAGCTTCAAAACCACTTTCCGTGTGTAGAACACTGTTCAAGTCATTGCTTTGGTATATTTTCAGGTTTTGAGTGACCAAGATGTTGATCCAGTACGAACAACGTCAAACGACATCTGTGAAATATTTTCAGTAAGTACTACACAGTATGCTTCTATCGTTTGGACCAATGCTTTAGTAGAACTAATTCTAGTGTCCAACTGGACGAATGTTGAAAAGCCATTTAAACGGAAGAAAATAAGTTGCAACTTAATTAAGACGCGTCCTATTAGTCGCGAACACACTCGTATAAATAGTCAATTTGTTGGTGAACAAAGTAAGTCGCGACTAAATCTAGTTAAGAAATAAAAAACGTGTCGCGTGCGATTATCGAGTTATAATGCACGAGAGATGCGTGTAAAGCACGAGGCGATAGCCGAGTGTTTTACTGGCTTCTCGAGTGCATTATAACTCGATAATCGCACAGCGACTAAGTTTTTTATTTCTTTTATGAAATAATGACTTTAAATTGTCAGTAAACCCAATAAGAGTAAGCAAAAAAAACAGATTACCTGTCTCCAGGACGAGTTTGTTCCCATTTAGCGCCACGCGTGGCCCCGTGCAACACGTCGGGGATTTTAGCGATGAAAATGCACTTAAAGTTGCATTGAAAACATTCTGCTGTGTTAATTACGTGATTAGACGTATATCCAAGTAATATCGTCGCGAAGTATCTCGTGTGCCGTGCCGTTATGGAGTTATAATGGCACGCTTGTTTGACCCAATAGCCAATCAGAGTGCGTGTTGTCGTTCATTTACTTCCAGTTATTTTATAATCCAAAATAAGTCGTTACTTATTAAAAATTGACCGTTGATACGAGTGTGTTCGCGTCTTATATAAGTCGCATCTTATTTAAGTGTAAATGGCCCTATTGAGTCATTCTCCCTTTCCTCAAAGAAAATAAACTGTACGACAGTGCGTTTGTTGCCGGCCCGTATTATTGTACTGTCCACGGCAGCAGTTTACAAAAGATTTATTACTTGTTTGTTAAATTTTTTCCCCTTTCTAGTTGTGCGGAGTGGAAGTTAGTTTCACAATTAACACTAGTCTTCAGTAGCGTCGAGGGGGGAGGGGGGTTACCCCGGGGCAAATAGGGGCCCGTAACATTTTACTCCAAGATATATATAGTCTCTTGCAAAGAGTAGTCAAGATAAATTCAAATTGCGAGGGGTTATATTACTACTAATTTTGAAATGTTATTTATTTCTGATGCAAAGATTGGCGTTTATAGAATACTCGATAATGATGATATTAAAACATTGATTTCGGTGGGTGCCCTGCTCCAACGTTTGACCAAGGGTCCATCTCGCCTCTCGACGGCCCTGCTATATCTTATTCCTAACATCAATCCTAACTCAATCTCTTAAATCCTAAGATTTGCTACGGCACCAAAGTCGAAATGTTAGTCTAGTCCATAGCACTAATGAGAAGTCACAAACATTTTTATGCAAGTTTGTACAAGATGTTTCACTCTCCAGGAAAATCATCGACGCAGTTTTTCCGAGTATTGAACTAAAATTCATGGCGCTGTTGATTTTATTAAATTGCGTTGTGCTTAACTATCTTTTCTTGATAGGTTCTTGGAATCGAGGCTGTACGTAAAGCAGTGGAACGTGAAATGAATCACGTGATCTCATTTGATGGTTCGTACGTCAACTATCGTCATTTGGCTTTGCTATGTGATGTCATGACCAGCAAGGGTCATTTGATGGCCATCACCCGTCACGGAATCAACAGACAAGACTGTGGAGCCCTCATGAGGTGTTCCTTTGAGGAGACTGTAAGTGCTGTAACAAGATTTTTATGTAATATTTAAAACATGAGCAGCAATGAATGCAAAACAACGGTAACTCCGAAAATAGTAAATATGGTAAGAAATGATGGACATAAAGAGGCGGAGCTAAACCCTACATGAACTAGTACCTATGTCACACGGTCGCCACAGTTCTGCGGTTCAGAAGAAAAGAGAACAACTAATTTATGCAATGTTGGATGAAATCTTCATTTAATGATCAGAAAATACTCAAACTTTGAGGTTTAAAACGGCAACAACGACAAATAAATGCAGAAGATGACAAATACGATTTAGAAGAGGGTTCCTTATACTAGTCTAATCAGATTGATAAGAGTATGAAGGTGGTTCATGTACACTTATATATATTTTGACAAATTCCAGGGCAAGGTTACTCATATTTAGACTCCGACGTATTAACCTCTGTTGGGCTTTAGGTCGAAATTTTATTTAAAATACCGCAATGATTTAAACATGAGATATTGTTTAGGATATTTCAGTATCAGATGTGTTGTACAACGTAAATCAGATTGAAACGATTATTTTACTTAAAAATTGAAAGTGCTTTTTACGTAGCAATTTCCTCATATTCTCTATGTAAGCCTTATAAATCTCACGGACTAAATCTGGTTACTATTTTTCGGGTTTTCTTCATTTAGAGTGCTTCCCTGAAATATTGTTGGCAATGTTTTTGCATAATCCTAAAGATGTTATGGTAGTTAGTAATCGTGCAAAATTTCATTTCAAAATTCGTTGAAGGTGATATTTTACTTGTGAAGTTTGTATTTCAGAGCGCCGCCATTAAAGTGGCCCAACTTGAGAAGAATGAGTCGAGGAAGCTTATGACGTCATAGACTTATAGCATCATGTAGACATAGAGCAGTTCCAAAGGAAGAAGAGATGGTTAAACAGAGCGAAGGTTTCAGGCTTTGAAAGCATTTACAAAAATCGCATGCCACCATGCCACTGTCTATTTGTAAGAATTTGTAATACTCACCGTCTAAACTCCGTGCTAAAAAACTTCAATCTCGTTTGTCCCACTGATCCCAACTCCCAAGTAATAGACTCCGTTATACTGGATAGAGCATCTATTGTTTCGCGCTCCAAATTCTACGTCACAAAACGTCATAAAAATGTCTACGTCATCCGACAGATATCCTTGAATTCGATCTGATCGAGTTTCTGTGTCGACTATATATACGTCGGCAAAAGGTCTGGGCACGAGTAACAGGCCACCCAAGTACCCAAGCCAAGATTAGTGTACTGCCTCGCGTAGTAATAATAATAATAATAATAATAATAATAATAATAATAATAACTAGAAATTACTACCGCAAGTGAAATGCTGCCTCGAATGCGACAAAAAGCCTGATTAGTTTCCTGATGTTTTACAAAATTCCTAAAATAAGCCCTTTAATTACAGACAGAATATCTAATACACGTTTATTTTTAATTATAAGATTTAAAATTATACATTACTATAAAACCTATCTCTTTATATCATAATTGGCAAGGGTTTTGACAGGATAAACACTACATGTATTACATGGTATACAAATAATAGATCACTATGCGTCTTGCTGTGGCAAAACAGTCAACGAAATTCCAAGCGTTTCATGTTATGACAAATGTATAGCTGAAAAATTATACAGCAATATACCAACTTCAGATTATTTTGGAGAATTTGTATAACTAAAATAATTATATTCCAGGCTGTGCATGCTAGCATTTTAGAGTTGCGCATTGTTTATAATCTCTGATTCTTATAAGTTCTTGATACAAATACACCACTTTCAAGGCAATTTACTATTATAGTCATTGTCTCATTGACAGGCCCACCCAGAGAGGGGGGGTCAACTTGGGCAATTTGCCCCAGGCCCCCAGCTCGAGAGGGGCCCCCTAATTATATTATATATTATACAGAGAGATTTATCCGTAATATGGCATGCAAAATTTTTGCAAGGAGGGCCCCAATTCTTTATTTTGCCCCGGGCCCACTTTAGTCTCTGTGCAGGCCTGCTCATTGATGATAATCCATTACTTTCAAGATGTCTCACTCTGCATAATTATTGTGTTGCAATCCATCATTGAAACATAGTTTATTTTCTAAGAGAACATGTAATATTGTATTTACTTTACAGAAAACACGAGTATCCAGGAGTATGACTGACTAATACTTCTGTTGTAAGTGAACCATACTTTTCTTTTTTTTGAGTGAAATGATAATCCATTTCTTCTCAGTACTTCAATGTACAGTCACTGCATCACATGTAGTTTACTTCCAGATACTGCTAAGTTTTTGTGCGGAAACTCATCATTGAAAGCAAATGTTATATTCTGAAATCAGATGTACTGTATGGAATAGCATCATGTAGACATAGAGCAGTTCCAAAGGAAGAAGAGATGGTTAAACAGAGCGAAGGTTTCAGGCTTTGAAAGCATTTACAAAAATCGCATGCCACCATGCCACTGTCTATTTGTAAGAATTTGTAATACTCACCGTCTAAACTCCGTGCTAAAAAACTTCAATCTCGTTTGTCCCACTGATCCCAACTCCCAAGTAATAGACTCCTTTATACTGGATAGAGCATCTATTGTTTCGCGCTCCAAATTCTACGTCACAAAACGTCATAAAAATGTCTACGTCATCCGACAGATATCCTTGAATTCGATCTGATCGAGTTTCTGTGTCGACTATATATACGTCGGCAAAAGGTCTGGGCACGAGTAACAGGCCACCCAAGTACCCAAGCCAAGATTAGTGTACTGCCTCGCGTAGTAATAATAATAATAATAATAATAATAATAATAATAATAATAATAATAATAATAATAATAATAATAATAAAATCTTTATTTAAACTGTTGAAGATCCTATCCGCATAAATGCTGGAGAACAGTGCATTAACAGGAGAACAGTGCTTAATTATAGATAACTAATCATTAATACAAAGTGAACAAAATTAATAAAAATAACAGTTATAGGAAATTTATAAACTACAAATGTGAGTATTGTTGTCAATAACAACAATGACCCTTTGGTTGACAACAACAATGATCTTTTGTTTTTGTTGAGTCTATGACGTCACAAGGTCTCCTCAACTCATTCTTCTCAAACACGGCCAATGGACGCGCTCCAAAATACAAAATTCGCACGTTAAATACAACTTTGTTTTTGAGAATTTGGAAATGAAACTTCGCTCAATTACCAAGTACCAGAATATCTTTAGGATTACACCGAAACATTATCAACAAAATTTTCATCAGAGAACCACTTTAATAATAATTATGCTACTTTTTAGCATCTCATTCATTGACAACAAATATCTTTAAACATGCAGTGGAAATTACAATACAGTAAAAAGCCGCTTATAAGAACCACCATTTTTCGAGTTAGCCTAAAAAGGTTCTTATATATGTGGTATTAACTGGGATTTTAGGCTATTTAGGGTCTTAAAGGGTATTGGCAATAAAAATTAAGTTTATCTCATTTGAAAGAACTCGTCAAATGGTATAAGAAGACCTTTTACAATTTTTCCGTATCTGTTTTGGTTTTGGAAATATTTTGACGAAAGACAGCGTGACGTCCGCCATCTTGGAATTATTTTCGATATGCAAAATTATGCATGTGACGACATAACCCGGGTAAAGTGAAATTTTTATCTTGCCAACCTTATGACATTATGAGCTAGAAACTCGATTTTTTGTTCCGCTATTTCCATTTTAAATTGACCCACAACATTTAAAAAGCCTTCCGTGGAAATTTGGTCACCCACAGAGTAGTTTCATCAGGTTTACCCTAGTTGTGACGTCACCAATTTCCTAGTTAATTAGACCCAATATTACAACAAGATGGCGGACAGCACGCTCTCTTTGGTCGAAATATTTCCAAACCAAAACAAATACGGAAAAATTGTAAAATGTCTTCTTATACCATTTGACGAGATCTTTCAAATGAGATAAACTTATTTTTTATTGCCAATACCCTTTTTAAATAAGTTCTTATTTTTTTTTGAGGAAGGGGTGCTTGCTGTTGGTCCAACAACTAGCTCAAAATGGGTGTGGCCTCTTGCTTTTGTACAATAAACACTTTAATTATAACTAATATGACTACATAATTAAAAAAAACCCTGCTCTGATTTATGCCAGATGCATGTTTTATTTTCAAATAAGAACCTGTTATAATTTTTAGGCTAAAAAGGTTCTTATAAAATGGTGGTCTAAAAGGCAAATTTTAGCCTAAAGGTTCTTAATTCGCAGGTTCTTATACGTGGGTTTTTACTGTATATACAGTTGTTCGTTCCGCTTGAGAGTTCGGGGTAGTGGTAGGTCTTCTACTGCAAATTCATTTGATTTTCTGATGAATTTTCCATGCATGTAGTTTATAAAGTTGCATGGAATTGAATGTGGTTTATCCTATTTGAAGGTCGATGTGCTCATGGAAGCAGCATCACATGGAGAAGTGGATCATTTATTGGGAGTTAGTGAGAGTATAATTATGGGTCAGTTACCCAAGATTGGTACTGGTTGCTTTGATCTCATGTTAGATGCCGAAAAATGTAAATACGGCATGGAAATTCCAACCCATATGGTGGGTAGCGGATTGTTCGGTGGACCAGTAACAGGTGGGTTATTTTTAACTGCTGAAATAAATCAAAATTAAGTTGTCTAGCGTTAGCCTACTCCAGTTCTACTTGCTGCAGTATGCTGTTTCAACTTGCAACAAAATCATTGTTGCTGCAGCAACGCTTTTCAACTTGCAACGCAACAATGTTGCAGCAATTTGTTGCTTGTATTACTTCACCCTTAGTCAACGAGTGCTGTATATATGTAATGGTGATAATGTCGGTGAAAAAGTATGAAAATGTTACCGTGGATAGAAATGGATTAAGCATTTCTTTTTAATGGGTTTGGTCTTTTAGAAAAATCTAGGCTGACGCTTGTCTTCCCAGGGTTTTCTCGTTTGATCAAACTTTTTTGTTCAATTTGATGTTGTGTTTACGTGTTTTATCTCTTTAGGTTCTGGAATGTTCTTTGGTTCAGCCAGTTCCCCCTCGTCTGCCATGTCTCCGCAGATGACACCGTGGAACCAAGGAACCACGCCAGCTTATCCAGAGGCCTGGAGTCCCGGTCTGGGCAGTGGCATGACCCCAGGCGCGGCTGGCTTTTCACCTGCGGGATCCGACGCCAGTGGCTTTAGTCCGGGCGGTGGTTTCAGTCCTGGCTGGAGTCCTCAACCGGGCTCTCCTGGTTCTCCAGGACCTTCCAGTCCTTACATACCAAGTCCTGCGGGAGCTGCTAGCCCGAATTACTCACCAGCTAGCCCAGCGTTCATGCCAAGTTCACCATCTATGTCGCCAACTAGTCCATCTTATTCACCAACATCTCCTGGTTACTCACCAACATCGCCTAACGCTGGTTACACACCTGCGAGTCCTAACTACTCCCCTACCTCACCTTCGTATTCGCCAACCTCTCCATCTTACTCCCCCACCTCACCATCCTATTCTCCTACCTCTCCTTCGTATTCACCAACATCTCCTTCGTATAGCCCGACATCACCCTCTTATTCTCCCACCTCACCATCCTACTCACCAACTTCACCATCTTACTCACCGACATCCCCCTCCTATTCACCTACCTCTCCTTCTTATAGCCCCACTTCACCATCTTACAGTCCGACCTCTCCATCCTATTCACCCACCTCTCCATCTTATTCTCCCACGTCACCCTCCTACTCACCAACGTCACCCAACTACAGCCCCACCTCTCCTTCGTACTCTCCGACCTCGCCTTCGTATTCTCCGTCGTCTCCCTCCTATTCTCCATCTTCGCCAAGCTACACCCCAGAGTCAAACAGGACCAACTACTCACCATCGTCGCCATCTTACTCGCCAACCTCTCCAAAGTATTCACCATCTTCACCAAGCTATTCTCCTACGTCGCCAAGCTACTCGCCCACTTCACCAAAGTACAGCCCGACGTCACCGACCTATTCTCCGACTTCACCTTCCTATTCCCCCACTTCGCCGAAGTATTCCCCCACCTCGCCTACTTATTCACCAACCTCTCCCACCTATTCTCCCACGTCACCTGACTACTCGCCCTCCTCGCCTCAGTATTCACCATCATCCCCACAGTATTCTCCTGCCTCTCCCCAGTACTCTCCTACCTCTCCACAGTATTCCCCAGCTTCTCCCAACTACTCTCCTTCATCCCCTCAATATTCTGCAGCTGGAGATTACAGCCCAGTCTCTCCGAAGTACTCTCCGACGTCTCCACAGTACAGTCCTTCCACGCCTGGTGGTGCATCGGCGGCCTCGCCCCAGTACTCGCCTTCGTCGCCACAGTACTCACCCTCGTCTCCCAGCTACACACCAGCCACCCCTGGCTATTCACCTGGCTCTGCGTATTCTCCGTCTAGTCCTGCTTATTCACCCAGTGCTGGAGAGCAAAGTGACAAGAACAAAAAGAAGTAATGCTTCATTACGGCGACATATACTGAGTACGGTTTGTCTTCTTAGAAGACAGAAAAAGAGAGAAAATCAAGAGAAAGCAAATCTGACTTTATAAATAAGCAAGTAAGCAAACAATAATAATCAGAGCATATTATATGTTGTTTTATGTTCACTTGTCACTTCCTGCCAAGTGAAACTTTTGCAAATATTTTTCTTGCAATACAATCTGTTGCGGGACTAAGTGGGATCAGATGTAATTTATTAAAGTAAATACCAAATGAGTGGGATAGTTTTTAAAAAAGGTTGCTGGTCCAAAATTTCACAAAGACGAACGTACTGACATTCAACTAGAGGAGTTACTGCTCGAACAGCCGAAGCGAGGCCATGCATGATTACAAACTGAATTAGCATTTCCAGTTTAATCTCACGCTTTTAACAAAAAATGAAAATTGACAGATCCTGTACCTTTTTAGCTTAATTTGCTGCAAGTCTAAGAACTGTCAAAGATGAGTGGTCAGTTCACATTTAGAAATGTATTAACTTTGTAAGTGGCCTTGGTTCGCTAGTTTTAGCAGTAACGTGCGCGAGTTGATAGAAGTTTATTTGAATTCTCAAGTCTTAACAAATTTTGCCTCCTCCGCCCAATAAGTGTCCGCCACTGGACTGGTTTTCCATCTGCTGGTTTTCATTGTTTTGATTACGTAAATACCGCTAGTTTAATTGTCCTATTCTTGGTTTTCATCTGACGTCACGACGGCCATGTTGGTGCACAGGAACAATGAAATGGCGGCCATGTTGGTGCACAATCTTTATCCTATGGGAATTTAACTCTATTCTTATTCAAATATTTTGTATTGTTTCACCACCCCAACGGGGCCAGCGATCACGTGAGTGAAAATCGAGAATGGCTCAGACGCGAATGTTATATGCACGCGGACTACAAATAACAAATATGCCTTCCAAAAGTCATCAATATACAAGGTTGAATAAATCTAGAACATGCTTTTCTGTTAATTAGTGCCTTATGAAATGAAAATTAAGTCTGTCTTATTTGAAAGAACACATTTTTTGTAGTTTTTCGTTTCCTTGCTTTGTTTATGTTGTTTGAAATGCCAATTAAACATTTCGACGTCACATGTGTATAATTACTTATCAGAAGAGGTTATATATCATTGCTATTATAAAACCAAATTAATCATTGCTATTATAAAACCAAATTAATTTGAAGGAAGCATGTGAATGTGTTTCTGGACAGACTTAATTTTCTTTTCATGATACGCACTTTAAATGTACAAAAACGAATTGACGGTACCGAAAAAGATGGCGGTACATTTAACCATAATGCTTTGCGACTTCAAATCAGCTCAAATAACAACTAAACTTTGTTTATCATGCTAAATTAAATTAACAAGCAAGATTAAACAAGCAAGAACTTCGTTCCTACCAAAGTTGATCGTTTTAAAACCCTATCTTCCGATTATTCTGCAAGAAACAATATTTAATGTGCGCAAAGGATTGTGGTTAAATGTACCAGACGCCATCTTTTTCGGTACGGTCAAGTGGCGGCCATATATAAATGGGGTCTATAGCATTTTTGTTCCAGAAAAAAATTTATTATATGGAACATCATTTCACATTTTCATCATAGAACGCGACAAGTGACTTTAAGTTTAACTGACAATTTGTTATCCGCCGAATGCGTTAGCATCGTTTACTAGCGACCAACAATGACTGAACGCCAGATGGAAACCAGGTTTAAAGAGAAAGACAATTTTAAAGTGCCTATGAAGTGAAAATTTTTATTGCTTCATTTGAAAGAGCATCAAAAAGTAGGACAATATGCAGTTTACCGTTCCTTGATATATTTCATAGTTCCAGAGTTATAAAGATTTAAAGATGTCAAAATGAAGAAAAAATATGGCACAAACAAATTGCTGATTCAGCGCAAATTGTGACGTCTTGTGGTTTGCATGTTAATTTGGACTATGTGCCAGAATCAAACGAACCTTTCCACACATATAGTGCAAGATGAAACACAGTTGATAATATCACCAATTTTGTTGTCAAGGTAACACTGTTGTATCCAGGCCCCTTGCACGGATTTTATTAAACACCATGTATTTATCTCTGGGCATAATTTTCAAATTATTATAGTATAAACGCATTTTAGGCATGAATAGGTATGACAAGCACTTGTCTGATATTAATTTATCCTTATCAGGACAGAGAAGGTGGTTTATATATAAAATCCGTGCAAGGGGCCTGGGTACAACAGTGTTACCTTGACAACAAAATTGGTGATATTATCAACTGTGTGTCATCTTGCACTATATGTGTGCAAAGGTTCATTTAATTCTGACACATAGTAACTGAGCTATAGTTCATTTAAACATTCTATAACTTTGGAACTATAAAAGATATCAAGGAATGGTAAACTGCATATTGTCCTACTTTTTTATGCTCTTTCAAATGAAGCAATAAAAAAATTCATTTCATAGGCACTTTAACTGTTCGTAGAAAGGATAGTCAAAGTTTCGTAGAATATATACCGTAGTATATATGTTGTTGTAACCTGTTGTAGTATAATAGGTACTGCCGAATTATTGTTGTCACGTTCTGCAAAAGTAGTTAAAGTTCAATTTTGTACTATCGTATGTGACACCTGCATGCCAAAGTAATGTAAAGAAAAAGAGAAGAAAATGGCAATTGAAAATAATCACAATAACAAAAAAGGTAAATAAACAAAATTAAAAACCAAGTGTTGTGTAAAATGTTTTGGGGTCTTTGACGCTTTGCACTGTATTTATACCAACCTCGTCCCCAGGGCATTTTGCCTCCACGTTGGGAGGTCGGCGAAAATGGCCCTGGCATCGGCTGGTCGATTCTATAATCGGATTGGCCGGTTTAAAAACTTGATTAATTCAGATACAGTGTAATTTATTCATCAAAATATGAATTGCAATAAATCCACTCTGCGAAGTTCATCCAAAGAATTGTAATGATAGCTTTGGTTAAAGTCAAGAACGACATTAGATATATGTTTCTTCCCAACATTTAAATGTATCCTGGATAATCGTGGGGAGTATCATGATGAATAATGCTAGCGAGTTGCATTTATGATAAAGGTTCACATGTGTGATTCGGCAGAGCATTAAATATTTATTATTTATTATTCATGTATATGTATTATACAAAAACGAAACACAAAGACCGCATAAATTTTCTTGCCAAAACACCCCAAAATTCTGGGTGTCACGTGACCAGCCGATGCCAAGGCCATTTTCGCCGACTCCCAACGTGGAGGCAAAATGCCCTGGGGACGAGGTTGTATTTATACATTAGATATTAGTTCAAATTTCACGCGGTTTTCTTTGTTATTCATAAGTCTATCTCCCATACAAATTCAATTGAATTGCTTTATAAATGCACGGTCTTTATCTGTATAAAGCCCAAGGGAAGTACACAGATAAAGACAAAACCTTGTGAAATTTGAACAAGTTAATTCAGCTAGTTACCTCGAACCTCGGATTAAGCCTATAGAGCGTTTTCATCTTACGTCACGGCGGCCATATTGGTGTACGGTATGGAAATTAGCTCTTTCTTATTCAAATATTTCGTATTATTATATACCAAGTGTCAAAGTTCGTGTTTTCGTGCGTCTCATTGGGCGAGAGGGTATCACGTGATAGTGATGAAATTCCACTGTCTCCCGGCAACAGCTCTGAAGCGGTGAATAATATGTTATGGACCGGTGAATAATAAAATCCTCAAGTTATGGAGCAAAAACAAAGGTTCGCTAGCCGAAGCAGTGATGAAATAGATAATTTACTCAAAGATAAAGACTTAACATTGACCGAAAAAGGTCACCAAGCAAGCAGTTAAAATCTTAAGGGAACTTTGTATCGAAAAAGGACTTGCCGTCGAGTTTGAAAATCTTACAAAAGTACAACTCAACGAGCTTCTTCGACAATTCTCTTATATTTACTTCAGTGATTTGACGTCTTTCTTTTTATTTGTTTTCTTTGACACTTGGCCGGTATATAATAAAATACTTATCAACTGGGACCTTCGGCAAACAGTATGTTTTGTGGACCCTCGACCGCTCGTTGTTACCCTCGGCTTCGCCTCGGGTAACAACGGCGGTCTTGGGGCCACAAAACATACTGTTTCCCTCGGTCACCACCCCAATGGGCCACCGATCACGTGAGTGAAAACGCTCTATCTACACTTCCCTCGGCGCTACACGCTTCAGGAAGTATGTGCATGGCTTAATGCCTCGGTTGTCGGTGATTAACTCTTACTCTGAAGAAGTTCTTTAGCTGAAGTTTCATATAAGTATCCCAATTTTAAGATAACCTATCCCTAATTTTGGCCCAAGTTTTCATCCCAATCCAACCCTTGTCATAACTACCACAGTAAGCCTTTATTTTGAAATTTAATGTTAGTGTTTTAGTCCTAACAGTCTATGTGACGTCATTTCGGGACGTTATATGAAACTTCACCCAGTTCTGATATTAATAGGTGCTATCCCACTACTGACCGACACAGATGCCAAACGTTTGCGCATGCGTGAATTCGCTAGAGTGAACACATTGCAAGAGAAGTGGGAACTAGCCGTGGCAACAACCAGACAGTGAAGACTAAGTAAGACTCGACTATTCATTTGTGTTTTTTAAAAAAAGGTCATGAAAATTACGAAGGGGTCATTTCAGAATATGTTACAATATTGACGAAGAGGCCATGCACAAATTACCTACCTTATCTTTTTCGTAGTATGCTTATAATTTTAACTTTTGTGTCGGACTCTTGGAACAGTCCAAATATTTAAGTGTTTTCCCGCTCTTTTTTGAGGTACGAGCTCGGATGTCGCGCATGCGCAAAACGTTTGGCAGCGGTGTTTTTAAGTATAGAGTTGTAGTTGATATGTTTTTAATTAAGCATAGCTGTAAGACAAATGAATATAATTTGTCATCAACTAGTTGTCGTTTTCAAGTGTTTCTTTAAGCGTGAGCATTTGGTTTCTAATTTATTAGCAAAGTCCTAATGGGGATTATATACCCCAGGACAACAATCTAAGGCCATGTAATAATGAGTCGTTGGGATGATGTTTGGCCACAATTTTAGACAATCGGAGTACTTCACCCCAAACCCCTTCTCCCACAAAACTTTGTGTGTGTGCCATTAGTATTTGCTTGATTGTTCGGCCTTTCCTTTTAAAGAACCGCTTGAATCATTAAAGGCGTCAGTTATAAAATTACCGCTTAATTAATAGTGTTAGGCGAAAAAGGAATTACATTTGTGCGCAGGGGAAAATTAGGCACAATACTCTGAAAACGTTAAAGAAGTTATTAACTCCTTGCCTACTGTATTGTTGGTTTTCGAAGCAAGCAGACTTTAGTATTTTACTCTGTCTAGACTGTCTAACGCCAGACGATTTTACTTGTCAAGTGGACAACTATTCTAGCTAGTGACACTGCGGCCTTTACAAAATAAGCGACACACGGGGAAATAATATACAGAGCGAAAAGAAGACTGGTGTTATATATGAAGTTTTAAAGCAACGTGTATGATGTATAGATGGAATCACCTTGTGTGGGCCAGTCAATATACAACACTGTATAGTGTCACTATACATGGACTTAAAACGTAAGTATATGAAAGGTGGAAACACCTGTTTTTTAAAAAGACCCCGGTTGTCAATTTTCTAGTTAATAAAACAAAGGAAAACAGAACGGAGATGTGTTAATGTGTTAAGATCAAGTCGGTGTTTTATATCATAAAATGCAAGGAAACATGCAACAGTAAGCAATCAACAGCAAAACAGAACAAGCCGCAAGACCAGAGTTTTCCAATCTACAAAATGCAAGGGAACAGCAGTGAAGAATTCTTCAAAGTATCCCTCAGCACAGAAGCATCTAGCTTCCTGATAACACTCACCTCGCTTCAAATCATTATTGGATCAATAGGCAACTGTATTGTCATCATCACAATCTTGGCTGCAAAAGAGCTACGAAGACGTTCAGGAGATCAGCTTATACTTAACCTAGCTGTAGCTGATTTCTTAGCTCTCACAACATTTCTTCCGTGGCATATCTATCTTCTTAGTCAGGGAAGTATTAGCAAAGACCAGCACACATTCTACGAAGCGCTAAATTCACTGGTTGTAGAATATGGAGGAAACGCAATTTTAGCTATCGCCATGTCACAAGAACATAATGACAAAAAAAACTACTATTGTCATAGCTGTGTTAACTTTTGGAATAGCAGCTGGTTTAGCATTTGTGATTTTTGGGGGTTGCTGCTCACTTGGCTAACAAAATTTGATTGTTTTTTTTTTGTTACGTATAATATTTTTCTGGCGTTAGCCATAACAGTGCTCTACATCATCATTTTTTACTGCGCTCTGAAGCAAGGCAGAAACATTTTAAAACAGAGACAAAACGTTGGTGCTGAATGCGAGAAGTACCCATCGAGTCGTCTTACTTTTCGAATAGCTCAAAAGACATTTCTTGTTGTGTTGTTGTATTATGCAACTTATTTACCATCATCTATTTATATAACTTATGCTAATCAGCTTGGTTTTACTCGTTTCTGTTTCTTAGTTCTTGCGCTAATCCTTTTGTTTACGCTCTGCGAACGAAGAGATTCGAGGCAGCTTTTTATAAAAAGATATGGATCCAGGATATCTGACAAGTAGTTCTCTGTCACCACACAGCAAGAGATTACAATAAATACGAATAAGTGCCATTTTGTTTTCTAATCTACAAAAATCATGTTCTCCTTAGTCTTAGAGAAAAAACTTAGAAAAAATAGAAAACAGTTTTGGAGAAGGACTAGATATTTTGGCTGATTGTATGCGTGTGAATATATAGCCATATACATTAGTTAAAATAAAAAAAAAACAAGTCTTGTTTTCTTACAGCTAACTTCAGGCAGATATGTGGACGAAATCGGCGCTATATTTCATTGTTCTTCGCTTTATTCCTTCATCTTGAAACTTTAGGGGAGCACTTGTGCTGTTAGCGCGCTTGTCCAAAGATAAACCCAGTTAGACGGGGGTAGTTACTTGGATGGGTGGCCGCTTGCGAATGAACCCCTGCCTCAGACCCAGGCAGGCGCGATTGGAAACGGGAGCGCGCAAGGAGTGATGGCTCTGAAGCAGGGCGCTTATATACGGGGCGGTGCAACGCGCTCATATCGCGCTGATCGATGTGTGATGCACAAAAGGACTGGCACGAGCGTGCTTCTGAGCAAAAGTTGATCAAAAGTGGATTTTTGGGCACTGTGATATTCTCGCTGTTTTTTCTTTAACTATGTAATTTCGGAGGAACCTTTTGCAATGTACCGACGAAGTACTTATTCGTTTAATGTATGAATATTTGTTTGGCTTAAAAAGTTGTACTATAAAGGAGTTATTATGGATAATGACTCGATTTTTTGATGACTTCTATTGAGGGAAAATTTCATTACAAGATCTGAGCATGTTAGCAGGTCGTCCACGCCTAGGAATTCAGGTATGTTGAAGATTATAATAGTGTGGTTATATCTTAAAGTTTTCATAAAAATCGGAGTTGATTATTTGGAGATATAGCGTTCGGATGTTAGGTATTTTTATGGTTTAACTCTTGCCTGTTTAGTTCCTCAATTGCTGCAAGGGAAGTAAACAGAACTTATAGTTTTGCCGTGTTACGATTCTTAGTAATTATATCAATAACTTTATCGGGTTTTTGAAGCATTAGATTGGAATAACTGTAAGCTGTAAACAAATTTTACTCTCCGATCAATTTATTAAAATACGACTTGCTGGGACGCATGCCGAGCGCATTATGTGATAAACTGTCGTCCACACCTTGTAATTTTGTCATCAGATAGCCAAGATGACTTCTTGTTAGGTTTCATTGAGAAAATGCAAATTGGAGTTGATTACTTCTTGATATTCAATTGGAAAGATGACCTACCAGCTAAAATTCATGGCAAGATGTTGTCTTCTATCGAACATGGCCGAATGATAACGTGCACAAACAAAGATTTCCAAAGACGACTTGCGTCATTTCTCTTGCGAAAGCAACGGTACGGTTCATATTTTTCAGCAACATATTTGTTCAGCATGTTTCAGCAACGACTCCGAAATTTTGGGAGTAACACCAGAGAATATATTAGCTGAATCCACTGATATATCGTATGACTCGGCAATTTCATCCACGTCCTCTTCTAAACTCAACTCAGAGACTTCCACATCAAGCGTATTTTACCCGCCATATTTTGGACTTGCCCGTTCGTCGCTATGGTGACAGGGGGCTTGTTACCAGTCCTCTGCATCACACATCGATCAGCGCGCCCATTGCCGTTTCACCGCCCCCTATATAAACGCCCTGCTCTGAAGCGTCAGTCCCTTCGCGCGACACCCTCCTCCCCCAAAAGAGCCTGGGTACGAGGAATGACACCATTGTCAAGCTTGGAACTCATGTGCGTATAACACAGCTGCCATACGTTTGCACATGCGTGAGTTTGCTAGAGTGAACATTGCAAGAGAAGTGGGAACTATCGTGGCAACAACCACCAGACAGTAAAGACTAAGTAAGACTCGACTATTCATTTGTCTTCTAAAAGAAGAGTCGTGAAAATTACGAAGGGATAAATTCAGAATACGTTACAATATTGACAAAGAAGCCATGTACAAATTACCTACCTTATCTTTTTCGTAGTATGCTTATAATTTTAACTTTTGTGTGGATTCTCGGAACAGTCCATACGAGCTCGGAGATGTCGCGCAGGCGCAAAATGTTTGGCAGCGGTGTTTGTAAGTATAGAGTTGTGGTTGATATGTTTTTAATTAAGCATAGCTGTAAGACAACATAATCGAAATATGGTATAGTAGGTTAATACTGCCGAAACAGAGAACGTGAGTGGTCTAACGTTTCGAGCCAAGGCCCTTCGTCAGAGAGAAACGTAAAGAGTAAAAAAAAACGAGCTTATATACGCGAGATAATCACGTGATAAAAATTATCCAATCAGATAAAGGTAACCAAGACAAACTAATAATGAGATTCGAAAGAATAAGCCAATCAGAGCAAAGTAACAATAACAAATAAATAATGAGATGCGAAAGCCATTTGCTATTCTCACCATCGATAAGTAAAAAAAGGAGACTAAAAAATAGAGAGTAAAGAATGGAGAAGTAAAGTGAAAACACTGTTTATGTCTGCCCATGCTAATACAAAAACAACATCTTCAGAAGTGTTAAATAAAAGAAAAACGTTCGTTGAGTCCATGAGGATGAGTGGTTCCAATTTTGAAAATGAGACGCTTTTCCTGTCGTTTGCGCCTATGATTACCACCAGAAATGGGTGAGATAGCACAAACTTTCATGTCAGAAATATGATGGTTGACACTATTATTTAAAATGTATCAACCATCATATTTCTGACATGAAAGTTCTCTGTTTCGGCAGTATTAACCCACTATACCATATTTCGATTGTTGTTTCAACACCTACGCAGCACACTACTTTTATTACACTACTTGTAAGACAACATAGTTTATATAAATAAGTTTTGTGGAAACACCACGTAAAATATTTCTTTGCTAAGCTTAACAGGCCGAAAGCTTAGCAAAGAAATATTTTACGTGGTGTTTCCACAAAACTTATTTATATTACTTTATCGCCAGAGACGTAGGAACGGATTCAAAGTTGGGGGGGGGGGGGGGGCGGCTGAAGTCGACATGCAGATAATCAGTGACCACATTTTTAGCGGGGTTCGGGGTGCTCTCCCGGGAAATTTTTAAAATCTAGAACCTCGGAAACACAATTTGCAGCAATTTGAGGAAACTTTTTCATCTAATTCTACAGTAAGCATAGTTCAAATTTTAACATAAAAACGAAGAAATTATTAAACCAACATACCTTAAAGCCTCGACAGACGACACTTCACATAACTGAACACTTTTTAGGGATTGCATGCATTGAAGTCGCTTTAATAATCTTTCAATAATTGTGTTTAAACACCTACACAATAGCTTCTAATTCTTCGTCAACTTAGCTTCCGTAGAATTAACTTTGTTGGCGTCGTCACTCGCCATTTTATCAAAAGGTAAGATTATAGACTCCGATTAATCGCAGACATTCTCAAATTTGTGGTTTATAACTGCTTTTTATTGGCAAACTTAAAAAATATGGTATACTATGCAAAACAAGTGAAGTACAAATAAAGTAATTTTAATACGAACCAAAGATGAACCCCGTAGGTAGATTACCGTAAGCTGCTCCCCTAGCCTCTGTATAGTCGTACTAGTACAATCATTAAATTGAGCAACGCTTGTCCGCTTGTCCTGACTTTTTTTTGGGGGGGGCTCAGCCCCCCCATTCAAAATTTGGGGGGGGCTCAAGCCCCCCCCCCCCCAGCCCCCCCGCTTCCTACGCCTCTGTTTATCGCCATGAAAACGTTCAAAGAATTAACAACATAGTTTGTCATCAAGTTGTCGTTTTCAAATATAGTTTTTAATTTATGTATTATGCATGATTATCATAAAGAGAAAATCTTCATTAAAGGCGTCAGTTTTCAAATTACCGCTTACTTAATAGTGTTAGGCGAAAAAAGAATTATATTTGTGCGCAGGGAAAATTAGGCACTGGAAACGTTAAAGAAGTTATTAACACTTTGAACTCCCTCCCTCCCTCCCTCCCTCCCTCCCTCCCTCCCTCCCTCCCTCCCTCCCTCCCTCCCTCCCTCCCTCCCTCCCTCCCTCCCTCTCTCTCTCTCTCCCTCCCTCCCTCCCTCCCTCCCGCACTCACTCAACCACCCACACACCCACTTCTACGAAGCTCTAAATACAGTGGTTTGTACGTTATGGAGGAAATGCAATTTTTGCTATCGCCATCGACCTGTTTATTGCTGTAGTTTTACCACTGCGTCACAACAACATAATGACAAAAAACTACTTTTGTCATGGCTGTTTTAACTTTCGGAATAGCAGCTGTTTTTGCAATGATTTCTTGGGGTTGCAGATCACGTCGCAAATAAAATTGTTGGGTTTGTTTATGTTTACGCACAATATTTCCCTGGCGTTAGCCATAACAGTCATAACAGTGCTCTACATCATCATTTTTTACTGCGCTCTGAAGCAAGGCAGAAACATTTTAAAACTGAGACAAAGCGTCGGTGCTGAATGTGAAAACTACTCGAGCCGTCTTATTTATTGGATAACTCAAAAAACCTTTCTTTTAGTGTTGTTGTATTATGCAACATATTTACCACCATATATTTATATAACTTATGCTTATCTGGGAAAGAATCAAGGAGGCCTTCACCAGGTCACAGCTAGAACTTGGTTTTACTCATTTCTGTTCAGGCCCGCCCAGAGGGGGGGGGGGGGGGGAACTGGGGCAATTTGCCCCGGGCCCCCAGCTCGAGAGGGGCCCCCTAATTATATTGCTAGCTTACGTTGTAGAGAATCGATAGACGGGGTAGCCAAGCGGCTGTAGTAGGGCGAGGGCCTCCCGACAACTTCAGAACAAATATCGTTTTTCTATATATCACAGATGAAGACCAAATAAGGTTCATCACTTTGCTTTATTTAATCGAATAATCGAACGTAGACTATAGTCTTCCCTCGGCCCAGGCTCTTTGATGTTGAAAATGATAAAGCATTACCGTCAAGCGCAATATCCGCCAAAGTAATTATAAACCTGTTTTGATGGCTGCTCCTAGACGCTACTTATCAGGAGCATCAAAGAGAAAACAAAGCCAAGCACGTCTTGAGAACGAAGCCAAAAACAGGCGAACTTTCGAGGACCTTGGCTGGGGTATATCTACCGAGCAACAGGATAATAACAGCGGACAACAAACTGAAGAAAACACGGTAAACACCTTTGAAGCTAACAGGAGTTGCTCGAGTCAGACGAGTTTGCGTCAGAGCCACGTTCAGATCCATCAAAGTGATTCAGATGAATCAAATCAAGAATCACCGACACAAACACAAACACAGTACGAAGCTGTGGTCCTCGCTCAACAAAGCCGTAGTAGTGCAACTGAGAATCCTGCAAATGTGGAAGATGTTGATGACAGGCATGTCAGGCACGCTGAACCTGCTTCTCAACAGTTTAACTTACCAACCAGTGATCCTGCAACATGGATACAGCTAACACAAGCACAAAGAGATTTAATAGTTCGAAATGGGCCTCCTGAAAATCCGGGTTGCTTTCCACGAGATAGCTCTGGACGGCGTTTTCCTGAAAACACCTTTTTTAGCACCTTGCCCAATGGCGAAAAGGTGCACAGGGATTGGCTTGTGTGGAGTTTATCTGTCCAAGGACTATTCTGCTTTCCTTGTTGTGTTTTTCAAGGTTTTGGTGAACGCCGGGAGCCAAATACATCTCTGCTTGCGAGATCTGAAGGTGGTATCAAAGACAATTGGAGGAAATTGTATGATAAAATTGAAGCCCACCAGCGCAACCCTGTTCATATCTCACGCTATTGTGACTGGAAAAGTCTAGAAGAAACCCTGAAGAAACCTGTGGGAATTGATAGTGCTCTTCAAAAACAATTGGATGCAGAAACTGCAAAATGGCGTGAAATCTTTAGGTGTATTTTAGATGTGGTATTGTTCTTATCTGAACGAAATCTTCCGTTTCGTGGCTCTAGCAGCAAAATAGGAGATTCTCACAATGGGCTTTTCCTTGGTACTTTAGAGCTACTAAGCCGCCATAATAAAGTCTTGGAGCTGCACCTCCAGGACGTTAAACAACACCAAGACGAACAGATTCGCATGCAAGCGCACTATCTCTCCTGGCGCTCACAGAATGAGTTCATTGAGGAGTGTGCGAAACTAGTTCTAGGTACTAATTCTTAAAGAAGTGAAGAAGGCGTTCTACTACAGTATTATTGTTGATGGGACACCCGACGTTTCTCATACAGAACAGATAACTTTTATTTTGAGGTATGTGCATCAAAATGAAGAGAATATTTGGGAGATTGAAGAGCGGTTTTTGAAATTGGAGGATTGCGAGAAGAAGAAAGGACGTGACATAGCAGAACTGATATGTAAAGTGCTGGAAGAACAAGGTATTGACCTCCAAAATTGTAGGGGTCAAGGATACGACAATGGTTCGAACAAGGCTGGAATTTATAGAGGAGCACAAGCAGTAGTTCTACAGAAGAATCCTCAAGCAATATTTTCTCCATGCAGTGCACATAGTCTGAATCTGTGTGGTGTACATGCTGCTGAATCCAGTGTGATAGTGAAGAGCTTCTTTGGAAACATCCAGAAACTGTATAATTTGTTTAGTTCCAGTCCGGCTCGATGGAAAATTCTGCAAGAAACTGCGCATGTTTCTCTGCATAAAATGTCAGTCACCCGTTGGAGTGCAAGAATCGAGGCAGTGAAACCACTAACGAAGAGGCCGAGGGAAATCTTGAAGGCTTTAAGTAGACTTCGTGAAGAGCTAGACTTACCTGCCGATATATGTAATGAAGTCGACTGTCTTGCTCAGTGGTTACAATCATTTCAATATGTTTTACTGGCCACGTTTTGGTTTAAAAGCCTGCAAGCTATTAATGATGTAAGTCTTCTCCTCCAAAGTTCCGAAATCACACTTGATGAAGAATTAAGGCTGATTAAATCACTTCTCAATGGCTTGAAGCGTCTTCGAGAATCGTGGGATCTTATTCTTCAGGAGTCAAAGCTTGTAGCTCATGGCTTGGGTTTTGAAGAGAATTTGAAGAAGAAGAGAAGAAGAATTGTCAGGACTTTCCATGACGAGGACAGGGCCAGTGCGCATGAACATGAAGATGAAGAAATGGATTTCAAAGTCAACGTTTTCAACGTTACTTTGGACACACTTGTCAGTCAAATCACAAATAGGTATCAAATAACGGAAAAGGTAAACAACATGTTTTCCTTCCTTTGGAATCCGACTGCAACTGCAAATGATGAAGACGCCATTACAGTGAAATCTCAAGAGCTTTCAAAATTCTATCCAAAGGACTTGAAAGCAGATGAGGTTATTGAAGAAGTTCGCCAAATCAACAAACTGAAATCGGGTGCTCATCTCTTTGGAGAAGTCTCAAAAGTCTCGTCTCTTTTGTTGTTGAATAGGATTCATGAAAAAGGCCTCCAGAATATATTTCCTCAGATTTGCGTTGCTCTAAGAATTTTTGTGTCCATACCAGTCTCAGTGGCGGCAGGAGAGCGTTCGTTCAGCAAGTTAGCCATCGTAAAGAATTGCCGCCGATCTACAATGGGTCAAGACCGTCTGTCAGGCTTAATTATGCTCTCAGCAGAGCGTGATCTAGCAAGAAAAGTTAATTATGACTCCGTAATCAGTTCATTTGCTTTAAGAATGGCAAGAAAAATAAGAATAAGAGTAGTGTAGCTGCATGTATATATTATTGAAATTATGAAAGTTATCAAACAATATTTTCTGCTTCTCTGCGTTAGTGACTATTTACTGTATTTTGTCCTTAAAGGTTTTATTTTATATGTACATCTTTTACGTCCTTACGAAAATTTGCGTTGTCATTTCACATGTAAAACTGAAACATTTTCACTTAAATATCCTTATATCCGATTTATCCGTAAAATGGCATGCGAAATTTTTGCAAGAGGGGCCCCAATTCTTTATTTTGCCCCGGGCCCCCTTTAGCCTCTGTGCAGGCCTGTTTCTGTTTCTTAGTTCTTGTGCTAATTCTTTTGTTTACGCTCTGCGGACGAAGAGATTCAAGGCAGCTTTTTATAAAAAGGTATGGTCAAAGACGACGTGTCGTTAATATTGTAGTCCAGGATTACAGGATATCTGACAAGCAACTCTCTGTCGCCACACAACAAGGAATTACAATAAAGACGAATAAGTGACAATTTGTTTTCTAATCTACAAATCTTGAGTCTTAGCGAAAGAACTGGGGAAAAATAGGAAACAGTTTTGGAGAAGAACTAGATGTTTTGGCTGATTGTACGTGTGTATATAGCTTTTAAAGTTAACATATAGTATATAAAATAAAATAAATACAAGTCTTGTTTTCTTACAGCTAGCTTCAGGCAGATATGTGGACGCAATCGGCGCTATATTTCATTGTTCTTCGAAATCTTCTCGCTTCATTCATTCATCTTTAAGCTTTAGGGGAGCACGTGTGCTGTTAGCGCGCTAGTCCAAAGTTAAACCAGGTTAGAGGTAGTACTTGGATGGGTGACTCAGCAGGGCCGCATTAACAGATTATGGGGCCCTGGGCAGAGAGATATGATGGGGCCCCTATATAGGAAAATGTTGGGAAAGGCGGAAATAGGATTTTTGGAAAATAGGTTAAGAATTGTTTAAAACCCAAATATTAGTAACATAGTAACCCTAATAATAGTAACCCTAATATAACGGGTAATATATAGTAACCCTATTATAACAAGTTTTGATATTTAAGAAATGGTTCATGGTTTGGCGTGCTCCATCGAGTTATGGATGCACGCGGGAAGTTCGGAGAGCACGAAAAAAGCGTTAAGAGTTGGTCTAAGCATAGCCGAGAACAGCGTTGACGTTGTAAGTGGTCCCATGCATATTGAAGTTAATTCTATAGCGTCTGTATGTACAGGGTCAATTAATATGTTTCTTTTCCTTGCATAGAATAGGTTATAAATAGAATATGGCAGAACAACATGTCAACATCTCTAAATATAAGAGCCGCCATGTTTCCGGTTTACTGCTTCCGGCGGTCTCCAAGTGTAGTACCCAAACCCTTCTCGAGCGAAATAAAGCAAATTTCATTATCTTGTGGGTCGGGAAGGAAAGTTGTACAGCACATATATCGTTGCAATTTTCACGAGACTATTTAATCGGCACATTATATTCAGTATGTACATTGTGCAGATACTAAAAACTCAAAATCCAAATATTCTTTAAGTCGTTTCACAATTAATAAACTTTTTTTTTCTCATTGGGCCGGGGGCCCCCGCTCACGCGGGGCCCTGGGCAGCTGCCCCTTTTGTCCATAGGGTAAAGTGGCCCTGGGTGACCGCTTGGGAATGACCCCCTGCTTCGATCGTACCCTGGGTACGAGGAAGAATGACACCGTTGTCGAGCTTGGAACTCATGTGAGTATAACACACTGATCTCAAACTGGATAGGGCATTAAGCAACACCGCTGCCAAACGTTTGCGCATGCGTGAATTCGCTAGAATAAATATCAAGAGAAGCCGTGGCGACAACAACCAGACAGCAGACTAAGTAAGACTCGACTATTCATTTGTGTTTTTAAAAATGGGTAAAGAAAATTACAAAGGGGTAATTTCAGAATATGTTACAATATTGACAAAGAAGCCATGTGCAAATTATCTACCTTATCTTTTCGGTAGTATGCTTATAATTTTAACTTTTGTATCGGACTCTCGGACCAGTCCAAATATTTCAGTGTTCGCCCGCTCTTTTTCTGAAAACGAGCTTGGACGTCGCGCATGCGCAAAACGCTTGGCAGCGGTGTTCCACTGACCTCTAATAACTCGGCCGATCCGAACATTGTACCTAATAAACTACTAGACATTATATACACATTGTATCCAGTAAGTTACTGGAAATTGTTTAATAAAGAGGTTATTAATGAAACCCTTCCCCCCCGGAACCCCTAACCCTAACCCTCAAAAATGTCCATTTCCCGGGGGTAATCCTAACCCTAACTTGAAAAGTGTCGGGGGTTTTTTTTAACACGAGAAAACATGATGAAAGCACGAGGCCGAAGGCCGAGTGGTTTTATTGTTTTCGAGTGTTTGGATTCCCCTGATGAACAACGATAAACGAGATGTTGATATGGCATCTCAATCGAGCGATTTCAATAACAAAATACAATTAAAATAAACCCTCAAGAGATTTTATTATTGAGTGTGTGTAAAATTTATTCATACAGCAACTTGTTTATTTTGCATAGATAATTAAGATCTTAAGAATTAGATGAACACCGGTTTTCATCTAATATCTTGGGCTTTCCTGGCGTATCCAACGTCAATCAGGTGATTGAATGGACCATTGTAATTGGCTGATTATCTCACGAATTATTAATGATTTGAGATTGATGTTTCCGCCACTAATAAAGACGATAATCTCACATGTATGATTATTTATGATAATCTTACATGTGTCGATTATCGTGAAACGTATTAGAGTTTACTGCTCTATTTCTGTGGGGAAATAGGACTATTGTTTTTATATAATAAACAGAACAATACATGAATGCTTGGAAATATGAAATTTATTTCTCGTGTTGACCAAGATATCTCACTCGTTCGCTTTGCTCACTCGTGAGATATCCTAGTCAACACTCGAAATAAATTTCATACTTCCGCGCATCCATGTATTATTACCTTTGGTATTAAAGCATAAGTATTTACAAAGCCTTGAAGTATATAGTTGACAATTTCGGACTGTATTTGCTTGTATTTTCCTTGGTTTTTTTTCAGATAACAGTAAATTGCCATATGACAATTGTATATCAAGAGGCTTACAGTCAAACCAGGTGTTCTTTACCGCAACACGGCGATTTCTTGGCAAGTTGCTAAAAATTCGCATTTTCAATATCGGACTTCACATAACATGAAGTTTACTTAGAGTTAGTTGTTCTGACTTTCAATAGAACTTCATATTATGTGATGTTCGATATTTAAATGCGAATTTTTAGCAACTTTCTAGGTGCAATGTTGCTATCAACATTGCAAGGTCGCGCGGAAAAGAACATCCGGTTTGACTGTACTCGCGGCCAGCTTCGTTCCCAAAGCCTTTTCGAAATTAGGTGCGCGGGAAAAGGCCCATGTTGTGGCCGAAGGTAATATGTTCCCGGATCGTGGTAACTGCATGTTTGAATAAAAAAGTTATTTATCGAGTTTGTAGTTTACGGCGTTCTCGGTTGTGGCCGGGGAAGCGGAACAGCGATTTAATGTGATGGAGATTTTAGCAAGCTTAATTTGTGTTTGATGTTTCACAGCACCATAAATACTGTGTGTAATAATTTAATTTAGTATGCAAAATCATTCTGAGTAATGGCGATCCCGTGCGAGAAGTTCATTGTAATGGGCGGTCTCATCAGTCCCATTGGTGGTTCCGTTGAAGCTATTTGATTATAACTGGCACAGAAATATGAATAATTACGTTTCCAGAGGAACATTTAAGCAAATCAATCAACCAATGAAAATGCAGAGTCCACCAGCCGATGCCGAGGCCTTTTCCCGCCCTCCTAATTTCAAAAAGGCCCTGGGAACGAGGTTGACTACTGTAGTTGAGTAGAGCTTTTCTCTATATTTATGGTTCGTTCGTCACTCGGTGTATCACTGTCCCAAAATAATTATTCATCCAATTATTTGACCTATGTAATTGGACAAATTTAGTCCCAAACTGGAACTTGTATTTCTGAACGCCGATTATACTTTCTGACCATTGAGCTATGAGTAATGAGACTAAAGGCCCGGTCAAACGAGGATGAGAGTTGATGAAAGCCGATGAGAGTTGCAACTCTCGGTCGCGTTTGACCATCAACTCTCATCGACTCTCATGCACTCTTATCAACTCTCATCAACTTTGAGCTGGTTCAAATTTTAATGAGAGTTGATGGACGTTTTTGCTCGTTTGACCGGTCATCATGAGAGTTGGCATATGAGAGTTGATGAGAGTTTGGTACTTTGTTTACCTCGAAATTCGTTCCTAGTCTCCCTGCTACGTGCGGTAAATCCTACAACTCTCGTCAACTCTCATGGTCAACTCTCATGGTCAACTCTCATCAACTCTCATCCTCGTTTGACCGGGGCATGAGAGTTGAGAAAACTCTCAGACAAACTCTAGCTTGCCACCTCTCATCAACTCTCATCCTCGTTTGACCAGGGCTTAAGAAGGCAGATTTAATATAAGTTATACATTCGACTCGGGGTTTGTATACTAGTTCAAAATCTGCAGCCTTGAACACATGGATAAGAGAGTTCACACTTGCTAAACACATTGTATTTATAGTATAATGAGCAATCGGCAAAAGCAGCGTTTGGGTTCAATCATGCACTCGATATTACGAACGTAAAACAAAAGATATGTGCACTTCAGGCCACCCTCAACACAAATCACTGCTTTGACGTTCGTCGTGTCTCCAGACAGTTCTAGGGACTGTGATGTTTTAAAATACAATTATCTGCATTTATGTGACTGGAAAACATTTTATTTAAAAAAATAATTTACACTGCGCATGCCATGCGAAGAGTTTATTATATGGTTATTCAATTATTAAGCGCATACTATTATATATATTTATAAAATAAGGTGTCCTCTACGCACGCTCTGATTGACTGGGCTCCGTGCATTTATAAGTGTATGAAGATCATGAATGACGTAAAATGGCGTGGTGTGGCGTAGGATGGCGTCACCTGGCGGGAAAATCTAGCGAACATTCAAAACTATCCCACTTTTAGCTTTTTAGCTTGTTTTTTCTTCCTCTTATTTCATAAAACACACCGCTCCTGTGCATATGTACTCTTATAAAGGTTATATATAGTTATATCTTGGCGAGTTCCTGCAATCACTCCCGTGCAAAAAGCGTTATGGTTTTCAAAATACTATAGAGATTTTGGGAATTTTTTTAAACTCATATAAGTGAGGTTTCGAGGAAATTCCAAAAATTTTTTTGGATTTCTCTTGATTTTTAAAGTGTTTTGTTTTTTTTTATTTCGAAGACTTTTAAAGGGTCTTAGGATCTGCAGGGATTTCTGGGTTTTTAAGGATTTTTCAGCGAGGTGTACGAGATTTTTGAGAGTGATACATTCCACGGGTTCTTGTACGTTTATGGAATATACAGTGACCATGCTTTACTATAATATATACAATTGTTCTTGAGATAAAGCACTCCAACCCTGGGTATCATGAATCATTAGAAAATTCCGGAATGTTGTCCCTTTACTAGATTGAAACTAAGTGCAGGTACCAGTAGAAGAGTTTACTTTGTTTCGATAAGCATTGAGATATTTCTGCAGTTTTCGATGCCACTTTATGGCTTTTATTCTGTTATCAATAACCAGCTCTGATCCACTGCGAAAGCCCATGAGCACGAATTCCTTGCCAAGGAACAACCTGGGACAGAAACAGCCTTCGCTGGGTTGCAGCCACAAGAAAGGCAACGTGTACTTAGTTGTCAATGCAATAGCATTACTGTTCGTCGTATTCCGGTAGTCAGCCACGACATTCAATTCCACATACTTTTTGACGATTTTCTTTTGTCTGACCAAATTGTATCTGAGAACTTTACCATGGATAACTATATCGACAGAAAGAAACATAGGAAACGCTTATAAACAATTGTTTCCGACAGGATATATTTTCAAAAAAAATAAATAACTGCAAAATACCAAATATGTGTTGTGTTGTGTTGTGTTGTGTTGTGTTGTGTTGTGTTGTGTTGTGTTGTGTTGTGTTGTGTTACGTTGCGTTGCGTTGCATTGTCTTGTGTGTTGTGTTGCGCTATTACTTACCAAAATCAAATTGTTGGCGACAGAGACTTCCACTGGAAAGGTCTTTGATTTTGGCTTGAGCATGAAGGAAATTGCACACTGGATCTAGGCGTAATTTGAATTTATTGAATTTTCTAGCTATATAGATGTGTATTATGACGCTATTTCCAATTTTCATGGTATAATAGCGTAAGATCTATACAAACCAAATGCAAAACCGACGCGACTCGATCAGTTTCTCATTTTTCAAAAGCGGATAAAATCGTTTTTACTTCAGAATAACGCATCATCAATATACTCCCTTTCGCAGATGACCTACGTAGCATCGAAAATTTGGTTTGGAAAGAATTTGGTTTTAAATATTTTATTCATTTTTGAAAAACTGAAAAATCGCGTCGCGTTATCGAGCCGCGTTCGGTGTTTCTGGAGCATTAGAGTTATTATAGACCAAAGAGTGGTTTAGCGTGCCAAGGTTACTTAAGACAAGCAGATATCAGACAATGCTAAAAGGATTTTTGGTGTAAAAAAATTCGAGCGTTAGGTTATATACGTTTCAAGACCAAACCGAGATCAGTTGTGAAAACGCAACATCATGAGACCTTCCGGCTGGAACCGAGCCCGCAAGCCAGCAATACTGCACTGTGCAGTGCTCTGACAACTGAGCTATACAGAGGTTATTGCAAAGAGCTTAGCCATGCCACGAGTTTTGTGTATACATAGTCAATCGAGATATGGTCTGGAAACTCAGCTAAAGTCTTTGGTCTATCTTTTTGTTCGCCTTTATGCATTTTTGTGCACGGTGCACGGTCACTGAACACATTGTATTTTAGTATAATGAACGAATTGTCCAATAGCAACGTTTCAGTTCAATCACTCAACCGTGCTATTTAAATATTAATAAACCTAAAACAAAGGTTGTGCACGGTGTAAGGTACGGTTCAACATAAAATCACAGCTCATTATAGGCGCTTTGAAGTTTGCCGAGTTCCCAGACCATATCTCGATTGACTATGGTGTATATAATGGTGGTACAAAATAGAACTTGAGATAGTTTAATGCTAGCTTAGTTCACATGTTCCTCGCAGAAACTTCCACATCTGCACGGGCTTCCAATATGTTCAATATGAGGTGTAACACGAGATGCATGCATGCATTTAACTTCTGATTTAAAACTACTTGTGACGGCTAAATCGTATTTTTACACATTTTTTCCCGAATCCTTAATTACAACTGGTCAGAAACCTGGTAAGAATTCTCGATATTTGCAGGTATATTTGCAGATAGATATTCTGGAGGTATTATCTGCATTCTGCCGGAAAAAGGACCTATCATGCATGTGCTGATGTGAATCTGTCCAGCTAGGCAAACTGAAGAAAAGCGCGGGGGAAAGATGCAACTGTCTTTGAATTGCGTTTTTTGAACGTGTTTTAGTTCTGAAGGAGTGATATTTTTTGCATTTTCAACTGAAAATGTATAATAAACAATTACTGAATTCGACTTTTTTTTATATCAAGAATTATCAAGGTCTCAGACCGTATTCTCAGCTTCAGCTTTCGGCAGATAACACAGCCCTTGATAATTCTTCATATCAAAAAAATCTCATCCATTTATAATGTGCATCCCCACTTTAACAAAACCCTGGATAAGCCACTGTCTATATAACTCGATCGCAAAGGGCTTCTACTCTGTAAATTGAGATGCATACCATCACTTCCTTGAGTAGTGCTTCTTCTTTCAATTCGACCTAAAAAGACAAGAACGAAATTGATTGGCATCAATATGGCGATGTCTGAATGCCAAAACATTACCAGAAATTTGGGTCATTTGTGCCGCTGCTATCAGTCAGCGGCTATATCCGCCTAATAATATAATTATGTATTCTAGAATTTCCAATGAGTGTGATTCTACTGTATTCTAGTGTTTCTGATTATTCAGGTCACTCAGTTCTTTAGAATTCGCCTAAATCGTGCATGTATGTATAATATAAACAACCTGTAAACGACGATAAGGATTAATATTATCGCAGATACAAACGCCACACAACATGCTTTCTTTGTCAACAGTAAACATTGTTTACAATATAGACGTGTTTGTTTAATACCATGTACTTCTTGCTAGAATTCTTCACAATAATTTTCTGGTTCTTCGAAAACTCAGTGTACAACAAACGAAACTTTAACAAGACGTTCATAAGCGAGTTTGCCGACAAGAAAGTTTGCATCATCGCGACGGAAAACCGTTAGCCAATAAGAATGCTGATACGATATTTTTTCACTAGTGAAAAATATCGTATGATTGACGAGCATCAAAGAAATTTGAAAGAAAATGAGTTTTATTCAGTCTCATTCATTACATGGAAATCAAGTTATCACGGCATGTGAATGAAGGAAGTAAAAAGACGAGAGATAAATGCAACCTCGTTCCCAGGTCTTTTTCAAATTGGTAGGGCGGGAAAGGGCCCTGGCATTGGATGGTGGACTCTGCATTTCCATTGGTTGATTGCTTTTCTTGAACATTCCTCGCGAAACATACTTATGCATATAGTTTTGTGCCAGTTATGATCAAATAGCTTCAACGAGACGGCCAAACGGGACCGCCATTACAATGAACTTCTCCCAGGACTGCCTTACTCAGAACGATTTTGCATACTAAACTAAATTGCTAATTTATTACACCCAGTATTTCTGGGTGCTGTGACCAGCCAATGCCAAGGACCTTTTCCCGGCCTCCCAATTTCAAAAAGGCCCTGGGAACGAGGTTGGGATGAATGCAACAAAACTGCGGATCTTTCAGAACGACGACAAAATGACACAATACCCATGACGTTCTACATTCTTTCTTTAAACAAGTCAAAGAACCAGCACACTTGCCTCCTCCTGGGAAAAAAGATTCTGAAAGCCGTAATATATTGTAGAGTGTTGTATTTAATAAAATGAAAACCAGTAGTTAAAGTATGCTATTCTCACGGCACATCCGGGCCTTGAGCAATGTCACGCAACAAGCCATGCAGTCCATCCAGAGTTTCGGATTTAGATTCAGAAATAGATAAAATCCAGTTCATTAATGAAGCATAACGCCGAATGTAAAGTCGCTTGGAACCACATTTCTATTCTTCGAAGACATTTTTTTTAATTTTTGAACGTAACTAATCATTTTTATACAATAATTTGAATACTATGTGCGTTTTTATGGTCGATAGCCATATGATCAATAAAAGGACAGATGCACAGATTACGTCATTGACGTGGTCTGATTTCTCTAAACCAATCACGGATCTCACTGCAATATCACGAGCCAATGACGTTGCTTGATTTGTATAGATCATGGATCACGTCAGATGAAGTGATTTATCTTCTTCAATACCCGGCCGGAAATTCGCCGGGAAAATTTAGTAAGTCTGGTAAAACATAATTTTTCTATTTTTTATTGTATAAAACAAATAGATTCCATTTTTTTGTTGTCTGTTCAGTTATAGATGCACAGAGGGCGTCACAACGTGGTACGAACATCAGTGACCCACTCGACTACGTCTCGTGGTTCACAAGTGCTGCGTATAGCCAGTCTTTTACGGATTTCCATCCAGTTCTTTTTGTCGCGCGCTCGATTTTCTATTCTACAAAGAGTCGGTCGCGCGACATAAGGAATGACGGAAATCCGCCTTTGCAAAGTATAGAAAAACTTATAAGTGATGAACTGCCAAGATTTTCATAGAGAGAACAAATTGATACGGACGTTTCGAACCAAAACTCTTATGAATTATATTTAAACAGTTTATTTGAAAAAGACGTTTTATCCAGAATCTCTCTTGTCAAAGATCTGCGACTGCGCAGTTAAACGCCGAACTGGCTTATTTTATTTTATACACACACAAAAACACAACAACTAATTATAGGTCTATCGACACAATCGGATTTGTTGAACTCATGAAATCAGATCGCGTGATATTCTTTTAGTTTTAAAGTGGCTTTTCGAAACTCGGATCTGATAAATTGGATCCTGTCAACAGTGAATCAAGATCCAAGAATTGAAACCTGTAATCCGCGATATTCGATAGACTGATGCATGACTCGAGTTGCACATGCGTTAAAAACCCCCCCAACCTTTTCACGAGAAAAACACAAAGGAAATTATTACTATACATATGTCAGTGATAAAGATACGCTCAAAATTCCCTCGGGTTTTTAGGTCATAAATATGTCAAAAGTATCAATTAATAGAAATTGAAAATATTGAAATGTTGAAACATTGGATTTGTGCAATGAACAACTAATGAAATAGGGTATATTATAAGTAATATTGGGCATTTCACTCGATTACATAGTCGTATTTAGAGCCGTTCAAAAAACTGGAAGCTCGGGTTTTATCAGTTTTAACTTGACTTATAAACTGGAACATCCCTCATTGGTCCACTACAGGAGGAAACCGGGCTATCTGGAGGAAACCTGTGGTGTTTGGTGTGGTTAGGCTCGAAACACTGCGTCTCACACGTGGCCAAGGTGAAATTTCAATCGGATACTGCACGGAGCAGGTGAATAGGTTTGATTCCTAATCACACCCGTCACTCGAGTCAAGGTGAAAGGGACGAGCGCTAACTACTGGGTACTGTGCCACTAAAACAGTTTGCTATCCCCTCGTATTTTAATTACGTAATGTTTAAGTAACGTATGTTACTTGAGTGAGTTATCTTATAGTTATAGCAAGCCAGAGACCCTGCAGGAAAATAGTAACCTGGCGGTCTCGCGGCTCAAATGATACATGATTATCGTTCAGATCCGAAAATCGTAGTCGTAAATAAGTGCATGCGGATACGTTAAATGAACGAATTATTCCAAGGGAAATAACTTACGTTTTATTTTTATGACCCCCAACTTCCCAGGACAGACACTGGCACGGTATTTGCAAAAACCACGAATCTTGAATGTGTGACTTGCTCTTTCTAAAAACAGAACATATATATGCAGCATTATTTTCATTTCAAGCCAAAGGTTAACGAGCTTTGTCAAATGACTGTCATCATTATGATAATATGATTGGTGTTGAAATATAGTTTGTAGTTTTCAATAACAGGAAGGAAACTTTCCAAAAAAAGTCTGTTTTTTTAGTTTTGGTTCTAACATGATATAACATCACATTTGTTTTGAAAAAGTGCTCTTTACAACATGATACGGGAGAATAAAGCAATAACTTGGCGTTGGGAAAGCATATATAGTGTTTATAATATGAACCAACAAAAGTCATGTTAACATAAACATTATCATCAATACATAAATATCAAAACAAGATGGTGCTAAACTGCCAAGATTTTTTGGAACGAACTACTGACGTTCCGAGCGGAGCCCTTCATCAGGGTAAATTTAATTACGTCAGAATTTCGTTCCAAAAAATATCGGCAGTTTACCGCCATTCGCTTTGCCATATTTGCCATATTCGAAACACTGCATGGCAACACTATGTATACGTTTTTACACTCTCGAATATAAAACATGCTTTTCTATATAGAATGAATCGTACAATACATTGTATATATATAGTACAGGGCTTTCAGTTCTTTGTGAAGCCATGGCTTATCTAGCCTGTGTGCAGCCTCTAGGCAATGGCGAACTTGATGCTCCAGAATGTTATCTCTGACGTTCAGAGGAAGGATTTTTTATAAGAAAACTATAAAGCTCAGGCGATTTTAGGTGTGGTTTGACGAAAAGGTTCGGCGAATTTCGCCAGTCGCCGGCCTAAACTGAAAGCCCCGATATAGTGACCGAACTGCAAATGTAGTTGTGCTAATGGCCTTCCTGTTTGCGAGTGTTGTTTTCAAGAGGGCGGTTTGACATTTGACCGCGTATATTGACGATAAGTTGAATACAATGTATGGCAGAACCGAAATCTCAGTCCAATCAAACATAATTATATATTGACAACATGCACGGGTGGGCTGCTCGCCTGTTTGTCACTTCGTCCTATTGTTCGTTTGTTTAGCAATACCGCCAAAGTAATATAAAGTGTCGGACGTCGTTCTTCCTCTACCTTATATTCTTTGGTGTTTTGTCGCAACAACATTGATACCGCGAATCGCTGTTTTCTTTGTGTCGTCGGCGAAAAACTTGCGGCAATGTAAATTCCTGAGTTCAATTACGTGTTTGTTTCTTCCGTCCTGAGGCAAGTCATGGGCAAATATGACAAGCTCGTTGCAAACACGTAAACTGCATAGCTGCATGCAATGCATGTTAATTAACAGAACACAAAACCGAAAGTTTACTTTCAAAAAAGGTCGTATATATGCCTGGACGAAGCAAACTGTCACTTCCTCCTCAGAATAAGGCGGATTATATATACTATCGAAAACGCATCAGGGTGGTTCGACAACGCCAAACTGTTCGTGTATTTGAGCGCATATTATGTAAACAGTGTTGTTTTTGTACTTCGTTTTTGTATTTACAAGTTTTAGTTTAAATGTTTTTTTTGAGTGCATGGGGGGTTATCAGGCATCAGGGTAAAACATGGACTGGACTATTTTTGGACTATTTTGGACCATTTTTTGGACTATTTTTGATCAAATTAAAACTGTTTGCGCTACTAATGCGGTAGTAAAATAAGTCGATACAAGTATCGTGAGACGTACGCTGTTTATAGTCATAGCTCAATACAAAGAAAAATGGACATGCGCAATGTTGACTTGAAAGGTCCATGCAGTACGGATGTGATGATGGAAAGAAATTTGGTGCCATAGCCTTTACGTTCTGTGTGGTACCAATGTTGTAAACACCAAATATATGATAACCCCGGGTAAAACATGGACTGGACTATTTTTGGACCAATTTTTGGACTATTTTTTGGATCAGTTTTTGCGTCTCATGCGTCTCATTTTTCATCTCAATTTTTTGGGTGAAAACTCTACATTGCTATTAGGCTATAGTATAGTAACAATGACCAAAGCTGCATAATTTTTATCTTTTGACTTGTAACTATATCCGCGTATATCTACGTCTATATGCATTAACACTTTGAGGCCTGGACCTCTCCCAGTGCATGTTCTGCGGAAATTCCTTTGCTTTTCATATTATACTTACTTTAAAGTAGGTTCAATTGATGGAGTAGCTACGTTTTATAATAATGCAAGACAAGCACACAAAAAACACATAATTACTTGCGTTTTGTCTTTTGTGTAAAAAAGACGAGTGTCGATCTTAACAGATTACCTGATTTTAACGCCTTATCTTATACCTATCGCTTTAAGAGGATTTCTTGCAGGGCGGTCTGTCTCCGGCATTACGTACAGATAACTGAAAGTCTGACGACGAGTCTTTAGTATTTTATTCTGGCTAACGCCAGACGATTTAATTCAGCATAATGCGTTCAAACTTGAATCAATTAAACAATTAAAAGTTGGAAATTGTGATTTAGTGTTTAACTACTGGCTATAAACTCTGGCTTTAAATTATGTCCGCCCATTTTATTTATATCATTTACTCATTTTAGATCTATACCTATGGCTATACCGCAGACTGTGAAGTGCAAACCACACAACAGCAAGTTTTGTGTTCCGTAAAAGGGTTCCTTATAAGTAATGAAATCTTAATCTGCGCATTTCGACTAAATATATATCCTCCGCAAACAAAAACCGAAACTAGTTTGCTTGAGCAGGTTTCAGATAGTTGTTGAACGAGAAGACGATGGCCTGAAGACTTATTTACTTGCTGCATAAATCATAACAAAAGGCAAACATTTTTAAACGTTAAGTTGTATCTACGATTTTAACAATTTTTTTATATGAAATTAACAAACAATGAAAAAAAATGAATACATCTATTGTACTACTAGTGATACTCCATTGTTTGTTTTTCACTGATTTCGAACTGAATAGAATTACTAGAAAAATTTAATTAATACGGTACGAAGTTATCAAAACGAATAACAATTAAGAACAAAGGCATCAAAAACAAATTCCACGAATTACAATACTTCGCGCGCACAAGTAAACCGTTCGCATGTAAGTTGTAAAGTTGTTGTACGCCCGGAATTTGGGGACGACAACGTCGTAGTAAAACCGATTAGGGTAAGGTATCACTTGAAGTTCAAAAAAAGTCTTAAATGTACGATTATCTTACTAGAACAACAGACAATATATTAGTATGGATACTTACGTTTAGGAGGAATGGTTACGTTCAGTTCCATACGACGTCCTTCCCCCATCAGGTAGAGCGTTTTGCTTGTTGGGTTTGTCCAGCGAACGACGTCGCCCACACGAATGTTCACATCAAGGTCACAAAACGTACTGAGTGCCAAGTCGTGGATATTTTCGCCGTGGGCTAACCGGTATACACCGATAACCAAAAGAAACCAAAGGCCCATCATGGTTCGACTCAAAATGCTTTGAAAATTCTGACGCTGAGATGGTTACTTTTCTCGTAGTATTTCAGCTATGCAAGAAACTCGCGTGTACGTACGTCTATTTATAGGCTCTTGTACACTATCTGGCTTATCGGCACTCGTTGAAATTAGTCTAATCTGTCCGCAGCTTTAAACTTCACCGAATATTTGAGTGGATCAGGAAATTGCCTCACACGTTTAACAACGCAATTATAGATGCCACAGCATCGGAACTAGTTAAGTAGGTGCGCAAGTCCCGTTTGGGAAACGACATATATGAATTTGAACGTTTGGTAGCAACATCTTAGAAAAGCTCGCAAAAAACTCCTCTCGATACAAATGTACTCCCCCTCCACCGTGGGAATTTTATAAACGTGTTCATCTTATCGTAACAGCACATTGCCTATATTGTGCAATTTATATCTGTACGCCCACTGAATTACACATTTAAATAAAAAGACGAATAGAATTGGACTGGATACTTAGTCTTTTCATAGTTAATAACTACACTCTTTCGAATTCAATGATCTTTTTTGTTCATCACATGAGAAAACGATTTTCGTCGTTTGCATGAGTCAGTCTTGGAGGCAAGAAAAACGAAATCTGCACGGATCTTCTCCATGTGTCAAGATTACTTAAATACCACAAAAACAATGTTATTGTTATTTGAACAGTTTACGGATGTATACATTCTTTGGATCGATTCTTGCACTTATGCATAAGAAGGATGTATCATGACTTTTGCGGCGTCTCTAATTGCTTGTCAGTTTGCAGTTTCCGTCAGGTTTGCGTTCCTTTTAAAAGAAGGCGTATACTGCCGTTTTATAGACGATGCCCGCGCAAGTACACGAAAATAAACAATCATTTTTTACAACGTCCGAATGCAATTGAAGACACCTGTATAACAGATGCGCAACATGCTAACATTCTGCGTCATATTCTTTGACCGAAACGGGAAAAATATGTTGCAATGACCCAGTGAGTGTGTTCCTCTTCATTAGATCTAACTCAGTTAATGCATAGCCATTGATGGGTGTTCAAAAATACGTCCGCAGTCACAGTTACAATAAAAGGACACGGATAGCCGTTACTGGACTAGCATACTAAATATAAAATCAAACGTCAAGTCATTTCTTGTTTGTTCAGTGTTTTAAATCTAGTTTACCGTGTAAATAGTACCACGCATTTGAACGCTGTAATTAACAAACCCATTTTCCCTTATAATCAAATAGGAAGTATCTGCACAAGGAAAGACATTGTCAAGATAATGCGTCAAGTCCACGGCTTAGCTAGAATAATACATCAACACAGTCACATTACCATCTTGTAAATCCCTATCCCAACTTGTGTATATATGTACAGAAAATTTCATGATTTTCTTGAAATGAATAGAAGTTGTAGACTCAAGCGGAGTTCGCGCCTGACCATATGAGCCGACTGGAAATAGTGTGTAGAATATATATATTATATACCAGACCGGGACCAGTTGCGAAAAATGCAACTACACAGGCCTTCCAGCAGGAATTGAACCCACGACCTTGCGATTCTAGTGCAATGTTCTGACCACTGAGTCACGGAGGCCGTCGCCGAGAGCTTGATCGCGAGTTCTGTATATATTAAGTCCCTAGAACATGCTATGTAATCGAGTGAAATGCCCAATATTACTGGAAATAGTGTGCTCGTTTTATCCAATTAAACGGCCATTGAGCCACTGGAACTCAGATGGTACACCGAGGTTGTTTTCGATATTTTTTTTTCTCTGAGTTTATACTTACGACAGCTTGTACAGCAAAAAAACATACGAAACAAACTTTACCAACTCAAGCTAAAAACACTAATAACATACAAAAAACAGATATGTTTTAATTGACATTTATGAAATTCATTAATAATTCATGACGAAAATTCAAAAGAAATGAATGTTTAATCACCATCTTTAAATACGGATAAAACATTGATTAATAAAACATCAAAGTTAATAGGCACTAGTGGCTCAAATTCAGCTTTTTCTGAGTTTAAATTATCTTATTTAACCTTTTCTACGACTCTTAAACAAAGTGTTCATCATTTACACTTACAATTTGAAGTTAAAATAT
Source organism: Corallium rubrum (assembly GCA_964035015.1). Lineage (NCBI taxonomy): Eukaryota > Metazoa > Cnidaria > Anthozoa > Scleralcyonacea > Coralliidae > Corallium > Corallium rubrum. Next base: position 47,361,565 of record OZ035997.1, read on the forward strand.
TCGCGTCCGATCTTTATGGGCATCTCCAATGGCTAGCCTTCGGCTCATAAAGATCGGCCGCTCATATTTTAACTATTATACTTATCAAGCAGGTCAGTGACATTTTTTTATTGTTTTAGACGTTTTATCTCATGCATGCAGCATGCGTGCGAGTTAAGATATAGAATGGCAGTACACAGTAACGAGTTCGGGTCGGAAACGCCTTGATTAGAGAAAATTATCAGGTGAGGTAAAGAATATTGTAGAAACCACATGATTTCTTACACTGCTAAGTCAACCGAAAAGTTCGGCCGACTAGAGCGGGATTTGAACTCGCACCTTCGGGATTCCGGTCCGTCGCTCTACCTGTTGAGCTATCGAGCCGCACAGGGATTCGAGACGAGTTTTATTCAACTTAAGTGCACGAGATATTCTCGCGACAACTTAACACTTATCCGTGAGGAAGTGCAGTGTTTCAATTCTATTACAGAACCATCCTCATGAAGAGAAACGTGAGAAAAATTTTCATGATTTCCTTACACTGCTAAAGTCAACCGAAAAACTAAAAACTCTTTCGCTTGGAAAAACTAGCGTTTAACTCTACACTTGCATAATTTTATTCCTTTCTATTTCAATATACATCCTGTAGCTGTTATGAAAAAAGCATTTAAGAAATTGTTCATGGTCTGGCGTGCTCCGTCGAGTTATGGATGCACGCGAGAAGTTGGGGGAGCATGAAAAAAGCGTAAGAGTTGGTCGAGGCGATAACCGCGAAAGAGCAACTCTAGACTTGCAGTGTTTTCCCAGTCCCATTTTCTAACTTCTCATGCAAGTGCATCCATAACTCAATGGAGCACGCCAAACTATGAACCATTTCTTTTATAACATGGAATAAAACTCAAAAAAATTAATTGTGTTTTCTGTTTATTTGTTGCTTGGACCCATAGTCAATCGAGATATGGTCTGGGAACTCGGCAAACTTCAAAGCGCCTATAATGAGCTGTGATTTTATGTTGAACCGTACCTTACACCGTGCACAACCTTTGTTTTAGGTTTATTAATATTTAAATAGCACGGTTGAGTGATTGAACTGAAACGTTGCTATTGGACAATTCGTTCATTATACTAAAATACAATGTGTTCAGTGACCGTGCACCGTGCACAAAAATGCATAAAGGCGAACAAAAAGATAGACCAAAGACTTTAGCTGAGTTTCCAGACCATATCTCGATTGACTATGTTGGACCTCTTACATTTTAAATTTTCCAAGGCCTCCACCTAATCTTTAAATGTTGCCACAGACCAGTTGATACTTTGTTTACTTTACTTTTGGTCGGTGTCTTCTTTCTTTTTCCAAAAATGTTTTCCCGCGCTTTTTCCCCCGTGCTTCATCAAAAAATGGAACACGCACGACACCAATCCGTAAACGTTGTATTAAATCTACGTTATAATCCCTTAGTCTCGTGGTAGAAGTGTCACATTATATTGAATTTCATGATGTACAACTATATATGCATGCAGTGTTAACTCAACTCGAAGTCGAAAACAAGTGAAAGATGATCTGACGGAAAACTAATACTTGGCAAAGCCGAGCTCCCAATGACATCCTGCGAAGGAGTTTCAAGATAATTGCGCACAACAAACGTTGATGAATGCCAAACATAGTCAATCGTACGTCGCACCTCCCCACTGGGTCGGTATTTCCACGTTGTAAAAGCAGGTTCGGATTTGGCGGCACTAAAGTATGCGCTCTCCAACTTATTGTTTCGCATTTCCTTATAGACCGGTTCATCGGATGTCGCGTTGAAGTCGCCACACAAGACAACAGGCAACACCTCAGTGTCGCTGCCCATTTCTCTAAGCTTACCTACAAGATCCTTCCCTTGTGCTTTTCTTATACATTCATTTCCTTCTTTTGCTTTAAGATGCGTAACAGCCACCAGGAATGTGTGTCCAGTGCGCAACTCGCGAACAACGGCAACAATGGCAACCTGGTTCGTGACTGACCCTTCGCTATCATGTAGCGCTACTTCCAATAACTGGCCTACTTCCAAACGGTCTTTTTTGAAGAAAACAGCGCAGCCGTCCGGAGAGTTGTGACCTTCAACGCGTAAACATGGCGAGTCAGGTTTTGGCAGAAAGTGACCGGCGTATCCTTGATCTTTCAGTTTCGGTAAAAAATAATCGTGAAAGTGGTCGACTTCTTCCAAACAAACCAGATCAGGAGAATACAGGAGAATTTCGGAAAGGATGCGGTCTCGTCGGACAGACCAGGCAAGTATTTCTTGTGAGCATTTTACAAAGTTTTGGCTTGGCGTGGAGTGACTAAGGGCTAAAAAAACAAACAGAACGTAACAAAGTGTACGAAATACATTTCCACAACATTTGGCGCAAATGAAGTACAAATGCCGAGGGAGAAGTGGGTCTCCTATGATAGATCGTATATAAAAAGAAACTTTTACTCAGTCAGAATATATACACCCGCGCTTAACACCTATTTAGCCATCATTCACCTCGATCCCATCTGTTTCTATAGAAACAATGACGACCGATATTTACACTAAACGCACAAAAACACGGTTACCCCTGCCAGTTCTGGCAACGATTTGTGCCGCAAAGGCATCCGGAGGCAATAGTCATTAGAAGATAAAATCGGCTAATGCAACATACAAGTTAATTAATATACCAAAAAGAGGGTAAATGCATGGCATGACTCTCTAAGACTTTTCCGAAAATATTGCCAAGTGGAGTATGGAACTTACTTGATATATAGTGTCTAAGCCAAACAAAAAGCCTATGCCGGCCTAATATATATATATATATATATATATATATATATATATATATATATATATATATATAAAATATAAAATATATAATACATAATACATAATATATATTATATAAAATATAATACATAATACATAATACATAATACATAATATATAATATATGATATGTATAATGTATAATAATATATATATATATATATAATGTACAATATATAATATATAATATATATATATATATTTATAATTTAATATTAAATTATAAATATTAAATATTAAATTTTGCTCCACAATTCTTGTGTTGAGCACTCTTCTGGCCAAGCGAGGAAGCACAGCCTGGATTATATATATATATATATATATATATATATATATATATATATATATATATATATATAGTAAGGTTAGATATGCCGAAACAGAGAATATAACGTTTCGAGCGAAGGCCCTTCGTCAGAGAGAAACGTTTCTCTACTATATTTCGATTGTTGTTTCTACACTGCCTACGCATGCAGCACGCTACTTTTATTATACATGTATATATATATATATATATATATATATATATATTTAAGTGGTCTTACCTCAAACTGTTGAGTGTCGCAACTGTCAGTTTCACGCAGGGCGTCTTCAGGCGATCTTACTGACATTTGCGACACTCAACATTTTGAGGTAAGGCCACTTCAACTACACTACATTCGCTCTACATGATATTGCACGATTAAGCAACCACTAACTGCAGCGTGCCGTCAGTGCATGTAACTGAAAGAAAACGATTCGATCGTTATCTTATCGTATCACTTGATCTTTTGACAAATATTTGCCTTTATCATTGTTATCCTCTACAAATCGGCAAAAGATAATCAGTGTTAACATACATATGTACAACACTCAACAGTAGTACTATAAGTATAGGAAACAGATTTTCTTGCACGAATTACGTTATCAACACCATGCACAGCCAAAGTAACACAATAGAGTCGCTAAAGAATATTAGTGTCCATGCACAAACATACATGTTCATTTCTGTTGACAAGGATCGTTCGACCTTGTTACCTAATAATGTCGTGGCAATGACAACTTAAATATATGATGATCATTAACGATGGATATAATAATAATAATAATCTGTTTATTGAACCGCATTGCAGTATTAAACTGAATTACACGGCATAATAGCAATATCTACATATAAGTACCTAAATTGAATATGTTCAATAATACTTAATTGTTATAAAATTTTTAAATCGGTCCGTATTTGTATTATGTTTATTGGTTCTGACCTAAGGTTATAATCATGTTCGCGATATGGGTTTTAATTATATTTACAAGTGGGATAAACAGCATTGTTGATTAGCTGAGAGCGTTTTGCGTGAGCTAAAGCACAATAGTATTCATGTCTATTAATAACCACAACTAAGCCCAAAACTGGTGAAGCACATGCACGAGCGCGAGCACGTGCAAGAATACGAACACGAACATGCAACAAAGAGCACGAGCACAAAGACGAGCACGAGCATAAGTACCAACACGCGCACAAGCCCTAGCACACAAACACGAGACAAGCCAGAAGCATGAGACAATCACGAGCACAAACACAAGAAAAAGCACGAACAGCACAAGACAACCACGAGCACGAAGACGAACACGAACACAAGAAAAATCACAAGCACAAGCACAAGCATGCACAGGCACGAGTGTGACCACGACTACAAAAGCCATAAGCAATGTCTGACCCGCTTAAATTCATGCAGGCATAACTGTATAGTTGCTGTAAAAATGCATATACTATTGAATGGCAATGTTGGAAAACTTTTAGACGCAGATCTTACGTTTCCAACATTGCCATTCATCATGGTAAATGTAAAATGCGTTTTTCAAAACATATTTAAAGTTTGTCATGCACTACGACAAAACTATTATTTTATAACTATTAAAGCACATGAATATAACCAAGTGAGAACAAAAACAAAAAAGCACAAAAAACAATAAAAAATAAACTAACTTTCTTCTTTTTATTTTGCCTGTATTTATTTTACCATGCAGTGTAAAACATGAAACAAGCACAACGATGAGTAAAAATTTCTGTCGTAATTGAGGTGTATAAATAAACAATAACTTTGGATCTGAGATCTGAAAATAGGTGTACCAAGCAAGCGGTATTTGTTTAGTTAAAGGTGTTGCCCAGTCCGTGCTGCGCATGTTCCGTCATCTTTGTTTTGAGCCCTCAAACATGACATTCCATTCGTAAATAATTACATGCATGAAATGCCTCTTCGGACTTCTATCTTCTCTGAAAATGTTTTGTTAGGGGAAGCAAGAAAAGCATGCGTAGAACGGACTGGAGTAGACCTTTAATGTTTCTTCTCGTATTGCTGATCGGACCACAGACGTAAAATCCAGCCTTAGGGTTTGTCGTCCTTCCAACTTTTGAGCTCGTTTCCCTTCGTTTCCACCCGAGTGAAATATTTTGAAATTGTCTTTTGTGTCTCCTTTCTCCCTTCGCTATATAGTAATTATACTTTACGGAATCAATTATGACTTCATTTAATCAAAAGTGTTCTCAATTAAGATTTCTTTGTGGAAGAGCGCCGACACATTGCTATATATGAATCACAGTCGCTACTGTGCACTCGCGAAGCTTGTTTATATTTCTTTGTCGATGTTCTCACGGGTAATTGTCAAATGTATTTAGCCCGGAGAACGACTTGTCAAATTGGAAACACCATAATGATTTAAACCAGATAACCCAGATCAAGAAAAACCGGAGGCACATGAGAAATCTAACAAATACAGCACAGCGATGATCAAGTTGTGTACTTGATCATAGCACCCTTTATAATTATAGAAGGGGACATGGGGGAGGGCGTGCATGGGCTGCTCCAAATTGCAATACCGTGAAAAATATCGTAAAAAACTGCAATACCTTGTCGAAAATTCACGGAATACTGAAACCATGCTGCGTACGATACCGAAGCTGCGAAATTACCGAAATTACCGAAATTACCGAAACACACTACAATACCGATAATCGCAATGCTCTCCTCATTATTATGTCTAGCTACCACCAGAAAGAGTTATCGCCGGCTAAAAGGTGCGAACTATATTCACTGCTTCAAAAGTTAAATGATAAGACTCTCACGAACAATAGATAAGTATATAAAGTATGCATCATGTGTGTCCAGTTTGCATGCAACGCACTGTTTTCCCTAACCACGTGGGGTTAGTTAATTTCCCACAACTGTCAAGTACTAACACTTAAGATGTTTACAATTGTGAAGAAATTAGAATGAAGTACATTAATTAGTACGCGGATTACCAATGACCTCAGGGTCGTCATATGCAGTTTACATCATATCAATTGTCAACACGAATTACTTGATGTAATGTTTGTTTTTACAAACACACACATGCAGAGAGCTGCATCTGGGATTGATACACGGCGAGGTAGTGGAAGAGAGCCTCCAGCGCGCCTGAGGTGCGTCAATCCCCAGTTGCACTTAAAGAAAATGTGCTGACAAAGCACTTAAAGAAATAATTCGGTCATTGCCATTGTTTTTCTCGTGTGTCAACTCATACGGTGAGTTCGAATCAAACGTACCAAATATCTTTCAAACATCAGGAATATTAAGAATTCATTGTGGATACACTATACACGTTTATACAATAAACAACGTATATATAACGTTCATTGTTCGTTGACCGTAATCTATTGAAGGACACACACACAGCTGGCGTCAAATTACGTCAGTAGACTTGTTTTTCTTTCTTCATGCCCCAGAAATTCCTCAATAAGCCACTTGATGGTTTCATCGTATAAAACAAATAGATTACATTTTCCGTGCGTCTGTACTGCAGTAGATCACAGAAGACGTCACAACGTGTACAGAACAACAGTCACGCCACTTGACTTCGTCTCGTGTCGTACTTTTTTGTTCTTTACACGCTGTGACGTCATTCGTGATCTATTACAGTACACACGCACGGAAGTAATCTAAAAAATGTAATCTATTTGTTAAATATTATTTATTTCCTGAGCTTTCGGTCTATTGGCAGGCATATTACCACGTATATTTAAGGCTCGAAATTGCCGCTCGCAAACTCGCAAAAATGCGAGTGAAATTTTGGCTTTGGCGAGTCTTATTGAGTATTAAGAAAACATTTGACTATAGCAATCTTTTATATGGCGAGTATGACATCAATCAGGTAAACTGAACGATTTGAAAGTTCAGAAACATAACTTTTTCTAGCGTGTGATATATGATGTTTTAAGTGGTCTTGCTATCGAAGATCGTGCAAGCTATTAAAAGAGCAAAGAAAAGAGCCTGAGTGCAAAATTGGTGCAAGCTATTCATTGCAGTCAGCGGTGTAAGTCTAATGTTAAATCCTCCCATCTCACCAGAAAACATAGACTCGATTCCAGCCGTTGTGAGCCCGCGTTCCTGCACCCCATACACCTGCAATCTTGGACAAAGCTGTCAAGAAGTTTCACCACAAAATCACGTCACCTTTTTACGCTAGATGGTTCTTAGAAAAATCCCCCTTCCCCCCGTTCAATGTCGATTTCTTGATTTCAAATTTAAGCTAGTGGCTTTGCCTGCTGGGGGCGGGGGAGAAAGTAAGAACACAAGGAAAGTTCCTAACTAAGAAAATATCAAATCTGCGATTGTGATAGTGCTGATGATGTTTTCTACGAGAATAAGCCAAGAAAATTCAGAGGCAAAGAATTACTTAACTGGCATGAAGGCGAACCAGGTAACAGCGATCTATGCACTAGCTAGTGCTTCGTGCGAAGAATTCTCCACAATGAAACGCTACAGTCAAATCTGACTGGCAGTGTTCTCTACAGTATCATGTAAGTCTCTAGATGTTAAACGCGATTCAAGATTGATGGCCCGTGATTACCAACCCAGACATGTTGTTAACCAATGGACAACTTGCAGGGAAAGGCAAAGACGCCCTAACCAAATTTATTGAAGATCCCGTATCAGTAAGCCATTTGCACGATGATGTAAAATGGCGCTGGATGACTACAACTACCAGAATGCTTTGCCAGTATGCTCCATTTATCAGCACTATAGGATGCTAGCAAGGCATTTCCGGTAGCTGTAGCACGCAACGCTATTTTACGTCATCATGCAAATGGCGTATTGCAACTGTCAGTCTGCAAACTCTATTAGCCAATCACGTAATAAACATGCCTAGCTCTATCTTATAGAGTACCAGCATTTACTGTACATGTGTAAGCATTTGATCATAACACTGTATGTTAATTTGCGCTATATAAGTACTAAACATTTATTACTTTATTTTACACACATTACAGAACTTTTTATGCCTGGTTTCCATGAACCAATCGCATACCGTTCTTTTATTGCTGCCGAATTCAAGATTGTCTATATGATTGGCCAGCCATATCGCCCCTTCCTAAAGCTGCATGTATTTTTTTCACTGGGTCTTTTACATAGGCGTAGAGTATGGGGGGGCTGAGCCCCCCGAGAAATTTTGCAGCAACTGACTCATCAATCACCATTCACCAATTATGGGTTACTGGTTAGGTTAAAGTAACTGTATTACTGCCTCATTCTTGTCAGTCAAAAGCATCCATGTACACATATAAGTCAACACAGCATCGAAATATTGTTGAAATGTGTTGTATTTTAACTAGTTTTTACGACATTTCACGACCTTCAGTGTTCTTAAAAGTCACCCCTCAGAATGCAGGAAATGGCATTTCCAAGACTCTAAATTTCAAAAATTTCTGGGGGAGCATGCCCCCAGCCCCCCCTAGAAGAGTCCCTTTTTGTACACGCCCCCCACGGGAAAATTTTTAAAAGGGTCCTGTTCGGCACTTCAGCCCCCCTGGACAAAAACAAAACTCTACGCCTATGGTCTTTTACTCACAACTCTGTCAAAGAGAAGTAATGTAAATAGTAATACCTCACAGACTTGGACTTTCATCGCCATTTGGGCCATAGAACAATGGCTGTAGGTATTGTAAAACAATGGCTGCCTATTGTTCCAAGGCAAAATGGCAAAATCAACCCAAGCCTGTATCTCGCACATCTGGAACCCGAAGAACCTGTCGCAACTAAGATCCATATATGTCAGTGTACTGTACAAATAACTATATCTATATATGATATATTGTTTATTGATTTTGCTTATTAACACTATAACTACACTATTATATGTTAGATAGTTTTTGTTTCTTTTTACTTTTGCAATCTTTCAACTATAACGTTTAAAATAAGTAGCCGAGCATTTGTAACAATACAATAATACAATACAATACTTTATTTGATCACTCCCCAGAGAGGCTTTTCAGTGAACAATTACAAAAAAGATAACAAAATTATGAATATTAAAATTAACTACACTATATTACATTAGTAGAAACTTACTAGTATTCTATTGCAAATGCTGCAATCTGATTGGCTACTCTATGAACTCTACTCCATATCTATTCGTCAATAGATAGCGAGTAGCAAATTGAGTACCAGTACTCGCGCGGCCATGCAGTAAAACAACATGGAGGACACGAGGAGTGAGAGATTGTTTTGCCTTGGTTTTCACACAGAAACAACGGTTATGCTTCGTTTTTTGAAATAATTTGGAAGAACTAAGGTACACAAGTTAGTTTCTACTAAAACAATTAGATTATTCGCTCTCAATTTCTATGGATGATAGTTGACTTGAGCTCCGCTCTCGTCAACTATTCACTCATATAAATTTCGAGCTCATAATCTAATTGTTAAATATGTTGAATATATTAGTACACTATACTTCATCCTAAGAATTAAACTGTTTAAGTAGCTGACTTCGCAACTTTCGTTTAAAGGTATGCACAGTATGTAACATGAGCCTTGTGCTCAGAAAAGTGGGTAAATTGAAGTAAAATATCATCTAATAATTGTAGGTAGTTTTCAATGTATATCCGAATGTCCACCCCTCCAAGAAACTTCAATAAAATCTGTTTTTAACCCAATATTTGGGAGGAGGAAAAACCATGCAGTAGAGCAGGAGTTACCAGAACATGCGTACCCAAGGCGTTAATAGAGTGACTACAAATAAAAAATCATAAAGACTGCTTTCAATAAGAATTAGCCGACACGAAGAAGTAAATGGAGTGTAAAATTTTGCAGACTCATTTTCACTAAAAAATCAGTATATGTTGCATGGTAAAACTGCGATTGCAATATTCCGTTCATGCAATTAGATTTTAAAGATAGCAAGTGGAACATGATTCAGAATTTCTTCTTTAACTCCTTCCTTCTTGACTGAATTAGTTTTCGGCTGGAACTGATGCTGACTTTAGAATTTTACTCTTTCAAATAACGCCAGACGATTTTACTCGTCAACGGGGCCCAGCCAAGGAGAGAACCCTAGTTATATCTAAAGTAAAGACAATGTAATCGTTTGATCATTGAAATTTCGTTATAAAGCATATTACTCTGTCTAACGCCAGACGATTTTACTCGTCAAGGAGCGAATCCTGAAACTAAGTTAACGAAGACGGTTAAAACCGATTTAAACCCTGAACGATTTGAACACTGAATCACGTTCAGTATTTTGCTTTATCTAAACGCCAGACAATTTCACTCATCAATGAGAGAACTCGGCTAAGTTACCAAAGACGGTTTAAAGACGATTTAACCATTTGAACACTGAATTCCCGTTTAGCTTTTTACTTTGTCTAACCTATCGATTTAAAATCTTCTTAACACCTCCTTCACGAGCGAAGCTCGATCGCGTTTGTGAAGCCATCTCAAATTTCCTCAATGATCCAATCTCGTTTCTAGATCTCATTCTCGAAAAGCGACTTTTAAGCCAATTTTACTCTGACTAATGCTAAGTTGTCCTCTTGACGACGAGTAAAATCGTCTAGTCACCAAGGACTTAAAGACGAATAACAGCACTGCTATCACTGATCTCTATGACCACGACCGACTTCTGAGACACTTTTACCATGTTGGTACCGTGCACGGTGCAGAATTACCTCACAAAAGGAGCTTGATTGTCTTGACAATAGTTGAAATCTTCGGTCAATTGCAGAAGCGGTGATTTAGTTCGACAGTGTTTAAGGATTAGACGGTGAGTATAGCTAAACAAGTTATAAACCTCGGATAAAACTGTAATTGTTGAAACCAAAGACGTACAATAGTTTAATTGTCGATTAACATATAGTCAGCGTTTTCGCAGCTTATCTAATTATTTTAAAACTTGTTTAAACACTCATGATTATTATAAAGTATGGTTGAACGACATTTCTGCAGTTGGTTCCTTATGCTTATGTACTATATACTGTTGTTAACTGTACTTTATTCACTCTGGGTGATGTTGCGCGATGCGACGAAATGCTTAACATTTCTTAATAAATAGTATTCTGATTTATGGCCTTATTAATATTCTTTAACCGACTGCAGGACCAGTTTAATACATCAGATACATCAGTTACGTTACCGAATTCGATGGTCTGTAGGCATAATTCAATTTGACAGATTTCTGTACGACTAGTAAGCACGCTTTTTATACGTAAAGGTTTGAAACGTGTTACTAGCTGACGAAGTGTTGAAACAACACTTCATATACGACACTTGATGTGATGTAAATTGGCTTACAACACGCCTGTAGTGCAAGTGAGTGTAACACACTTTAGAACTCATGACATATTAGAAAAGTATATCGTTGTACGAGTGTTCGAAAACGGGCATAATCATATAACCAATATATAGCTGGAAAGGAAACTTCGCCTTCAAAGAAGTAGCATGCAATCATATGCATCCCTGCTGCATCCTGACTCTAGTTAACGGATTAACGGAAGGATTTAGCACGTTGCCGTCGCGTCAGTCGCGTACGCGCGGTTAACAAGATTCGTATTCCTATAGACCAGCCTATCCGGCTAATGAATGAAATATTTAACAGCTATCTCTAGAGCTCCTTGGTTTCCGGAATTTAAGAGTCACTGTCGCCGCTGCTTACAGTATTAATAGGGACCTTAAGATCTACGACGACGGCATCCTCCAAATAAAAGAATTCTAGTTGTGAAACAAAGTGAATGAATAATTTGTAATCCCAATAGTAATCCCAACACCGTCCTCGTTCTTTATATACAACGCCACTTAACTTAGAGCATTTTCACGTTTTCAGGACGACGTCACCGGCGAAAAGCCAATGAGAACTGTTGCTTGAATTGACTTCAATACAGTCACTACAATCATTTTAGCAGTACTGGGACGATTTAAAAGTCATTAAACTAACTTTAAATATCAAATATAATAGGTAACCGTGACGTTTTTCAGTTATAGAATTTTTGTTGCTTTTTAAGCGTCTTCGTCGTCGTAGCATCTTAAGCCTATATTCCCGACCGTAAACGGTAGTTGCCTTCTCTACATAAAATCTCTAATTTCGTTCCATAGTCCTTTCATCGGTGATCTCGTGCACGGTATGTCAGATTGTAGCACGAAAAAGAGAAACCCTTCCTATTTTGAACTTTTATTTATTTTCTACTCCTTTGTAGTTTGTATTTATTTTCTTCTTTTGTTCGTTGTTTTTTTTGTATTTTTGGGTAACTTAGTCAAAATGTTAAAATTAAGGTTAAGGGCCACTTGTGGTCAAGTTAGCGTACAAGCATGGGTCGAGTTAGGGTTTCTGTCGAAGTTTATAGGTTCTATTCATTCGATACCTCACCTGGCGACATCTCTGAATTCTGAAGAGTCATCCCATCCGTAACTTCTTCGCTGTTATCTATGCCAGTTGCCGACATGCAAATGCACGTCTAACATGCAATTGCCTATTTTTGGTAGATCAAACTGCTGAGAGTAGTGACGACAGACCGTATAGGCGAAAAATACAATAAACAGTTCATTCCAAAGAATGTTCAGCAATGAGTAGATACCGCATATATACATTAAGCATTAATACATTAAGGTTAGGTGCTCAAGAATACGTTTTATGTTACAGTTAAGTGATCAGGTTTCTGACGCTAAACTAGCCAAAACGTCACGCAACATTACAGTTAAATCACTGTCATTTTATCTCACTGTGATAAGCTAACTCACTACCTGAAGATTTGCATTAGTAAAGAAAAACAACTAGAGACCAAAATTTGGTAAATCATGCTATCACTTATGGTAAATTCTAGATTTTATAAAACAGTAACAAGAATAATGTACCAAGATCATTCACAAAATTCTCGTTTAAAAAACTAAGTAACAACTTGAGCCGTGACAACCACTGTGATTGATGACATGCCACTGGTGGCCATGGATTCCTGCATCCCAATAAGGGGCAGGGGGGACCCCTAGTTCCCTTCCCTAAAAAAATATCCAAAAAATACTGTACTGCTATTGTCAACTGGTCATCATCACTCTCATCAGTCTCATGTCTTATATATTTTACTCTGGCTAACACCAGACGATTCTACTCATCTCACCTGGCTAATCCAACCAATGGGAAAAGGTTATTAAATAAGAACAAGTTGAACAACTAGTCTTCATGCACTCTTTCTGGTAGCTGATCTCAATTAAGAAGCTATGCAGCATCTATTTTATGCTATCAATAAAGAAAAATTTGTTGAACACCTAGTGTGGTCATTAATCTTAGTTTGCCATTTTCATTCAATATTGTAGACAGAAAATGGGATTTTGTGTGCTGTAATTATTACTGTTGGCTTCTACACAATACATACCGTATTCTGTGTTTCTAAAGGAGTTTGACTTGTCTGGCTTAATCAGTTAAAAAGTTCTTTGCCAATTGTTAAAAATACAATTTTTCTTCCAGATAATTCCCCAATGAATATGTAAATTTTCCCCAATGGGGGGTAGGGGGGAGTAGGGTTCCCTGACAGGGGGGCTGCTCCCCTCTGGTGCCACCCCTGGACTTTAGCACTTTTTGTCACTTGTGAAATTAGTGACAGTGAAATTACAATAATGAAATACAGTATAGACTGATGCAATATACATGTACAGGTATTATAATTTTCAGTATTTCAGACAAATAATACATTTAAATCACTGTTATATGTTGAACAATGATTACATTTGAAATGCAATCACATTTCAGAGGAGACACATACAATTGCATTTTGTCATTTTATTTTAGGCCAACTGCAATTTAATTACCATAGTAACAGTAGAATCATGGTGCAAATCTGACTGCATTACACTCCACAAACAGCAGCACAATCACATGTGCTTACAGTTAAAGTGGACGTTCTTTCCAATGCAACCTTGCAATATTGACAGTGACTTCTTGGCATTAGTTGCTATTTGCTAAAAATTCATATTTTAAATACTGAATTTCACACATGAACAGTGGCGTGGCCAAAGGTGGGCCAGGCCGGGCCCAAGCCTGGCCAATCCGCATCAATGATGTCATCATTATTCTACTAATCTCCAATGCTAGTCTGTGGCCTGGCCATGCATTGCCATGTGTGATTTGTGTACTTGTGACTAAAGAATCTATACCGCATGCTATTTTCACTAACATACTTGTATGCACAATAAATACATAATCAAACTGACTAAAATGTTTGCTGCAATCCTCCAAAAAAATAATGTAATTTATATTTAATTTTCATATTTTATAATCTTCAGAATTCTACAAATTCTTTCCCTAAAATGCAGGAAATGGCATTTCAAAACCCCTAAATTTCAAAGGTTTTCCAGGGCGTGCTACCCCCTTCTTTAGAAATGTCACTTTGTGCCCACTCAATTGGTCAACCCTGGCTACGCCACTGCACATGAAGTTTACTTAGAGGTAATTGTTCTGACTTTCTGCGAAAAGAACTTCATATTAATAATGTAAAGTTCGATATTTAAAATGCAAATTTTTAGCAACTTGCCAAGAAATCGCAGTGTACCGCTTGCAAGTCAATATATTTGCAATGTTGCTGTTAATATTGCAAGATTGCGTAGGAAAGAACTCACCTCCATAATGGCCCATATAACATCAGCAATCTTGTAAGATTTTGGCAACTTTGTTGGCATTTTTCTACTTTTCCAGCATGTTGTAGTTTTTCTGATGGGATTTTGACCTCCTATCACCTGACTGCTGGTCTGTATGGCACACTTCAGTACACAGAAATTTGACGTTTAAAACATTGTATTTCTGTGTACTAAAATGTCAGCCATCATATTTAATATGTGGTGATTGGAATACAAAATGTCCTGGATATCGGGCCATTCCATTTAATGTCCACCACCAGGCCCGGATTTACCAATTTTGGGCCTACAGGCTAAGTGTGACGACACATTTCTAGGGGGGTCCGGGGCATGCTCCCCGGAATTTTGGGTCTCTGAAGCAGCATTTCCCGCATTTTGAGGACACTTTTGAGCAAAATATAAAGGTCTGAAATCCCAATTTTTTAACAGAGTTTCTCGCTTTTTTTTGAAATAGTGTCTAAATTTTTTTTTCGTCCCAAAATATGGGCCGTCCAAATTGTGGGCCTACAGGCTATAGCCTGGTAAGCCTATAGGTAAATCCGGGCCTGTCCACCACACATCTCCCTATGGGTGAGATTTTCTGAGGGGTGCTCCCAAAGCCATTTCTGAGGGGTTGGTTTACGTCGGCATCCTTTGATCTCTGAATATTTTCTGAGAAAATCTGAGAAAAAATGGCTGTTTTCTGAGGGGTATTATGTCAGCACTTTAATCTTTTTGTCTTAGCTAGGGGTTGAATCTTGAGTGACCTCGTCTATAGGGGGAGGGGTGTGGATATTAAATGGAATGGCCGTTAATGGCGAGCCACGTTCTGTTATTACAGTAACACGGCGCATCCGCGCATATAACATGAAAACCGAAACTTACCATCAGCCAGAATGTTCCACTGCATAACCCTTACAAAAACATTATTCCTGTTCTTGGGATCGACTTCCTTGCCCGTTTCAGTCGACAGAAAAACTCGTCTAGGAATAGGTGCAGAACAGCAGCTGGCCATTTTGGGCAAGACTGCCAAGACACCACACGAGAAGGCGCGAGGAAAACGCGAGGAGGGCGCGAAGAAGACACGAGGAAGATAATGGAGACCATGCATGTGAAAAAAACTCATTGGTTTAACTGCTCAAGCATCAACATTTTTATTATAATTGCGATATATGTAGCTACAGTAAATTATAGGGCACATGCAAGTGCTTTTGTACTGGGGTATGTTGGAATAAAGCAAGGTATAGAAGATGTTCAAGGCTGTTGGAGAGAACTCTGTCGTTTTATATCGTCACAGTAAAAATCCTCGTAACTCATGCTGCAAGCGAAACGCTGTGAAAATACTTGTCGTTACTGGGCTGTTTTTCATAGTTACTGGCCTTGTGTGTGCCATTACTAAAGTCTTTGAAGATTGGGTAGAGCACGAAGTCAAACAGGTACGTATTTGAGGACATGACGACGTAACATGTATAAACTATTTAATTTATATAAAGTGCCATATGATTTTGCTGATTTGCTCGCTTCTCGCTGGGGGCAATATAGGTCCACATTATTCTGCGGAACGGAACGGAAATTATCATTGCATTATTTTACGGAACGGAACGGAACGCTGTTAATGTTTGCAATGTAATTTGATGCTGTAACGCTCAGGAATCTGTTTATTTTAAAGTTCAGTTGAGTTGAATTTCCAAGAGATAACCCTGATTATCGTTTTATTTGACAAATATAACGTAATTGTACGTAGTATTATGACTAGTATACATGCCCCCGGTTTAATAATTGGGTAACTTTGCTGGGTGGCAAATCCGCTCTACTAGTAGATGACATGTTAATATACAACAGACATCTTATGCACAATATTTTCTTTTCAAAAGGGTCACTAAAAAGATTTATTTTGGTTTCCAAAAATGACCATAAACCCCATCTAATATATATTGGCTGGAAAATTGTAACGGGGGAGGTGACATTGGTGACAATATAATTTATTCACGGTTAAGAGAATGTTAGAAAGTAGCTTGTTGGTATCTAAGAAAGAAAAGCGGTTAATGAATTTATTTGACATGATAAAAAAATGTTAACTGATAAAAAATGTAAACGTTTGTTGTGTTTTTTGTCTAAAAAAACAGTTTTTCTGTTCCAGTCCTTTTCTCACGCTGTTAATCTATTTTTAGTTCTTATTGCTATAAACACAGGGAGCCCATCTTGGCAGAGCGTGGGTACCCTGTGGCACACTCGATCGTGGTGTGTTTAGGAAAATAATAAAGGCATGAAACACGAATTCTTCCTTGTTTTGAACATCGTTTTAAGCGGCTATAGGTATTAAAATTGTAAGACAATTGAGCGAAGTAGTTGTGATAATGATTCATTTATCAAAATATAATCAAAATGAGGCAAAATCTCACCTTTTAGCCGTGATTTTGCAGCTAAATTACATATCGTATTTTCGAGAGATGTGTTCCGTAAGTAGCTAGGACACTACGTCATCGTTGACATTTCGGATAGCTACGAAATCCTACGATAAGCTTTTCGGATAAAGCGGGAAGTCTCAGGATTATTGATTTATTGCACATTCATCTGACTCTGAGTTTCAGTAGGTTTCAGTATTCCAACGGTGGCTCCCGACGATACGAGATGTCCTGTCTACTTGCGGAACACATTCCACGTTGAACGTTTGGTGTTTCATCCCTTATATTTTTTTCTCTCCCTCCCCCCCTTTCCCCCCGTTTTTCCCTCGCTTCCGGTAACCGTTTTCCGTATTTTTTTAAATCCCCTGCCACAGTCCCCCGCGCGTCTTTCGAGTCCGCCACAGGTACCCAAGTGCTGCAAAGATGGGCTCCCTGTGCTATAAATAGCTAAAGTGTCATTTTTCCAGTCGGCATTTTCTTCTCGGAGATAAGATCCTGGGTACGAGGTTGGTCAACAGAAAGTTCTAAACACTGTTTAATTTATAGATGTTTTGGCTATTTGCAGTTTTATTTTTTTTATTTGTATAAAGTTTCTTTATTTAATAGATATCTTGCAGTATCATTGAATTATCATTACTGGCAGTTATATGCACTCCAACAAACTCCGACAAAGAAAGTGTCGTTCCGTTCCGTTCCGTAAAATAATGCGACGACAAGTTCCGTTCCGTTCCGTTCCGTAGAATAATGTGGGCCATATAATTACGTCGAATATATGAAGTGACAAGTGAAAAGCTCAGACTGGTGTTAATATAATAAAGCCAGAGTAAAAATACTAATAGGGCCATCCAGTGTTCATTCCTGTTCAAATGGTTCATTGTTCATTGTTGTGAATATTCTCTCCAATCAAACGTCAAACTTTTTATATTTATGTGTTTACTGTATTAGTCCAATGCAAATTAGTAAAATTCTTCATGCAACCATAACAATGAATCATTTGCATTAGATTTAATATTGATGAAAGGTGGCTTGAGGGGGTGGGAGTGGGGTGGGTATGGTGCATAGCCGGTGCTGGGGTGATTGGGGAAGGGAGCACCGGCAGGCACCTATTGTTATTTTTTGTGCCACCCCCTAATTAAAACAGTGTATTTTTGGAAGTTGTCAATTTAAAAAACCTGAGCTAAATAGCTTAATTAATTTGGAAGTTGATCGAATATTTACTCCATTTAAAAAAGATGTATCTAGATTTAACTAAAATAGCACAGTTATGAACGAGCATGTGTATCAAAGTGCATTCTTGATTCAGGAATTTGTGTGGTATATGTTTGCTGTGTTAGCATCTGACAACATTATATTATTCTGCTGTTACTGTATCTCGTGTGGTTTATGCAAAATCTTTTAAATAATTAAACAATTTATATTGAGTGGGCTACAGAAAGCTCAGACAGATTATTTTCGTAGTTATAAAACATGTGTATGTAACGACTGATTATCAATATAAATATAATCATAACATCTCACCACATTCGCATGCGTATCAATAATACTGATTTAATAGTGAATTTTATCTTGATGGTCAATGCACCTGCAGAAGTACGCCTGAGTAGATCCCACTGATTCAAATCAAATGCAAGTGTTAGGGAGTGTAATATGAAATTCTACATGATGTTTTGCTCAAGCCAATGTCAGACAATTCAGTAATACCTGTGTTAAGCTGAAGGGGCCACGTTTTGCATGAAAATCTTATCGTAATTAACTGTTGAGAAACCAGCGAATGAGCATTTTCCTTCGGATGCACATGCAGCTGCCTTATGGCCACTCTCTTCAGGACTCAATCTCAGTTTATTTTGAGCTTGTTTCCTTATATTATATACAAGGCATATTTTCACAATGCTCTTCTTCACCAACATCTGCAGTGGAAATTCAAACTCTCTTTGATTGATAGGTCATTAGCATGTCAACCAATAGATTGCGAGCGTTTGTCGATGAATGCTATACACAAGAAATAACAACGGGTGACTGCAGGTGCTCCTTTCACTGTCTGTCCCAATCCCCAGCACCAGCTATGCAGAGTAGTGCCACCACATAGGCAGGTCGACCTCATATCCAAAAGTAAGGATTATCCTTAATTGTCAACTCGCCTAGAATTAAGGATAATCCTTAATTTTAAATGAAAACTCTCCCCCATACCCCAACCCCTAACCACAACCCCCCGGAAACCCTAACCCTAACCACAACCCCCCAGAAACCC
The DNA here is from genome assembly GCA_964035015.1 of Corallium rubrum. Lineage (NCBI taxonomy): Eukaryota > Metazoa > Cnidaria > Anthozoa > Scleralcyonacea > Coralliidae > Corallium > Corallium rubrum. The sequence continues at coordinate 47,380,910 of OZ035997.1, forward strand.
TAAACCTAACCACACACCCCCGGTAGCCCTAAGCCTAATCACAACCCCCCAGAAAAAAGTCCCACCTCTCAGACCCCGACCACAACGCCCCTCTACGATTCTTAGCTGTATGTGTTCAAGCTTAACATCCCGCTTGTGGGACAGATAAATTAAGGCCATGTCTTAATTTGAGCCCTATTTTAAAATTAAGGCCATGTCTTAATTCGAGCCCTATTTTACAATTAAGATACATGTAAACGCTTAATTTTGGTAAGAGATCGTGTTGATATAGGGTATGGTTTTCCTATAAATTCTCTATTTTGGTCTGCAACAAGGTGCCTATTTTGGTCTGAGATAAAGTATGAGTGCTGTGATACCAGTGCTGGACCAAGGGTATTGATATTCATTTTAGTTAAGGTCTGGGATAGGGGTCTAGAAAATTTCCTTATTAGGTCTTCTGGGTTAGGATTTTGAGGTCACGGTGGCACACCCCTACCAAATGTTGCCAGAGTACCCACCATGCAGGTTGGGGAATAGCCTGTACCACAGATGACTAAACCCTGGTATAGTAGCAGTGGCTTCAGCCCTCCTCTCCACCCAGTGTTGTAAAAATTAGTGTTGTCTTATTCAGACAAAAATAGTCTTGTCATTTCAGGCAAAAATCATCTTGTCATTATAATATTTTAATATACATGTATATGTAATAGTTTAACATATTGTACTACGGCAAGTTAAAATCTTCAAAAAGGTTCAGAGGTCGGCTCAGGGCAGTAGGCAGGATTTTTTAGTCAGGGGGCAGTAAGACTGCCAAATTTCTAGGGGGTAATATTTAAAGGATGAGTGTCCACCTAATGCTTTGCGCGCTCACAGTGCACCTTCGCGGCCATTTTTCGGGCCACGAAATTCAACAAGTGAAGCAATCCCTCGATATCTGAGCAATCCTTGCAGGAAATTACTCAATTTATGTTTTTCGTGAGAGCAAAGATGATTTAGTAAGTAGTTATTGTCATATTTTTGATAATATTTGATTACACTCACAGGGTCGTGGAGTTGTATTTCGAGACAAGTATTCGTCAATCGGCGTTTCTTACAAAACCAAACGAAGGCCAAACAAGAGATCATAACTAAACGTAGACACTAAATTAGATGCCATTAATAAGAGCTAGTTAGACTCAAAGTTTTGTCATTTCAATAAGACGCATAATTCGTACTGCTGTTAGTTGTTTACAAGTGGTTTACCTGTTGCATTGCATCTCCGATTAGGATTTGTTTTGATTCGGCGCTCTTGTTCTCTGGCGTTTTAATAATTTTCAAATGCAATATTGCAATTTATCGCAGTGTTTTGTTTGTAGTTGTAGGCTCCTTTCCCTTCGAATAGGCTAGAGTAACACAAGAGTGAAGACCATCCAAATATTTTTGAGTTCTCAGACAAAGACAAATCATTGCCAATTAATTTCACGCGGAGCGTCAAAAGTAATATATTTCTCTTCGACACGTAGTTTCCTAGCAAAGCCTATAAGATCCTTTTAATCTTTTATTCCCTATATTCTATGAGCAAACAGACATGCAGAAATACGTCAGAAACGTGGAGCGTGTATACAGCATACAGAAGTGTTTATATGCACAGTCTGTAAAGTGCGAAATAATATATATGTACTTGAAAGGTCGTTGTAATCAAAGCCGTTGTGAATAGAACACGCTGGCAGATTTGTGGAGTGTCGTTTATAATTATTTTCGACAAATTCTGAGTCAGACATCGCTACGAATCGATTCAAACGACTTTCGGAAGCTTATAATATCATCGGCTGAGAACCAAACAATGAGAAACATATGCCGAGGACAAGAGCGCCTAATGAAAACAAATCCTAATCGGAGATGCAATCCAACAGGTAAACACTTGTAAACAACTAACAGCAATCTTATTGAAATGACAAAACTTTGAGTCTAGCTATTCTAGTAGCATCTAATTTAGTTATGATCTCTTGTCTGGCCTTCGTTTGGTTTTGTAAGAAACGCCGATCGACGAATACTTGTCTCGATATACAACTCCACGGCCCTCTGAGTGTAATCAAATATTATCAAAAATATGACAATAACTACTTACTAAATCATCTTTGCTCTCACGAAAAACATAAATTGAGTAATTTACTGCAAGTATTGCTCAAATATCGAGGGATTGCTTCACTTGTTGAATTTCGTGGCCCGAAAAATGGCCGCGAGCGTACATGACCAAAGTGATCGCGTGCACTCTTATTCACTGATCTCATTGCATTGTGAGCGCGCAAAGCATTAGGTGGACACTCATCCTTTAATTTTACTTAATTGTATACATACACCATTGCCTTAGGGTAATTGATATATTTTTTGAAACCTCAACTAAAAATTATATATAAGTAAAAAGTGTAAAGTCTCTGTTCTTGGGCTAGCTCATAACTCTTTTAACTCTTAACTCTTTCCTGTCCAAATTGGTCTAGAATTTGAAATTATTCTGACTAATGCCAGATGATTTTATTCACCTCTGGGGAGCCTTCGGACAGGAATGAGTTTACATCTTTTTATTTGAGTGAGTGTTTTAAACATTTATGTGCATGGTCTCATATAATCATTATCATTCGTATTGATTTGTTTATTGTCACCATTGTAGGAGTTGTGGCCACAAAGAGAAAATGATACTGTTACAACTTTATTTCACTTTAGTTCACCTTCTTTTGCTTCATTTCACTTAAGTCAATTTACTTCACATCACATCACCTCACTTTACTTTTACCTTTACCTTTACCTTTACCTTTACCTTTACCTTTACCTTTACCTTTACCTTTACCTTTACCTTTACCTTTACCTTTACCTTTACCTTTACCTTTACCTTTACCTTTGTATACCTTTACCTTTACCTTTACCTTTTTTACCTTTACCTTTACCTTTACCTTTACCTTTACCTTTACCTTTACCTTTACCTTTACCTTTACCTTTACCTTTACCTTTACCTTTACCTTTACCTTTACCTTTACCTTTACCTTTACCTTTACCTTTGTATACCTTTACCTTTACCTTTACCTTTACCTTTACCTTTGTATACCTTTACCTTTACCTTTGTATACCTTTACCTTTACCTTTACCTTTACCTTTACCTTTACCTTTACCTTTACCTTTACCTTTACCTTTACCTTTGTATACCTTTACCTTTACCTTTACCTTTACCTTTACCTTTACCTTTACCTTTACCTTTACCTTTACCTTTACCTTTGTATACCTTTACCTTTACCTTTGTATACCTTTACCTTTACCTTTACCTTTACCTTTACCTTTACCTTTACCTTTACCTTTACCTTTGTATACCTTTACCTTTACCTTTACCTTTACCTTTACCTTTACCTTTACCTTTACCTTTACCTTACTTTTACTTTTACAATTTACTTTTAATTTTAATTTCACTTTCACTTTTACTTTTACTTTTACTTTTACTTTTACTTTTACTTTTACTTTTACTTTTACTTTTACTTTTACTTCTACTTTTACAGTTTTACTTGTACTTTTACACTTTTACTTTTACTTTACTTTATTTTACTTTACTTTACTTTACTTTACTTTACTTTACTTTACTTTACTTTACTTTACTTTACTTTACTTTACTTTACTTTACTTTACTTTACTTTACTTTACTTTACTTTACTAACCTTACCTTCAGTTCAGTTCACTTTACTCTACATTACTTCTTTTTCAATAGGGAGTTGTCTTAGAACCTGGAAATACGGTTTACCGCAAATGGCGTCGTCCAGAAACACCAGCTTACGTGTCGTACTATATGTTTAATGTCACAAATGCAGAAGAAGTGACGGCAGGTGGAACTCCCAATCTACAACAACTAGGACCATACACATACAGGTAATAATATATGTTACAGTTTAAAGCATTCTCAAAATTTAAGTTTGTGAAGACCCAGCTGATATTAGAAACATTTAGAAACGTTTCACACAAACAGTGTGCTACGCTGTGATAGGCTGAGGCGGTTAACCGGAAAAGATCGGTTTTGTTTTGTTTTGAGATCGGTTTTTCGGTTTCTTTCACGGTGGAAAACCGAAAAATAGAATGTTACTTCATTCCTTGATCCGAGGTACAAAACTGATTTCCTCACAACAGGCGAGTTGGTTCAGCAAGGCAGGACTTGTAGGCACTCCAGCACGAGCGCGGTTAAATCTTGAAAAGGTTGATGCTCGGGGGGTTTTTTGCCGAGAAAAAGGCACTTGTATTAAGTGCCTAGAATTTTACATTTTAATGTATAAATCTTTAACTAATTGTAAATAATCAATGTTGGTTGCTACAATATATTTATTTCTTGCTTCATAAAGTAAACACACATATTGGTTTGATTTGGGGTTTTTTATTTCACAATAATTTAATTAATGCAGAAGATCGGTTATGTCGGTTTTACGGGTTTTTTCGTGACGGTTTTCGGTTTCAGTTTTTTTCCAAAACCGCCTCAGCCTATGCTGTGATACCGTCGCCAAATTTATTACGCTACGCTGCTGCGACACTGATTATTTGGCATGCTGTATGTGATACAGGTTACGCTGCGCTGCAGGATCGACTCTTTCCTGTGCTGTGACATTGCTGCGGTTACGCTACACTACGTGACCACGGTTACGCTATGCTGTGCAGACGGATTACAACATGTCAGACCGATTGTAATAGACCACTTTCATAATAGCGACTAATCTGAATATTCTTTTATGTGCATTTTAATAAGCCTTTCTACCCTCATTTGTGTGTTTGTAATTCAAAAGAATCTTTGCTTTATAACGTCGGGCCAAGAAGGCTCATTTCGATGCACATAAAAGAATATTTAAAGTGTCGGCCATTATGAAAGTGGTCTATTTGCAATGCGCTGTGTGCCCGATAGCTCTAGAAGATGTTCACAAAATACATGACGCCGTTTTCACGGATTTTTACACTCTCCCTCCCTTCCCTGACGCTATGTCTCAGTTGTAACTACACCCCTTAAAATACGTGGCTTTGGGGTAACACACTCACCACCACACCCCCTGAAAGCAGAAAATATAGTAAATGAACGGGAACATGTCAGACCAAGGTCTTGAAAGTACGAATGTCTGATATTTTTCCTCACAGACCGTTACGAGGCTTGTTCACGTTTTTTGACACAGTATCAAAATTAGTGTGAAAACCTTAGAAATTTACCCAAGCAAATCAACATCCGGGACAGTGGTCTGAATAGGGAAAAAACGGACCGTGGTGTGGATACTCATTTTTACGTACCATGCGTTGGCCAAGTGAAACAGGATATTACAGAACCATATAATATTTAGACTAATCTGATTTTCAAATGAGATAACTTATGACATGCTTAAACGGTTGATACAACATTTTAACATTTTGGAAGATTGTGTAATATATTTTGAAGTAAATTACTCGAAACGTTGCATATGCTAGAGTTCGTGAAATTGAAGATTGAAGACATGCAAGTTTGAAGTTATTTTTTTCAATAATCTTACTGTAAAGGTGATCTACAGTGCGCACTGCGCATGGGCACGGGTTTGTTTACAAAACATTGGTTTGATCATGTCTTCACAAAGGCTATAATATGAAGTACCGTGACTCACTTCTTTGTCCTTTCTTTACAAACACCTAAGTAACCACACCTTTTACGCTAAAATAAAATTAGCTTGGGAACTTTCAGGAACATCATTCAACACACATATTGATGTAAGGCCACTTTGTGAGACTACGCAGATTGCACTGTAGACCACCTTTAAAGATATTGGCCATTTTCCCATTCTGACAATGCTTTGCATTTTTGGGAGTAACAACCTCGTACCCAGGCTAAATATCTAACTAGTCCAAATAAGACCAACTTAATTATAGTTTGGGTTTTTTTATTTGAAGGGAAATTAGTGAACGAGATGTTCTCACTCGAAACAATTATACTGAGAGCAGCATCACATATTTATCAAAATCATATTATGTGTATGATAAGGTTAAGTCTTGTGAGAGCTGCAATCCTATCCTGGACAATGTCACTAACGTCAATTTGGCATTTCTGGTAAGTTTTTAATCTAAATTCACCTTGTTCAAAAAATTCCGAATATTTTAAGTATTGCATAGTATTATTTGTCATTTTCAGCATTTTGAACCAGTAATTTTGAAATGTCCCAGAGCCCACTTTTCTTTGTCCGTAGCTTACGGTTTCCACATCGTAGCGTACGATTCCGTCAAACAACCAGAATATAAAGCTACCAAACAAGTCGTCAGGGCAGTGGCTGGCTTGTCAGGGCACCGTAGTATAAAGCTGCCTGAAGATGTAGCCGCTAACTTGTCAGGGCACTGCAATTTTGTGCAATTGTATTTACCTGCGAAACGATCCTGCTGAGATCGTCAAAAAGCCGCCAAAATCCCTCGCGTCAAAAACATCGCTTCCATTCTCAATGCGACAATGCCAGAGCCCATGACGTTTGTGTGGCTGTGGCTATCAATTCTGCACAAACTTAGACGCAAAGTTATAAAGCTGACTGACGAGATACAGTCGCTAGCACGTCAGGGCACCACAACTGTATCTACCTACGGAATGCTCAATGCTTTTCTTCACAAATATGATGTCAAAAAGCCGCCAAAATTCTTGGCGTCAAAAACATCGCTTGTATTCTCGTTCCCCCGAGTCCACGTTTCTGTGTCTGTGGCTTACGGGTGCCACAAAAAATGATACCCAGAATATAAAGCCACCTAACGAGCCAGCCGCTGATCAGCGGCTACTCGTCAGGGCACCGCCATAATATTGTGCAAGATTTATTAAATTTGAACAGAGAACGGAACGGAACAGAACTGCACAGAACAGAACAGAACAGAACAGAACAACAGAACAGAACAGAACAGAACAGAACAGAACAGAACAGAACAGAACAGAACAGAACAGAACAGAACAGAACAGAACAGAACCGAACAGAACAGAACAGAACAGAAGTACAGTGCAGTGCAGTGCAGTGTGCAGTGCAGTGCAGTACAGTACAACACAGGGCATACCAGAACGGAACAGAAAGGGAAAGGACGGGACTGGACAATACAACGCGACACGACGCGACGCAACACAACGCAACGCAACGCAACGCAACGCAACGCAACGCAACGCAATACAATACAATACAATACAATACAATACAATACAATACAATACAATACAACACAATACAATACGTAGTCTGAGGAGTTGCATCTTGAAAATAATTTAAAGTCGAAATACTACTGATTTTGTGACTCTAAGACATATCGTGGCTTTTGACGATGTAATTCTTTGCTTCTCACAGACGTTGTACGCATATTGGTGTCAAGTAGCAAAACACAACCCAATTTAAGTTGTGCCATGTCTTTGACGTGTACTTCCAACTTTTTTACAATTTTCGAAATTTACCGACGAAACCCAGACGGGTTTATATATTTTAAGGTTTTAAATCCTAAATTTACCGACCGATTTGGTTTTAACTGCATGACCTATATCAATTTACACCGAATCGAAACAGCCCCACACCCTCCCGTTCGGTACGCCACTGACAACCAACAACGACGAGCCAGGATTCAACATTTGCTGGCAGGTACACACCTCCGAACCAACGGAACCTTCTCCATCCCGAGATCTGCAAAGTCACCCGTCTAACACGGGGAAAAGTTAAGAGTCGTACGTATAAGAAAATGAGGTACTCGTCCAGATTGATGGGACACACCGTACCGACATCCGGTATAGAGATCGACGAGTGACCAAGGATCACATGGACAAGATCACCAGCACAGGGGGGGAAATGCCAAGCCTGATGCACGGCAGAGCGACAATGACACGGGGGAAGCGAAACGATAACTTTAATACCCAAGGTCGGCTGAGAATATGGATTGTGTGGCTAAATATGCTTAAAGAAAAAAACGACGAAAAGATGAGGAGGAGTGGGAGGAGGTAACGCGAAAACGAACAATAATAATATAATATAGTGTTACAGTATGTTACTCCAAGTGACGAACCATACAGGTCTTACTGGACAAGTAGAGAAAACTCTACTTGGCCCGCCTGGGATTCGAACCCGCGACCTTCGGTTTACTAGTCCGATGCTCTACCAACAAGTACAGGTCAAGTTGGGAGCTGAAGGTCGAATGATAGTACTTAGTATCTATTATAGTATCATAAAATACATATATATTGTTTATTGTATATTTTGTCTTTTATTTGCAGACAACCGTTGAACAGATTATAAGACATGTTCTGGCAAAGGACAATACCAGTCTACCATTTGTCCTGGCTGTTATGGACGAAAAGTTTAAAAAGAGAGGTTTAAAAGCATTTCAAACCCTATCCGTCCACAAATCACTGTGGGGCCACAGGGATCCGGTCCTCGGCGAAGCGCACGGTATCTTGCTCAAGTTAGCTCAATCTCGTGACCCACATATCAGTTTGAAAATTCCTGAAGGCTTTTCTTTGGTGGTGAGTGTAAGATAAATGAGTGTAAGGAATTAGGATACCTACAAACCAAATTTTGAAGCCATCATGGAGGCTGACATGCAGGGCAGCCCCAGTCGTCTTTAATTATATGCAAGAAAATCTTTATTTTTAAGTTATATTTTGTTATGAACCAATTACAAAGAAATGCAAACATGCAACAGTAATAGATATTTCTTCTGAAGTCTTTTAGCAGCAAAAAGGTAGCTTGAATATTTGACAAAAAAACAATTTGAGTCCGAAACCGCGCGCATCTCTTGATTTTTTGTATGGCAGCTCCAAGTGTCGATGTATCAAAAGTCAAGAAAAAAGTCTATGAACTATCCTGAATCAAATAAAGATAGCATTAATCATGGCTAAAGCCTACTGAAATCTAGTGGCTATAATCTGTCGAGCATATGGATGCTGACATGATCAATAAAAGCCATAAATATTAAATTTTCTGAACAGTCAGAAAATCAAACAAAACACAGAAATACGAGCCGACAGTGATTTAAATACATCCAAAATCAAAAATATATGTGGTCTTACAATGATTCAAAAGGTATGAGGAGACTATTCATCAGAGCAAAGGCACAGCTTGACAGGGTTGCAAGAATTCATAAAATAAAGACGAATAAATACTAAATAAAACCTGAATTTTCGTCAGGAGTTTCCATCAATCCAAGCACAATTTTGCTTTCGTTTGGCAATATATATATTTCCTCCTTCAATCTATTTTTGCCAGCAAACATACCTCAGACAGAAAGGACAATGATTCTAATACATACTGGCTTCGTTATATCAATTCTAAAGAAGTTCAACTACAAAAATATCAAAAAAATTCTCGCTGGGCCATTGTTCTGTTTTCTCCCGCTCCTTGGACGTCGGTCAGACGTTGCGTTGCCCCCCAGCAGCCGGAAGTTGGCTTCATCCAATCATAAGGCCGGCCTTATGGAGGTAACGTCCTAGTCCTTATATAGAGTTCACTGGCCTTGCAGGTTCACTGGCCTTGCAGGACTTAACATTTATTTGTTTGACGTACTTGTGCATGCTAGCCTATTTGTGGAGGCCTACTGCAAATTTAAATTTTCGGTTGCGATCCCTAGTATATAGGCATGCAATTCGTGTAAAGTCTTAAGGATTCGCATCAAATAGACATGTTCTCTTTTCAAAACTCGCTCTTGTCCGATCTGAAAACTCACGCATCAGCTATGACGAGGACTACAGTGCCACTAAATTTTGAACTGGCTATTTATTGATATGATAAGTTGTGAGAATTCTGGATAAAGGATAAAGGATAAAGGATAAAAGATAAAGGACTGGGTGGCTAATCATCCTTACTTGCAGCCAGCGGCTGAATTGCGAAGGACGCAGATCAACGTGGCCGTGTCGAGGCATATCAAAGGCGCTCGAAGCAGCCGCCAACGACACAGTTCAGACCACGGATCACAGCTAAGATGTTAGGTGTTGATTTTTTGGAGGGAGGAAAACCGGAGAACCCGGCGAAAAACCCTCGAAGCACAGGAGAGATCAACTACAACTCTACTCACATGAGTCCAAGCCTGACAACGGGGTCATTCCCAAGCGGTCATCCATCCAAATACTAACCCCGTCTAACCGGGCTTAACTTTTTGGTGAGAGGCAGCGCGCTAACAGCACACGCCACCCGTGCTCCCCGGCAGTTGAAATCGCATAATTCCATTGAAGTTGTAATATTTTGTTATAGTTATTGTTATACAAGCTGTAGCACATCCGCTGTATGTATCATGAAACTCGTCCCCAGGTATAAATACTGTAAAATCAACCCATCGAGCTCTATAAATAACTGGAGTGATATCTGCTGGTCATTGACCGGGCAAAGATTGAAGCCAAACATGGCGGACATGTAGGCTTGAAGTACTTATAGTTCCAGTCTCCTACGCGGTTTTTTGACCTGATCAGACTTGACCAGACCGTACTTCAGGCCTACATGCCCGCACATTGTCCGCCACAAAGATATCACTCCAATTATATATACTGAGAACTCACCGAATCAACCTCGCTCCGTCTGCCATCTGAGTTGCCAATGGTTAGACCGTATCCCCGTCTGGAGCTCAGAGTTTTCTGCGTGTTAACATCTACTGTACTATAACAACAGTTTGTACAGCAAGAACTAACAAAACATTAAAAGAGATGTTCATTACAACAACCTTTCTACATCCATTCTTGTTTAGGGCCAAGGTTTCGGTTTTTTAATGTTAAACGTAACATGACTTGTATAGGGCTCCTCTCGAAACGTCAGTATATCGTTACTAGAAATCTTGGCAGCTTTTATCATCTTTTTACTTTGCTCTATCTAAAACACTGCCTACGCAGCACTGTACTTTTTGTATCTGCGCAACGCGCAGATATATTGCTATCGTGTTGTGTGTTTGTTTGTTTGTTTGTTTGTTTGTTTGTTTGTTTGTTTGTTTGTTTGTTTGTTTGTTTGTTTGTTTGTTTGTTTGTTTGTTTGTTTGTTTGTTTGTTTGTTTGTTTGTTTGTTTGTTTGTTTGTTTGTTTGTTTGTTTGTTTGTTTGTTTGTTTGTTTGTTTGTTTGTTTGTTTGTTTGTTTGTTTGTTTGTTTGTGTGTGTGTTAACTTTTTGGTGTAACCGCTGACCTGTAATGTGTGCAGTAGTGTGACTGTTTATATTTCCTCGCCATGTTGTATGAACTACGGAGTGAGACGAAGAACAACATCATTTTCGAAGAAAGTCAATTGCAATGCTGTATGATTGGAGTAGTATGATTCAGGGATACTTTAAAATGATTGCGTTTGACCGTACGCCAAGTAAATAGCGTAATAATGCAATTTGATATTTGCGCTCATGTCCGTTCAAATAGCCTTTTCTCCGTTGTTATTCTATACCATGTTCTCTAATTCACATATGTTGTACAGAATTTAACGCTCTATCGAACCGTACAAGTTTCCCAAATGGCACAAACCTACAGACGATTGATTTACTTTAAATATGACCGCGTTCGACCGTACGCCAAGTAAATAGCGTAATAATTCAATTTGATATTTGCGCTCATCACAGTTCAAATATATTTTTCTCCGTTGCAATTCTATACGATTTTTCTAATTCACATATGTTGTACAGAATTTAACGCTCTATCTAACCGTGCAAGTTTCCCAAATGGCACAAACCTACAGACGATTGATTTACTTTAAATATGACCGCGTTCGACCGTACGCCAAGTAAATAGCGCAATAATGCAATTTGATATTTGCGCTCATGTCAGTTCAAATAGACTTTTCGCCGTTGTTATTCTATACCATGTTCTCTAATTCACATATGTTCATTGTTGTACAGAATTTAACGCTCTATCTAACCGTACAAGTTTCCCAAATAGCACAAACGTACAGACGATTGATTTACTTTAAATATGACCACGTTCGCCCGTACGCCATCAAGTAAATAGCGTAATAATGCAATTTGATATTTTCGCTCATGTCAGTTCAAATAGCCTTTTCTCCGTTGTTATTCTATACCATGTTCTCTAATTCACATATGTTGTACAGAATTTAACGCTCTATCTAACTGTAGAAGTTTCGTGAATGGCACAAACCTACAGACGATTCAGGGGTATACTTTAAACACGCGGTATCCGGCTCAACTGCAGTGAAGATATATCCCAATACGTTTGTTATCTTATTAGATGTCGCTAAAATCTTATAAGATGTTGTAAGATCGTTTAAGATCTTATTACAAGATTTGGCGCAGATACATGTACGCATAGCGTACTTTTTGTTTTACATGCCGTAAGTTTTATAGCCTGTATACAGCCTGAATACACACCTGTAATTCAGAACTGAAAACTCGCACGATGACTTGTCGACCCCCCGCTGAGTTTCTCAGATATGAGAAGCAGATTCTGAGTGGCCTATATAATACCCAAATTATTTATAATTGAATAATGGATTATTTGATATCACGAGAATTGCAGAGAACCAATTGTAATTGGAATAAGACAGGACTTGTGATTTGGTCAATCAGAATCTACTTCTCAGATTTGAGAAGCTCAGCGGAGGTCTCAAGCTATTGTGCCAATTTTTGCATACTGAATTACAGCACCTCGTAACAATATAATTCTATTTGTTTGTTAAGTAGACAACGATATTACCTTGATTTTTTTACAAAAATTTGATAGCTAATTTAGTGACAGGAGTATGTGCTGTTCGTTATAGAGAAACAATACAGTTGAGTTGTATACAATAGACTCTGGAGAGGATGATGTCGACAGGGTGGGCGAGTATTTACTGTGGAATAAAAAGGCGTAAGTATATTAGAGACCTTAAGATACACCGGGTTCGGTTTACGGGTACCGCCATTTTTGTTTACTCGTAATATATACCCGTTTTCCCGTGGTAGATCATGGTCTACCCGTACATACGACTACGGGTACGGATAGATTACCCGTACCCGTAAACCGAACCTGAGGTATCTTAAGATCTCTATTACGAGTAAACAAAAATGGCGGTACTCGTATCCGTAAACCGAACCCGGGGTATCTTATGGTCTTTAATGATTCGAATGTATCCCAATTTGCAATTTCTAACAGGACACAGCAAAACTTATTAGCCAATTAACGTAGTGAGTTTTTCTATTTAAGGTACTGTATATATAGACCTTCAAACCATAATTTGTTTGATTTTTTTTTATTCGCTGAAAGTGAAGCATTTTATGAGTGCTTTCAGATTCTGGAAAGGAAGTCATGTTTTTTTTTTATTTCTAAACAAAGAAAAAGTGCATTATTTACTTTGTGTGAATAATTTAATAAGTGACAAGAGGTTTCTTTCACACTGCTTTTTCTCAAAGGAAAGTTTTGGGCTAAAGTAAGAACTCTAAAAAGCTATAAGTGAACACGAATTTATCAGAATCATCTAAAAATTGATATTCGAGTAAATTAATATTATTCTGGTGATAAAAGTGTGTCTTGGAATTATAAAATTTTCAATACTTATCGTTTTACGGCCTTTTATGCAAGCCCATTCAACCTCCTGTGAGATTGTGTTTTAGCTATAGTAGTAAAAATTCGATAACTCTAACGGTATTTGGAATTTTTACAAACCCAGACAAAGTTTTTTTGCTGTTGTATTTATCTACCAAACTGCCAATTTCAGGGCATTATAGTAAATAGTTGTTGACTTATAGCATTTCGAATTGGAATGAAAACTTTAAATAAACAGAATCGGTATTTTTTGTTTGCGTTTATAAAGTAACCAAATGTTTGCTGCAGTCTTGTAGGCAGTTATATCAGCTGAGAAAGTTTTAAGAAAATGATGTCGGCTAAAAATAAAATAAAACAGGGGGGCTATAGCCCTTTTAGGACTAAAGGTTATCTAAATTTTTTTGGGAGGGGATCAAAGTTAGGCTCGGTTTCCAGCCTTATTTCGGGCTGCGACCCGCCCCCGAAATCACGGCTGGGCTCGTGAGCTTGTCATTGTCAATTTCCACCAATCACAAACGCGCCTGCACATTTTCAGCAGGCATATATTATTGAACATTTGTATAAATCATCGTGACAGCCCAGGCGTACGACCGAATTTTCGAAACTTTTGAAGATTATTTTTTAGAAGATTTGCAACGTGACCATTAGATGTGTTTGTCATTTAACCTACTAGGTCAGGAAAATCACTGATATTTCAGTCAGTGTCAATAGTTTGTTGATATTAACTCGAAATCAATCACAACTGCGATTTCGCCTTTGATTTCTTTCATGGAAGATGATCAGATACGGTTTCTCAAGTCAGTTTGAATCACGGCAGAGTTCGGCGACGATTTATAGAACGACGAAGATGCTAAAAAGCTAACTGAACCAAGTGAATGTCAGACTGTTTATTTACATTAATACCGTTTCAGACCGTTTGTGTCTTCGTGAAATGGCGGGCCTATAAATTGTTGATTAAAGATGTCCATAAGAAAAGATTGCACCTTGCTTCAGTTCACGAAGCTCACTGAATTATAAGTCGTGTCTTTGCTGCATTTCTGCCATTTCAAACATCTGCGATTTATCGTTCACTGACTCTGTTTATAGTGTTGGTTGGATGAATGACAAAAATATCTTTGCCGTGGGTAAATTATGCATTACGTCACAGACATAACAAGCCGCTCACGCGTCCAGCCGTTCGTACGCGGGTAAAGTCCCGCGAGTCGAGATAAGGCTGGAAATCGAGCCTAGATCAAAGTTCACTCTTATTATTCTATTTGATGAGTTAGTCCTTCCAGCATAAAACGTCTTCCGCTGCCAATGTGCTAAAACGCCTAAAACCGACTCAGGCCTGCATATCCATATACTAATCTGTTTTCAAACGAAAACGGAGACTTCGTATCGAACGCGCGAAAACGTATCAAAAGTTTTCCCTTCCCACCATCGTTTCAGAATCGTTTTTGCCATCCACATTAAAATACCGAAACGACCCTGAACAAAGGCCATGGGTGACTGGAACCCAGATCACATAATTTTCGTGACGTCAGCGTTTTCGAAAAGCTCTGTTTTCGGTTACCGAAGACGCCGGTGTAACAGGACCAGATGCCCCCCTTCAGAATGCCCCCAGGGCATCTGGTGCTAGGACCAGATGCCCCCTCCCCCCGGATCAGATGCCCCCTTGCGAAACCCTTTAAAATACTTCTTAAACCAAGTCCGAAATATATTGAAACTTGTTTCGAAACTAACAATAAAACTCTTTTAGATGGTTAAATGAGTTCGCAAGCGTTCGATAGACGTTGAAATGTCTCCCAATGCGCCATTGAAATGTTAATCACTGTCGGCAATGATTAATGTATTTGTTTTCCTATTTTTGAAACAGTGCTTCGGAGAAAAACCCGTGGAAATTCAGCATGACCTTGCATGACCACTGACAAAATTGAATTTCTAATGCACTTCCGCGTGGTGGCTTTCGGACTTTCTCTTTCATTATTTTGACACCATAACTATATCGAATAACGTGGAATAGCTTGATAGCCATATGTACTCAGTAAGAGTAAATTTCTGACGCCTAAGAATAAATATACCTCCGCAAAAAATGGAGGCGTATGAATAACCCCGAATGCCAGCACGCGGAAGTACATTAGAATCTGCCGAATTTCCAATTTATTAAATAGATCGATGTTCAAGTTTCGTTTTTTATTGATTGCAACATCGTTGAGCTGATGTTCGAAGCGTTGAAATAGACCTCGGTTTTGGGGGGTGGTATACTCTGAAAAAGGCACTATTTCGGCACGGGTTTTTCTTCGAAGCACTGTTTCAAAAATAGAAAAACAAATACATAAATCATTGCCGACAGCGATTAACATTTCAATGGCGCTTTGGGAGACATTTCCGCAACGTCTATCGAACGCTTGCGAACTCATTTAACCATCTAAGAGTTTTATTGTTAGTTTCGATACAAGTTTTAATACATTTTGAACTTGGTTTAAGAAGTATTTTAAAGGATTTCACAAGGGGGGCATCTCATCCTGGGGGGGGGGGGGCATCTGGTCCTAGCACCAGATTCCCGGGGAGGCATTCTGAAGGGGGGGGGGGGGGCATGTGGTCCTGTTACACCGGATTAGTGTGGACGATTAAAGCCTAACCGTATCAAAAAGTCTCCGTTTTCGTTTGAAAACGAATCAGTGTGGACATGGCCTCACATTTTAACCATCCATTCTATTCAAATATTTCTTGTAGAAACATTTCTTGCTGGGGTGATGAATATGCAAATATGATTAATGGAACAAGTATGTATTATATGTGGATTATGTCATTAATTTGTGGGAGTAATGGTGTTGTGGTCAGTTTAGTCTATTGTTTGTTAACCTCGTTCCCAGGGCGTTTGTGAGCCAAGCTGGCGCGAGCCGAGCCGCCAAGCCCTGGCAAAGACTGTGAATCACGTGACGAAATTTTCCCCAGTAAATTTGGAAAGTTTTCCCACTATAAACCACTTTCATAATGGTCGCCATTTTAAATATTATTTTATTCACATCTAAATGAGCCTTTCTGGGCTCGTTATGAAGCCAAGATTCTCTTGAATTGCAGACACACAAACAAGGCCAGAAAGGCTTATTAAGATGGACATAAAATAATATTCAGATTAGCCTCCATTATCAAAGTGGTCAATTATAGGGGCCGTTTACATGAGTCCGGATTGAGATTCAATCCGGATTGAAATGCGAAGTTAATTCGTGTTTACATGGGAATTGGGTTTTTGGATTAAAATCCGCGGGAAATCTGAAATCTATAAATGTTAGAAAACACACATGCGTTGTTCGTTCTAGTCCTCCCGGTCACATTTTTCATTCCAGAATGATATTTCGCAATCCCTTTACATGATTCCGGAACGAAATTTCAATCCGGAATGAGATTTCAATCCGGAATGAGATTTCAATCCGGAATGAGAACCGGATTGAACTCAATCCGGAATGAGCTAAATCTCAATCCTGGTTCATGTAAACAGTAAAAGGGATTTGAACAGAAGCGGAATGAGTTCAATCCGAATTGAAACTCGATCTGGATGCAGACAAAGTGTTTTACTCTTACTGAGTCTTTGGGCTTTCAATGTGCTGAACTCACTGGAAAATCTTCTAAATATATCAAAAAATTTCTTCTCGTGATCTTGCCAAAACCCAGTTTTGTCTGGCAGAATGTTTTTTGGCTTCGCTTCCATTTTGTCTTAAGAACGCCCTGGGGACGAGGTTGATCGTTTGTTTGTTAATGCAAAGTTATGAATAAGTCTTCTGTGCGGTGCGCGAATTTGATGTAGCTTGATGTGATCTATTTAGTGGTTCCCGTTCCAAAAACGTCTGTTACTACATCGCCTCCGCTACCACAACCATCACCACCACCGCCACCACCACTACATTCACCGCTACTACCACTACATTCACCGCTACTACCACTACATTCACCGCTACTACCACTACATTCACCGCTACTACCACTACATTCACCGCTACTACCACTATATTCACCACCACCGCCACCGCCACTACATTCACCGCTACTACCACCATCATCATCACCATTACCGGTCTTTCCCAGCACTACACCTATTTAGACGTATAATTCTCCCACACACGTCTACTGACATCCCTATATAGGTTCATTTACTCAACTTCAGACGTATATTTCATTGTTTTAGTATCTGATGTAACGAATTGTTTTGCTCTACCGTTATAGATGGCTTAAGATATAGGCCTTACATTTCGAAACAGGATACAATTTACGCTTTGGTGACAACTCTTTTCAGGTGTGTTGATCGTAATGGCGTTAATTGCCAAACCGCTATAATATCTATACTCGAGAGAGCATAAGGGCCACAGGTTTGTTAGTACTTTGTACTATTAAGTGTCACCCTCTTTAAATAAAGTTTCTATCTATCTATCATAAAAATAAGAGAGGGAATGTAAAGTAATAGATCTAGTTCTATCCAACACCGCTGCCAAACGTTTTGCGCATGCGCGACTTCCGAGCTCGTCCTCCGAAAAAGAGCGGGAAAACACTGAAATATTTGGACTTGTCCAAGAGTCCGACATAAAAGTTAAAATTATAAGCATATTACCAAAAAGATAAGGTAGGTAATTTGTACATGGCTTCCTTGTCAATATTGTAACATATTCTGAATTTATCCCTTCGTAATTTTCTTTACCCTTTTTTTAAAACACGAATGAATAGTCGAGCCTTACTTAGTCTTCGCTGTCTGGTTGTTGTCGCCACGGCTAGTTCCCACTTCTCTTGCAATGTTTACTCAGCGAATTCACGCACGCGCAAACGTTTGGCAGCGGTGTTGTTCTATCCTAATTCCTCTTAAGTTATTTTTACATCTCACGAGACAATCCTGGCGCGACTTGTCGAGCTGTCGAGAATGACATTATAGATGTTTATATTATATAATGTCTGTAATAGTTTACAAAACTACAAACGCTGTAGAACACATAAAACGTTTTCTTGGTCAAGAGGAGTCTTGACTGTCTTCAATTTTTGAGTACAACCTTTAATAAAACGTTCTCGTGATACAGTTCTTCTACAAGACGTTCTTCACTCTTATGACTCTTTCCCGCCATTTTGTTTTTGCCAGAGGGATGTTTAGACTTCCACGCAAAACCCACGATAGGTGTGTCTAAAAATAACTTAAAGGAGCAGTGTCACCATTTGCGCATCTTTTCGCATCTTTTTTGCGCACATAGAAATAACTTTGGAAAATGTCAGAAATAGCTCTAAATCGGACAAGAAACCAGAGAAATGAATCAAATGATATTTACCTTCTACGGTATTCCAATGAAAGCAGATGCGGCTGCGAAGTCGCTATCGCTACATGAACCCTATCCAGCTACGATTTTAGCATCTTTCCATCACTCAAATATAGTCAGTGATAAGTAAATACGTTTGTGCTGACTATTCCAGGCTTTCTGTGAACTATTTGATCCCTCGTATTTTCTCTTTCGGCCTGAATTATCGCGTCTTCCACCATGCACCCTGCCAAGTGCGGCCGCCATCTTGGATCAACAAACTTGAAAACCTACAGGCTGTAGTTTTTCAAGTCAGCGCGTGATTATTGCGTGGGCTTTGCGAGTGACACTGCTCCTTTAAGAGAAATTAGAATAGAAATAGATCCATTTAATACTATACATTCCCTTTTTTTTGCTTCATAGCCAGAAGAACAACTAAATGATGAATTCGACTGTATTATGACCTGACCGATGATCGTATAACAACAATGTAATCATGATCGTCGTCCAAACTGTTTTTCAGTTGGTCCATTATATTGAATTCACCATTTCAGACAATTGACCTTTTCACCAATAGCGGCGCCATCTTGGATTCGCAATGCATTGTGGTCTATCAGGTAATTTTTTCGTTATAAACACTTTCGTGGCAACAATGTCTAAATATAATCGTTGTGATATTGGTAAAAGCAACAATTCGGACGTACAAGGATATATTCATGACAAATGTATCTTTATACGTCCAAGCATTATTACTTTCACTAATATTACAACGTTCACATTGTTGTCACGAAAGTATTTATAAAGAAAAAAATACCGCATTGTGTCTCTACACTAAGCAATCACACTTTTAATTGAGCTTGTTACCCTGGATAGACCACAATGCATTGCGAATTCAAGATGGCGCCGCTATTGGTGAAAAAGTCCATTCTAACCAAAAAATGTTGGGACATCAAGCGAAAACCGTCAAAAACAGCAAAGTACCCTAACAATTTTGGTCAAGATTGTAGGTCTTTTACAATAAAGCAATAAATGTTCAGCCAATTAAGTACTGGCATTTCTTACTTAAGTGAAAGTACGGGCTGGAAAAGTACTCAAAAAACACTGAAATGTGATGTAAACTCTATGTACAATAAATGCGACTTTGTCGGAATTTTAAAGAAATCTTACTTCGGTGATAGGGCGTGCATTCCTTGGCCATCGAAACACTGAAAACATTAAAGTGTCACTATGATGAAAAAAAAACGTCAGTAAGCATTCAAAGTTTAAGCGCGTTCTATTGTTTATTTCCAGAGATATTCCTTATTTTACGATTTTCATTTCGCTCGTTTGGAGTAAATAACGCCATCAGCCATAAACTTGCATATTTCCAAAACGTGAATATCTCTTGAACGAGATGAGGTATTGACAAACAACAAACGCCGTTCACCCTCACTTTAAATGTACTCTATGAATAAAATACACTTATCTGTGGAACGTCTGTGATTGCCATTGTTAGCGCATGCTTTCAGGTTACTCTAAACCTTAAAAAGGGAATTATAGTTTTTGCCTCATTGTTTAAAATAGAAAGATTTAAACGTTTGAATTACAATGCCTACATAAGCCCTAATCTTCACTTTTATTCGCTGGAGTAAACGCTACTTGATTGCTGATAAATAAGCAAATTTAATTTTATCATTGGAGGGGGCCAGGAACCATCAGTTTCCACAAAAACAACTAAAGTTCCACAGTGAAACGTGTTTTATTTAATAATTATCCAAAATGTGAGCACTTTCTATTGTTTATTTCTAGAGATATTCCTAATTTTACGATTTTCATTTCGCTTGTTTGGAGTAAATGACGTCATCAGCCATATAATTTGCACATTTCAAAAACGTGAATATCTCTTGAACGAGATGAGATATTGACAAACTACAAACGCCATTCATCCTCATTTTAAATGTACTTTATGATAAGATCAAAAAAAAATACTGACGATTTTTTATCATAGTGACACTTTAACAACTAGAGGGGCCAGAGGGCACTCAGTCAAAGTCTGCATATCTTCGCTTTGTTAAAAATCAGTTTTGTTATAGAGACCGCTTATTAACTTTAAATTTATTGCCTATCAATTATTGGTTGGAATATCTGGATTTAATATTTTTCGTTAAGTGTAAAACTGGGAATATTAGAATCAATATAAATAATTATTTGTCTCATTCAGACAATCGTACAAGACGTTCTGGTAGCCTAAAATTGCCATCATGCAAAACATCTTTATTTATAGAGATACATTTTTTGTAAGAACTGTTCATTTGTGGAACGCTTTATCGGATGATATTAAGAGTAGTTCATCTTTAGTTGTTTTTAAAAAACAACTTAAACTTATTTATTTATTTATTTAGGTTGAAAAATGTTTTTGTAACTGACAATGTTCGCAGTTACAAGATAATATGTCCAAAATGTAGAAAGATCAATGCAATGTCAGTCTGTAGTTGTTAAATTTTAGTTTATAGATAGTAACACTAGATTTATATTTATGTATATCTTACGGGTTTATTACCTTGTAGGGGACTTAGTGTCCTTTTGTAATGTCACCTTCCTTATGGGTAATTTTTTTTAAATAAAAAAAAAATAAATAAAAAAAAATAAATATTTGTTTAGTTGAATTGAAATCAAAGGGTTTTGGTAAGTCTTTTTGCCTTTTTCAAGTTTCGAGTCAGTTTGGTATTTTGTATTTTAAAAGTCTTTGGTGTATAACCGAGGTGTATAACGAATACCTCAGAAGCATTTGAGTTCGTACAGCTCGATGTTTCCCTCGCGCCAGTGAACAAGTGTATAATATTCCTTCATATAATTTTCTAGATCATTTAAACTAATCTACGACTCAACAATCAAAGTCAGAGGAATTAGGTTGTATCGGTTTTCCCTGGACCCACAACAGTTTATAACAGGTGACATAGACGGCGACAACAAAGGATTTTGTGTTACTGGGAAGGAGAAGAAATGTTTGACATCTGGCTTAATGGACGTCAGTAATTGTTATCCTATGAGTAAGTGTTTGTTTGTTTGTTTGTTTGTTTGTTTGTTTGTTTGTTTGTTTGTTTGTTTGTTTGTTTGTTTGTTTGTTTGTTTGTTTGTTTGTTTGTTTGTTTGTTTGTTTGTTTGTTTGTTTGTTTGTTTGTTTGTTTGTTTGTTTGTTTGTTTGTTTGTTTGTTTGTTTGTTTGTTTGTTTGTTTGTTTGTTTGTTTGTTTGTTTGTTGTCTTTGTTTGTTGTTTGTTGTTTTTGTTGTTGTTTGTTGGTGGGGTTTTTTTTGTTTGTTGTATTTTTTGTTGCTTTGTTTTTGTTTGTTTGTTTGTTTGTTTGTTTGTTTGTTTGTTTGTTCGTTCGTTCGTTCGTTCGTTCGTTCGTTCGTTCGTTCGTTCGTTCGTTCGTTCGTTCGTTCGTTCGTTCGTTCGTTCGTTCGTTCGTTCGTTCGTTCGTTCGTTCGTTCGTTCGTTCGTTCGTTCGTTCGTTCGTTCGTTCGTTCGTTCGTTCGTTCGTTCGTTCGTTCGTTCGTTCGTTCGTTCGTTCGTTCGTTCGTTCGTTCGTTCGTTCGTTCGTTCGTTCGTTCGTTCGTTCGTTCGTTCGTTCGTTCGTTCGTTCGTTCGTTCGTTCGTTCGTTCGTTCGTTCGTTCGTTCGTTTGTTTGTTTGTTTGTTTGTTTGTTTGTTTGTTTGCTTTGGAGTTGCTCATGTGTGAGTTTGCAAAAGTAAACACTTCAAGAATTATCGGAAAATAACCATGGCAACAACTGGGTAAAACGTGATTCGGATGAAATTTGAGTATATGTTTAGGCTAATTACCTCGAAGTAGGTAACTAAGTATGCTAGATTCGTTACCTCGTCCACGCATGATTGAACTAAATATACTTTAACCCTTTACCAAGCATGGTTTTCATTTGACAACTTATTACCTTTATTCTGGCTAACGCCAGACGATTTTGCTCGTTCAGTGGAGACCTGGTAATCTGCCGGTTGATGGTTAACATCATGTGTCTTTGAATTTGCCTCACACCGATGCATGTCTGCGCAATTCAACAGCAGTCAGAAGCATATAAACTTGTAAGAAAATTGTGAAAGGGCATGTTGTCATACTTTGAAACAACTTTTAAAATAGGTTTCGCTCATATTTGTTTTTCTTTTCTGTTGTCAAGATGCACCCATTATTGCCTCTCTTCCTCATTTTTACTTGGGTAACAGGAGTTTACTGGGGACTGTGAATGGACTGCATCCGCATAAGTATGTCCATGATTCTTTCCTGGACATTGAACCGGTATGTAACGCATCTTATTTTCTTAAGATTGAATATCGTTTATTTGTTATACTTGTGACTTGTTAAATATTGTATGTAAATTGTCTGTTGAAAAAATAAACTCTGTTGCTACTGTCTTAAAGGTCAACTCAAAGCAAATTGCATTTTTCGTTTTATATATGTATTAAAGCACGTAGTATTCGAATATGATGGGAAAAAAATGTAATTGACATTTTTTCCCGTTGATTTTGAGATGTTGAATCGACTAATTTTGAAATATTTTTTATAAAAAGCCGTGTTGTATAAAGAGTCTAGCACTAGCAAGTGTGTGACGTAAACGGAGGAACGATTTTACCATCCATTAAAGTAAACACACTCGAAAAGCATCAAATACTTTAATACATATGCGGTTGGAAACTTGCACAAGCTATATTCATCATAAATCAGTTCTTCTTATGATTTCAATCGTCCAGGTTCAACTGTTTACGTCACAAACTTGCTAGTGCCAGACTCTTTATACAACACGGCTTTTCTTCGGTAAAAAAATCAGAGATAAAAAAAAAGTGCGATTTACTTCAAATTTTTATCATCATATTCGTATTCTCCATACTTTGGTGCATATAACAAGCCGGAAAAAAAATTTGCCTTGAGTTGACCTTCAATCGTAAATATGTTTACCAATGTGAAGTATGCACCACATTCAGCCTTCGATCTGATCTTCCTCTCACCTTTGCTCGCTTGGTTTAGAGCCGGAGGAGACCTCTGCACTTTGCCATTCCTCGTACTCTTTATTCCCTTAACCTTTTTCGCTCTTTTACTCTAATTCTTACTCCTCTTCTGCCTCTTACTTTCTTTCTTTATGCCTACCTTCGACTGGATGCTGTAGAATGCCAAAAACATATAAAGGAACCTAACAAAATCTTGTACGTCTATTTCGTTAAAATGATAACTGCTCTTTAAAATAAGCTGCATATTCCAAATAAACTGAATTGTGCTAATGCTAGAGTTAAGCAATAAATTGATATTTAACATACGTCTGTGGTTTTGCTGTAATAGTCATGACTATTACAGAAAAACCACAGACGTATGTTAAATATCAATTTATTGCTTAACTCTATTACAGAAAAACCACAGACGTATGTTAAATATCAATTTATGACATAAATTGCAATTTTATGAATATCTCTCGCTAAACCTTAAACTGATACGACACTGATGTAAAATTGTGTTCTTAAAAAAACTTTGTTTTAGTATACGGGATTAACGATGCAAGGCAATAGAAGAATTCAAATTAATGTCGCCCTTCACAAGATCGAAGGCATTACGTAAGTTTGTCTCTTCGAATCTCTGGCCCCGTACAAAATTAGTTCCCTGTTGTTTTTGAGCATGAAAACTTAATTTCCAATGCAGAGTGGCACGTTAAACGGGATCTCGCCATGCATATATATCTCTCATATTTATCCCGAATGTTATGCGTAGTTAAACAGTCTGACAATCAAAAACTGTTAACAGTTGTTGCTATGGCAACAATGACGTTTCAAAATGGCTGCCAATTACCCTTCAAACTAGTTTAATTCGAAAAAAAACTTTGGTGACCTCCATTTTTTTTTCATTAAAACTTTTCGTGAAGTATGAGTAATCAATAGGCCGATTTTAAAAAAATTCTGTAGAACGAAATTTTTTAAAAATTAACAAACATGATTTTAACGGGAAAAAAATTATTCGTTCTACAGAATTTTTTAAAATCGGCCTATTGATTGCTCATACTTCAAGAAAAGTTTTAATGAAAAAAAAATTTGGGGTCGCCAAAGTTATTTTCGAATTAAATTAGTTTGAAAGGTAATTGGCAGCCATTTTGGAACGTCATTGTTGCCATAGCAACAACTGTTGCTATTTATTTGGTAACAGTTTTTGATTGTCAGACTGTTTAACTATGCATAGCAATTAGTTTTATTCTTTTTCCGAATTGTTTATGCACGTGTTTTGGACTCTCAAACTTGTATTTCCGTTTTTCAAGAAACTGTGTGGAGCCACCTTAAGCTGTTTATTCGATACAAATGAGTGATAACGGCTAGTAAAAGGACAGCAGCTCTTTATAATACGTCAAATTATATTTATTTCTCTGTTATTCTGTGGTTTTTAGTGCAAAGTTTCACAGAAACTTTGCAGTATTGTGATGAGGGGCGAAAATTCACACGATAGATCGATAGTGTAAACTTTCCGGGGGTAAATTTACCAGGTTTAACGACATGTATACTTCGTAGTTAAAGGCTAAAAACCCGTGAAAATGTGAAACACTAGTATCAGTCTTTCATATACAACAAATATTTATGTCGCTTGAAGCTCGTAAGTCCTAAAGAGCGATAACAGACAGGTTTGTACCTTATCTATGGGTATTTCTTGAAAGACGTGTAAAATCCTGGTAATATCTTAATATATCGAGAATGAAAGAAGTTTCCCCCCGGAATATATTAGAATAGCACTGCGCATGCGTGGTTTTGTTTATGACTGCGAATGCAACAATGGCGGAGAAATGCGAAGGGGAGTGAATGGAGCGGTCAATTTTCTTCTCAAAACAACGACTTTCTAGGCTTAGCTGCATGGCTAATTAAATATGGTCTGGACGAAAGGATTTATAGTCTGCCTAGCGGAAGGTGCGAATAAATGTTAAAAGCTTTATATTCAACTTTAATATGGTCTGGCATGTTGACGATGTTGTGAAGTCAGTTTGTGAAGTGTTATGGTTCGTGTCTGTTATATTTTACACGAGTGACGCTCGAGCAGTTTTGCACGTCAGCTCAATAACAAATTCTGTATACTGGAGATTGTAGACTGTCTTCGCATTTTGATTTGGCGTTTAATAAACAACTATACGAAGATTAAACATGATTTGTTTAAGTTTTACATGTATCTGTACCTGCGTGAACTTAGCGCGTGATTGGGCAGACGATTCGCAAGGCTACATAACTTCAAGCTAGCAACATAATCATCAGACGATCGTAATTTGTAAAGGCAACAAAAACTTTTGTATCTTTACATCCACTTCGCAGATTTTAGTCAATTTTGATCTGGATCGACCACAGGAACCCAACTGACGCCTGTGATGGGTTTTTCCCCCCGTTTTTTTTTATATTAAGCTTCTGACTGAAAACCGAGGCCGCTTAACAGTTGTGTAAGCTGGGATCATTGGCAATATATGTGTGTGTGTGTGTGTATATATATATATATATATATATATATATATATATATATATATATATATATATAAATGATATTGGGCATTTCACTCGATTATAGAGCATGTTCTGAGGATTTAGGTGAAGGAAAATTCGAGTGTAGAATATATACATTTTAAGACCAAACCGGGAGCAGTTGCGAAAGTTGCATTTTTCGCAACTGCTCCCGGTTTGGTCTTAAAATGTATATATTCTACACTCGAATTTTCCTTCACCCTAAATCCTCAGAACTATATATATATATATATATATATATATATATATATATATATATATATATATATATATATATATATATATATATATATATATATATATATATATATATATATATACAGATTGCAAGCGCGCGGTAATTTGAAACTCGAAACAGCTGTGGGCTCCTGTGCCACGTGAATGGCGCGTGACGCTCACTGAAAGCTGAGACAACTAAACATCACACCGCAGGAATGGTGTTCTGCCAACATCAATTTGTTGGAGCTCAAATTACTAGGACAGTAGGACACAGAACGCCGCACTTTTTGGTCGTCTCAGCTTTCAGTGAGCGTCACGCGCCATTCACGTGGCACAGAAGCCCACAGCTGTTTCGAGTTTCAAATTACCGCGCGCTGTAATTTGCATATATATGCATATTTTACCAACTGTTAAGAGAAGCGCCGCGATCCCAGCTTACACAACTGTTATGCGGCCTCGGTTTTCAGTCAGAAGCTCAATATAATAAAACAAAAAAAGAGGAAGGACCATCACAGGCGTCAGAGTTGGGCTCCCTGTGGATCAACTGGACATCACACGATACATATTAGTATCGGAATTCTTGTGATGCGCCAAGCTTTTTACGCAAAAATTTCGAGGAGTTCAAAAAGAACTTGTTATTAAACAGAACCGGAAAACAATAGCGAAGGGCACAAAGTATTCATGTTTGTCAGATTTTATAATTTATTTTTTTGCCTTCTTGACAAGAGAAAATGACTCTTTAAGAATCCCTCGAGATTCTATTTTGGGTTGTTTGTCTGGGTTTTGGCTTGTATTAAATTAACTTGGGCTTTGCTTTAGAAAATGGGCTGGCAGACTGCGGGGCTAGCAGCTCTGCCACGTGGCAAAAATTGTTATTATCTTTGACTAGAAACTTTGCACTATCCTTGGGATCTAGTTGCAACTTTGTCCCGCCTGAAAACATTCTCATATAAACCCGGGATGAAAAACGTCCCGTCCCGCTAACTTGTCCTGTCCCGGCCTCCCATGTACCAGATACTCTAAACACCGCTGCCAAACACTGCACGCATGTATGGGCTCAGTGATCGTAGCTTAAAAAAGTGGTGGATGTTTCATGTAACGTCACCAAATGGTTAGAGTAGGTTGGGTAGTGTTAGAGGTACTTCGTTTGGTGACCGATACATGAAACACTAAACAAAATATGAAGTTCTATATAACAAATAAAACATAAAGCTCCGTGCATATGTACTCTTATAAAGGCACGTTTGACGTCATTTGAACACGAAAGAAGTTGATAGCCGAGTGCCTTTACACTTCTTTCGTGTTCAAATGACGTCAAACGTACCTTTATAAGAGTACATATGCACAGGAGCGGTTATGTTTTATTTGTTTTATAAAATAATAATAATAAAAATCAAATTAAAAGTGAGGTAGTTTTAGAATTTGGCGGGCTTTCCGGCCAGCTGACGCCATTCCACGCCACTTTACGTCATTCATGATCTATGTTCTCTTATAAATGCACGGATCGAGCCCAACCAATCAGAGCGCGCGTAGAGGGCACCTTATTTTATAATACATTTTTTAATGGCCAGTGTGAGAGCGACGAGTGACTCGAGAATGAGTGACAGTGTGACACTGACGTCTGGTTAGTCGGTTCTTAGGGATCCCAAGAAATGAATGATCCCCTAGATTTGACTTTTTACCGGGCGGATTTTCAGTTGTCCACTTGCTGAGTAAAATCGTCTGGCGTTAGACAAATATATGCAATATATAATTTGTAAAATAGCAACAATGCCTGGTAAATTAGTATAGATTTAGAGACGAATATAAAAGTTCCTGTATTTTGATTGGTCCATTGAGCGGTGATTCTTTGACGATAGTTAAGGGTAGGGATGTTAACGAATTTTTTTTCTATTTAATTTTCTATAACTTGTTTTTGTTTTCTGATTTTCCTTTTTCGTAACCGAGGTTTATTACCATAATTACTTGGTCACCTCGAAATCCTTTGTTTCAAAAGGGACGGTTAATATCGTATTTCCCCCATGAATACTCTATGAGGGAAGTTTAGAACTAAACGTCCCTCATCCAATATTCATGAGGGACAATTAGTCTAAACATCCCTCATTACTATTAAATGGGAAATTCGTCCCTTATAATAATCATCGGGGCAGAACACTGTTAACAGAATTAAGTCTCCTATTGACTGTGGTCTGAACAACCCTTTCAAGATTGTTGCAAAGCTAAATTCATCCTCTGTGTTTAATCTTGTTTTAGCCTCCAAAAGTTATGGGATAATAATTTTTCTTTGCGCGACCTTGCAATAGGCGAGTTTCAGAGTGTTGCGCGCGCATCGTTTTGGAAAGGAATTGGCGGGCTCTTGGCGGGCTCTCTACAAAATAAGCAATGGCAAACAGACTTGCTAGCGAACAACAGCAGAATAACAGTGTTAAATATCCAGAAACTGTATCTATACTTTGTTTACTTTAAATAGTACGTTTACTTTGAGGAGAGCTTGCCAGTTTTTTTGAAAAATTATGCGCGCGCAACACCCTGAAACTCGCCTATAGACGATTTGCACGATGACGTACGATGGCGTTGGGTGACTACAACTACCAGAATGCTTTGCCAGTTTTCTAGTGGTAATAAATAGAGGGAAGTAGCAAACATTCTGGTTGTAGTCACCCATATTCAATAGATATATGATCTGGAAACGCGGCAAACTTCAAAGCGCCTATAATGAGCTGTGATTTTATGTTGAACCGTAACTTACACCGTGCACATCCTTTGTTTTAGGTTTATTAATATTTAAATAGCACGGTTGAGTAATTGAACTGAAACGTTGCTATTGGATAACTCGTTCAATATACTAAAATACAATGGGTTCAGTGACCGTGCACAAAAATGATAAAGGCGAACAAAAAGATAGAACATAGTCTCTAGAAATAAATTGTCTGCAAACGCGGCCAAAGTCTTTGTTCTAGGTTTTTATTCAGGTTTGTGCATCTTATTTCACCTTAACGCTTGCTGAACACATTGTATTTTTGGTATAATGAAGCAATCAACCAATAGCATCGTTGCTTTATAAATATTAATGAACGTAGAACAAAAGAGTGTGCACCTTATTTGCCACCCTCAACCTAAATTGTAGCTCATTGTTAACCGCTGTTATGTTCGCCGCGTCTCCAGACAATATAATTCTAGGGACTCTGGATAGAACAAAGACTTCAGCTTGATCTGGTAGGGGGGGGGGGGGGGGGTTGCTCAGCGAGTGAAGTGAGATCAGGCCTGCGGCGTGGGGCGCGACCATAGAAATAATAGACCTAGAATGCGTGCTCTGTCACGTGACAGGGGTCCAAATTAAATTTTATTTTGCCCTTATAGATCCGCCATTTTGAATTTTGCTAAGGGGTGGGATATATATACAACAATGATCGTCTCTCAAAATAAAGAATTGGAGGACGTTTCATAGGGATAAATTGGATACATGCACGACAACAAATCAGCCACATACACATTAGCATAAAATAAAACAATTTTCAAGACACTTGTTTCATTAAACGTATAAAAACTATAAGTTCAAAATTATATTTCGATCAATTCACCACAATTACAAAAAGCAACAAAAAGTGCTAAACTTGAAACTCAGAAATTGTCTGTATCAAAGCCCGTTTAAAAGAAAAGAAAATAATCAAATACGTAATGGAAACTAAGAGAAAATCTTTAAAAAAACACGGATTTAATATGTCAATATAAATAAATGTCGAAAAGACTGATGTATAAAAAGTATGACAGGTGCATAAACATATTTTACATTTCAAAAATCACAAGTTAGAAATCCTTATTAGATTGGATAAAAAAGAGAAAAAACCCCACTTACTATCTCCTGGATTAATCCTCCACATTCAGTATAAATCACATACAGATTGGCAAGTGGGAATCATTCAAATATAATGTATTAAAAACAGTAAAAACACTAAAACCATTCGTATTAAAAGGCCGCTATCGTCGCTGCATGTCTACATCCAGAGTTTAATGTTCGAAATGTTTTGGCGAAGGATATTGCACTTCATCTTTATAAAATTCACCAATCCAGCAAGTTTTCCGGTACAAAAAACAAAGAAATTCAGTGCTAAAATACATCCATCACTCCACAACATCACCAACCGCAGCCGTGTTAAAAACTGTTAAAAAGTCCTGGGGCGAGTTCCTTTTGCCCTTATAAATCCGCCATTTTGTGGCGACAATTTTTTGACTGACGAGAGATAGGAGCACGCATTCTAGGTATAATATTTCTATGGGCGCGACCGAGGCAAGGTGGAGCGCCACTGAGAGAGCTACGGCAGGGGTCTGGGGACACAGCCCCTGGCAGGGTCTAGGGGCCGAGCTGGTGGTGGGGCTGGGGGGTAGGGGGGCGAAGCCCGCCAGAAATTTTTTTTATACCTATTATACCTATGAATCATATGATAGTTAATATATGAATCATATATCTATGAATCATATGATAGCATGAACATTACACGGACATTGAATGAATGCGTCCTTTAATGTACTTAGATTTGACAAGGCAATTGGCACCCCCCCCTGCATCCCCCTTGGCCAAGCCCAGGGGGTGCGCCCCCCAACGAAAGTGTTCATCAAGAAAACAATTACCTCATTGTGTCTCAACACTACGCAATCAGACCAATGCGTTGCGAATTCAAGATGGCGCCGCTATTGTGAAAAGGTCCATTACTAGTCTTATTTTTCTAAAAAAAAGTGGATTAGACCCAAATCAAAGCAACGAGTGACATTAAATTTTGATTCTTTGAATGTTTGTATCTTGACAATTTGTAATAGTAGCAATAATTATTTGTTAGTAAGAAATTGATAATAAACGTGGTCTTACGACATTAGCAGTTTTATTTTTTGTTTCAGACAAATTGCATGTATAAAAATAAAAATTGCAATTTATTTTCGCTCTTATTTTTTGTAGATATGTTACTAAAATGTTACTTGCATGTAAACTTGCTCCCTCATTTAGGAGCAAATCAGGCATCTTCAACTTGCAACACAACTTTGTTCGTTGCAAATTGAAAAGCGTTGTTGCACGTATTATGACCCAACTTAAACATTGTCACACAACAATGATTTTGTTGCAAGTTGAAAAAATTGCTGAAAAATGTACACTCCACTTCTACTTGTTATAACATGCTGATTCAACTTGCAACAAAATCATTGTTGCGTGACAATGTTTGAGGTGAGTGGTAATACGTGCAACAACGCTATTCAACCTGCAACACAATGTTGCAGCAATTTGTTGCTCGTATTACTTCACCATTAAGGCAAACTGAACATTTGCTATACATTTGTGTTTATAAGATCTTCTTTTCATTTTTTTACAGTGCGTTTAAAAATTGTACCAATGTGTATTTACCACTTATGTATGGTACCAAGGTAAATGAAGACATTATTTTAAAGTTGTTTAATTTTGTATTAAATTTAAAATTTAATTTTGTATTTTGTAGGACACTATTTTAATATTAAGTTCTCTTCAATTTCAATTTCAGTGTAACGTTTTACTACATTTATATTTTTTATCGTTTGTTAAGTTTTTGCCATAGCTGATTTAATCAATATATAATTGGGAATTAAGGAAAGCAAAGAAAGTTAGGCGGCGTTCAGACTGAGTGCCCGGGCACGGGCATTAGGCGGCGTTCGGACTGATCCCCCGGGCACGGGCATTAGGCGGCGTTCAGACTGAGTGCCTGGGCACGGGCATTAGGCGGCGTTCAGACTGAGTGCCCGGGCACGGGCATTAGGCGGCGTTCAGACTGATCCCCCGGGCACGGGCATTAGGCGGCGTTCAGACTGAGTGCCCGGGCACGGGCATTAGGCGGCGTTCAGACTGAGTGCCTGGGCACGGGCATTAGGCGGCGTTCAGACTGAGTGCCCGGGCACGGGCATTAGGCGGCGTTCAGACTGATCCCCGGGCACGGGCATTAGGCGGCGTTCAGACTGAGTGCCCGGGCACGGGCATTAGGCGGCGTTCAGACTGAGTGCCCGGGCACGGGCATTAGGCGGCGTTCAGACTGAGTGCCTGGGCACGGGCATTAGGCGGCGTTCAGACTGAGTGCCCGCGCTCAGTGCCCGGGCATGGGCGTTAGTCTGAACATCGTACCCGAGCGAAAACCGGGCACCGTGCCGGGCACGAGCACCCATCTATTCCGAACAGGATTGATACGGTGCCCAGCACTTTTAACCAAAACAACATACATAAACTGAGCCAACATGCACTGCATTGTCAATGCAAATAGCCTGCAGAAGATGGGATAACACTCCGAAACATTGTTCGTAAATAAAGTTTTGTTTAAACAAAAGCCTTTGTTTGTTATAATTCATACATACATATATTATATATATATATATATATATATATATATATATATATATATATATATATATATATATATATATATATATATATATATATATATTTGATATATGAATATTGTTAGATTTACAACACCTGATTAAAAATTTCATTTGAATTTTCTTTATGAATTGTTAATGAATTGGATTAGACCAAGTTATACTCTCTGTATGATCGCGCGCTGTCATTTGCAAGATTTCTCGGCAGTGCCTGCGGACATTACGAAAATTGTTAACGCTTTACGACCAAAAACAAACAAAAAATCCTAAAAACTCTGATTGTCTCAAAACAACAAAAAGTAAATTTTCGTGTGACGAAGTTAAAGGAAATGGATACCAGGAACTACATGATTGAATTAATTACTCGGGCTACCTGTAGTAGGCCGAGTCTAGGTTTCGGCTCGTTTTTTTTTTCAATTGGGTTTTTTTTCCTTATTTTTTTTGGGGGTGTCACGATGTTGCATTTTTGCACTTTTTACTTCCGCTATTCATACTTCCGGTGAGTTAACCACTTAGCCGTGTGATAGAATGAGGCTGTGAGTAAGTTCTTTGCTCTTTTTGCTTTTTGAGTTGGACAAAAAGTTGAACAGCTTTGCCTTTTGAATCAAGGTGTTCTTGTACATTTTTGATATATTTCGAAATAGACCGACTGACTTCGTAGTTTAACAGTGATCAGATGTGGCTGACAACTGACTTGATCGTAAATATGTTCGCCGATGTGAAGTATGCACCACATTCAACCTTCGATCTGATCTTCCTCGACCCACTCCTACATTTTCTCGCGCGGTATAGAGCCTATACCTTTGCCTGTAGCCCGAGTGAACGCGCAGGCGTCTTGTTTTTTGTAATAAAAAGTGCCGTATAATAAACTATACTCAATAACTTCGACCAATCACTCGGTATCGTTCGGTCAACACAGCAAGGCCTCAACTTGATATTTTACCCTTAAAACCGCAATCTCAAAAAAAAAAGAAAAAATTACTTTTGCGCTAATGAACAACAGCAATACCAACCCCACCACAACGACCAATAATGATAGGAATTTACTAGCTTTTTATCAACATATTTACTCTTATTATATAGCGATATACGGCGATATACGCATAACTATATACAGAATACTACCACTAATAATAAATAATAATAAATAATAATAAATAATATTGTTTAATATAGCATGGTCGCATATCAGAAGACGACGCAGATGATTTTAAGACTGATGTGCTTCTTCCAATAAGATTATCTGAAGCAGCACCATTTCTATTAATTGGTCTTGGGGCTATACTTTTGTGTCTGGCTGCTTTGATATCATATCGACGTCACCGCAATCATACGAAGGTTTGTTGCTTTGCTTTTCTTTTCTTGCATGGTGGTATCTCTTTAGATTTTAAAACCATTTACGTTCAAGCGTATACGCTGTATTTGCTCATTGAAAACATGACAGATGCCGTGTTTTAGACGCAAACGTCGGACATTTCATCAGTCAAACTCAATATAAACCAAACACAGTGCTAAAGATCGGTGCCCTGTTTAACGCTAAAAACGTCGCGTCAAAAACGTCGCTTACTATCGATTTCGCACGAACGAACGAACGAACGAACGAACGAACGAACGAACGAACGAACGAACGAACGAACGAACGAACGAACGAACGAACGAACGAACGAACGAACGAACGAACGAACGAACGAACGAACGAACGAACGAACGAACGAACGAACGAGCGAGCGAGCGAGCGAGCGAGCGAGCGAGCGAGCGAGCGAGCGAGCGAGCGAACGAACGAACGAACGAACGAACGAACGAACGAACGAACGAACGAACGAACGAACGAACGAACGAACGAACGAACGAACGAACGAACGAACGAACGAATGAATGAACAACTTTATTTCACGAGGGTGACACATGACAGCGATTGGCTGATAAACTTGTGGCCCTCAAATTTACCTAACTAAGTACAAATAAGATACATTAAACTGGTTTATAAACAGAGATCTAACACATATAAAATTACATTAAAATTTCAAAGCGATCAATGTCTTTATACGATTCACTAGAAAAGTTTCTAAGGGAGCATTTGAAAGAGGCAAGACTGGGTTTCTTTTTAATTTCCTGTGGGAGACTATTCCATAACTTTATACTTGTAACCGTGAATGATCTACCTCCTTCAGTAATACGATTAAATTTAGGACAGACTAAATTATGCTTTCCATGTCTCGTCTCTCTACCATGAATAGAAAAGTTGTTCAATAACAATTTATCTATATAAGTTGGTGCTTCACCATGTAATCTCTTATAAATAAGTGAGCATTTATTTATCTTAACTTCATCGTAAAAAGGTAACCATCCTAACTTTGCAAAATTATCAATTGTTCTGGCAAAAGTATCAGTTTCTAAGATTATCCGAGCAGCTCTCTTTTGAAGTTTAAAAATCCTATGTAAGTCTCCAGTAGAACAACATGAGCTCCATATCGTGCTGCCATACATCAGTTGCGGCTTTATAATAGCATTATAAAACAGTTTTCTCTCTCTAATAGGCAGATATGCTCGCAATTTCTTCAGAAGGCCGATTTTTTGGGAAATTTTTTTGCTTAGCTTGTCAACATGCTGCTTGAATGAAAGTTTTTCATCGAATAGTACACCCAACAATTTCTGAGATGAGACCTGCTCATTATTCACGTTTCTGGCACTAACCGTCAAGGTTGGGTTTTGCAGGCGTGACTGTAAGCGTTGTCCGGTGACAAGGATAGATTTCGTTTTAGAGGCGTTTAGGATCATGTGGTTTTCGTCAGACCAGTTACAGAGCTTATCAGTATCCTCTTGAAGGCTGGCTTGGAGTTCCATTGGAGCCGCAGAGAAATGAGCACTGGCACAGAGTGTAGTATCATCGGCGTAAACATCCACAGTTGAATTTGAAATCCGTGACGGTAGATCATTTATGAATACTAAAAATAGTAGAGGCCCCAAAATGCTCCCTTGAGGAACGCCATGGGTGACGCTTAAGGGCGTGGATTTACAGCCATTCACCTCAACATATTGCTTCCGGTCCAAAAGATAATTCTTGAAAAGTTGTAGATTAGTGTCATCAATGCCATATACATTCAACTTAGCAAGTAGAATTTCATGGTCGATTAGATCAAATGCTTTGCTGTAGTCCACCAGCACTAGGGTACTCACATTGTTTTTATCAAGGTCAAATAAAATTTGGTCTAAAAGGCGTATGAGAGCAGTCTCGGTCGAATGCAGTGATCGAAAACCTGACTGTAGACCGTATAATAAGTTGTTGCTTGACAGGTGCGCATGAAGAGCCTCGTAGATATGCTTCTCGTATAACTTTGAAAGAATGGGGAGAATCGATATTGGTCGGTAATTTTGTTTGTCCTTCCTGCTTCCTTGATTTTTGTAGATAGGATTTACTTTAGCTATCTTCCACTTCGACGGAAAAGTGCGGGTGGAAATACAATGATTAATCACCGCAGCCACTGAAGTCGATATAGCTGGAGCAGCAATCTTTAGAATTTTTGGGCTAAGGCCATCAGCACCTGTTGCTTTATTTACCGGCATACTTTGAAGTAAATTAAGCACTTTGTCAGGGGTGATGAATGGGATTTCAAAGAAATTTATGCCAGTAGTCGCACCAATGGAATCAGCCAATGTTTGTTTACAGAAAAAGGCTGTAGAATTAATAGATGCTAATAGGCGTTGCGGCAGATCAACAAAAAATATGTTCAACAATTTAGCAATGCTACTAGAGTCAGTGACTAATTCACCATTTTCATCCAGTTTGTGAATACCGCGGTTTTCATCCAGAGATGTTCTCGCAAGATCTTTAATGGATGACCACAATTTCCTTGGATTATTGCGATTTTCAAACATTGTTAGTTTAAAAAAGGATTTCTTTGCATTGCAAATGAACTTCGTTACTCTATTTTTGGCTCGTCGAAAAATACTCCAGTCGCTTAGTTTATTTGAAACGCGTGCCATCTTAAGAAGATTATCTCTTCTCTGAATCTCTTCATTTAAGTCATTAGTAAACCATTTTGGTTGGCTTAATCGTTTCACACGTCTTGAAAGCACTGGGGCATGCTTATCCAGAATTCGAATAAAAATGTCATACCTAGGGTGAGGCGGTTCAGGGTAAAAACCGAAAACCGAAAACCGCCTGGAAAAAACCGAAAAAACCGAAAAAATCGATATTTATATCTGTAGATTTACTTGATTAAACTTCACGCTACACGTTCAAGACTTTAGTTTTTAAAACAGTTAGTACAATGTATCGTAATATTTACAAGAATTAAATTTTCAAACATTGTAGCTATATACGTTCTACACACAAGGAAATGACTAAGTAACAGTAAAACTGGCTTTCTTTCTATCTATATACAAGCGAATGCGATAGTCTATCCTTACAAATTCTCCGCTAGGAAGACAAGTTTGTCAACTTTCTCGGGCTTTAGTTGCGCTCGCGCTGGTGTAGCAACTTGCCCCGCTTTGCTAAAAAGCCTCTCTGATGGCGAACTGGTGGCTTGAATGGCGAGGTATATTCTTGCCAATTGTGACAGTAACGGAAGTTCTTTTGCGTTAACCTTCCACCATTCTAAAGGTTCGTCGTCTCCGTCAATGACTGGATAACTGAGGTAAGTGTCAATCTCCTTGGAGAGACGGCTATGTGGAGAGGCTGCTGGTGACGCCGTTTCTTTCTTTTTCAGGCTGGTCAATGCCCCAAGGCTGAGTTTTGCCTTCTTTGCAGCGGGCGATGACAAGACATCTTCTTCTTCTTCTTCTTCTTCAATGCTGCACTCTAGAAGAACAACATTCGTCAAGAGCTCCTCTTTGACATTGTTCAATTCTGTTCAATTAAGCGTGTGATCCGGCTTAGCTTTGATGCTTCGCTTCCCTGTAATTATTACTGCCATTTTGTTTCAATGTTACTGAGATTCAAACGGGTTTTTTCGTTTTTTTCGGTTTTTCGGTTTTTTGCCTGGAGCAACATCGGTCGAATCGGTTTTCGAAAAACATCGGTTTTTTCCGGTTTATCGATTAACCGCCTCACCCTAGTCATACCAAGTATCAACAATGTCATCGGTGTCTTCGAAAACAAAGGCTGTGTCCCAAGGGGCTTCGCCAAGATCCTTTACAAATTTCACATTATCAAGATTTTTTACATTTCTGTATTCAAATGATATGTGTTTACCGCTATTTGAATCTCGTAAACCAGGCGTATTATAGCGGCGAACAGCAAACACAGGTAGATGATCAGACATGCCGATATTCTTCGTGAAGACATTTAACATTCTATCAGGATAATTCGAATAGATGTGGTCTAGGCATGTATTGGATATAGGTCTAGTGACTTCATTCACAATTTGGATCATGTTTAGACTTTTAAGTGTCTTGACTAGATCATGCTTATGAAAGGAATCAGAATTCATGAAGTCAATATTAAAATCACCCAGTACTATTAGTTCCTTGTTTTCGAGATAAGCATTTTCGATAATCTTGCCTAACTTTAAATTATATTCACGCGTTGCCGAAGGCGGCCGATACACGCCAGATATTAACAATGGTCGCTTGGATTTATGCGGGCAGACTTCGAGCCACAGAGATTCTATCTCGGTTTGTTCAAGGTCATTGCGACGATTTGTGTCCAGGTTTTCGTTAACATACACTAGTATTCCACCTCCAGCTTTCTCTTGTCGATCTTTTCTGTGCAAAACATATCCCAGGATTTTATAATAGGTGTCGGGAACTTTATTGGAGCAAAAGGACTCAGTTAAAATCAGAACGTCAAGCTTCAGTTCCGAATTATTCTTCGATGTAAGAGATTGCGAAATCTCTTCGAATTTAGAATCGGTTAGCCTTTGAATATTCCAGTGACAGAAGGTTAATCCTTTCACGTTTGTTGGGAAATGTAATTGAACAGGTCCGGGATTGAGTGAGACGTCTCCACAAAGCAGAATACAGTTAGCCATTAAACCAATCTTGATAATCCTGATAAGACTCGCTAGCTTGAGGCTGGCACAGATATCATGGCGTTTCAATTTACAAATGTTGTTGAACACTGGTGGGTGATTAGTTTGATTGGAAGCGTAAAGATATCTTGACTTCATACAGTCGTGGGCAAGCGTCGTAGTTTCGGATCTATTTGAGTTGAACTGATATAGTAGGACCAAGAAGAAACATAAAAACATCAGAGACGACAGGACACGTCCGAACGCCGCCATGTTCACTCGAACGAACGAACGAACGAACGAACGAACGAACGAACGAACGAACGAACGAACGAACGAACGAACGAACGAACGAACGAACGAACGAACGAACGAACGAACGAACGAACGAACGAACGAACGAACGAACGAACGAACGAACGAACGAACGAACGAACGAACGAACGAACGAACGAACGAACGAACGAACGAACGAACGAACGAACGAACGAACGAACGAACGAACGAACGAACTCAACAGGCAGGGAATTGTAGCATTTTGAAAACACGAGTGAAAAATTTTACGAGAACTCGTGCGATTAGGTGTTAATAATATAGCGGACAAAATTATTCAAGAGCTATGTTATGTCCAGAAAATGTCGAAGTACATGTACTTTATCACGGTCGGCAACATTCCAATTTTCCTTGCTCTATCGCTGCCTGTAGCTTTCTTTTTGTAAACACAGGCAAATGTTCGTAAATTTCCTAGTGTATTCATTTTCACTATAATAGTTTCCACTCCTTCAATTCAAAATAAACAAAAAAGCATTTTAAGACCGAAAAACCTTGCAGATTTGTTGAAAAATGTCTGTCAGGTTCACTGTTGCTAAGTAACAAAGCGACCAATCACATGCAAGTACTGCTGATCAAAGAACCAATGAAGTGCAAGTAATTTTGCCCTGAATTATTATTATGACAGAAACTACTAAGGGTCTGTTTACATTGTGATATTTGGCATTTCACTTGAATAAACAACGTTTTGTAAAGATATTTGGTGAACAAAAATTTCGAGCCATTTAACTCAGAAATCGAACCCGTGCACCGCACTGCTATATTTATTGGGCATTATCCAACAGCAAATATAAATAAATCTATTTTTTCTTATATGGAGTGGCCTGCTAGTATAGCACTCTAACCACTGAGCTGCAGAGGCTGTTGCCGAAAACTTGGCAACAAGCTAAACTTGAACGTGTCGGAATTTTTACATGATGCCTTCCTGGTCACCTTGAAGTCAGTCTTTGACATTGATCAAATATATCTTCTGTTACTTTATCAAGATCCGTGTTAGCGTCCTTAGCCAGCTTATATCACCAGGGAAGCATTATTTCACGGCCACGTTGTTCAAAACAACGTGTTTAGCTTGAGACGTGAAAATACTGCCATTAGGTCGATTAGAAAGCTCAGCTTCTGGGTTTGAACCAGACTATTGAAAATGCCCTTGAAATTTAAAATATCAAACTTGACAACTTTTAATGGCGGCGTTTTGTAACACTATAACTTCGCACGTAAACTGTAACTAACCATCTTTACAACTAATTATGAAACTAAACTTTACACGATTATTAATTATCACAACATATTTAAAGTTTTGTTATATAGCTAGAGTTTCGCTGGATACGACGATGACTGCATGTCATTGGTTGGTTTGTGGTCGCATGACCTTAGCTAAATTTCAATGTCTACCGAGCGGGCAATAATTGAGAACTTATTGCCTGCTCGGTCAATAAGTTTTCAATTGTTGCCCGCTAGAACTTTGACTTCTTCACGGCATCCTATAAACAAAAGCTTGTTTGGTAAGAAAAAAAAGAATATTTATAGGTCTTCAAAGCATGTGTGAAGATTAACTGGAGAAATGTATTGCTGTTCTTTTGTTCCGAGCCTCATATTTGTTTGTTTAATGAAATTACAGAGCCAGGCGAAATGTTTTGGTACGTCTTTCAGTTTTCCTTTTCGTTTGTGTACTTTCCCGTGATAAACGTCGAAATTATTCAGCGAAACTCAAGCTATATAACAAAACACTTAATGTCTGCATGATCCCTCGGAAACAGTTAGTTTTGTTTTCCCTCGAGTCTCGATGTTTCCCTCGACTTCGTCTCGGGAAATATCAAGACTCTCGTGAAAACAAAAGTAATTGTTATATACCAAAGACTTTCGTTTGCCAAAGATGAAACCCTATTGGTCAAATCATGGTCACGTGTTGTTCAACAAACTCAATGTTTCTTTCTGCCGAGGGAAACATTGCACTGTTTCCCTCTGACGTCACAACGAAGAGGGAAACAGTGCAATGTTTCCCTCTGACGTCAGCTTTAATCATGCGTTGTTCACGTGAATACACAATGATTATTGCATCAGATCAAGAACTTTGGACTTTTCGGAACATTTTGAAAACAAGAGCTGTTTCGAGCTTGTTTGGTACGAAATAGTCCATTTTCCAAAGGAAAAAATATGTATACATCTCTTTAAAGACGGTCTGAAGAAAACCTGGATAAATTTACAGCTGTTCTTTGTACTTGTTGAGCCTGGTGTATTTGTTTAGTTGAATTGAAATTACGAAGACAAAGTCACAGTATTTTGGTAAGTCTTTTTGCCTTTTGTAAGTTTCGAGTCAACTTGGTATTTTGTGTTTTAAAAGTCTTTGGTATATAACAAAACGCTTGTTGACTTTTGTCTCGAGAAACATCGAGTTTTACGGTCCCTCAGGCTTCAATGTCACCCTCGGGCTAAAGCCCTCGGGTGACATTGAAGCCTTCGGGTCCGTAAAACTCGATGTTTCCCTCGGCGCCAGTCAGCAAGTGTATACTGTTTCCCTCGGGAGCAGACATTAAGTGTATAATGTTAATCCTTTACCCTGAAATCGTCTGGCGTTATCCAGTGTAAAAGTAATATGTTGCCAAATGGCAACCATGCCTGGTAAAAGGTTAAAAAGAAACAAATAATTTTACCATCAGAGCATCACTAAGCGTTTTATGTTATTATAATATAATTTTTCTTTCTGAAACAATGTAGAGACCAACTACAGCCAATCACGAAGAAAGTATTCCTTTATTCCTAAACTCGAACAGTTTGGATCAGGTACTGTTTTGTTGTTGCTGTACAGAAGTATCTTGTTTTATTTTCCTCGGGGGTCGGTTTGTCCTCATATTTTTAATGCAAAGTTTCTCAGAGAAACTTTGTAGTATTGTGATGAGTTGCGGTAATTTACACTATTATACAATACTGATACAATCTCGATTGTGATTGGCTAAAAACCTATGTCTTGCCATCTACAAAATATCACAAATTGTCTGTAGCTATGACGTAATTTTGCGAGCTGACCAGCGGTTTGAGCAAAACAAACATGGCCGCCGGGACCTTTAGGAGTGACGATCAGAAGTGAATTAATCGGCCGGATTTGGCAAGTTTTGTTGACACCAAAACCAAAAAGAAAAACCAAGCGAGCTACACATACAGCTGTTAGAGTTTAAAGCAGTATTTGAAAGAGAAAATCGTATTTGAAAGAGAAAAAAGTAAGCGAACCTCAAACTGAAGACGCTACGATATGATTCACTTTTTTTCTTACTTTCAACTTTGTATAAAATTCCTTAAAAGCTTCTACATTTATAATTGTATAATAAAACAATTATTGAATTCGGTTGTCGCATGATAGCTTGTGTTATCAAGCCTCGGTTTGTATTATCCGCCTCAGCCTTCGGCTTCGGAAGCTAACATGCTCAACCTCAGCCTTCGGCTTCGGAAGCTATGTATTTTATGTATTTTTACATCCACTCAAAATTGACGATAATCTGCCCAGTCACTAGCTTATCTTCATGATAAGCTAGCTGATGCGCTAAGTTTTTTATGCCAAAATTTCGAGGAGTTAAAAAAGTTCTTGTTGTTGACAAACCGGAAAACAATAGCGAAGGGCACAAAAGACGTCCGTATTCATGTTTGTCGGAGTTTATAATTTTTTTTTGTGTTCTTGACAAGCGAAAACGACTCTTTAAGAATCCTCGTGATTCTATTTTGGCTTATTTGTCTGAGTTTTGACTTGTATTAAATTTATTGTGGGATTTGCTTTAGAAGTGGGACTGCTGGGCTGGCAGCTCTGCTCCGTGGGTACACGTGGCAAAAATTGTTATTATCTTTGACTACAAACTTTGCACTATCTTTGTGATCTAGTTCCTCATCAGTTTTTCTGATTGGGATTGTTTTAAGAGTCCCGGGGCCAACTGACGAATTGACATGTTACCATGCATATATGTATTCAGTGCCTTTAGTTTAATGGCTACGCCGCATGCTAGCTTGGAGTATATACGCAAAATAACTCAGACGTTCGTTGATTGGTTGGCTGCCAGTCTGCATGCACAGGTGCCTCAGGTGAATCGTTTGTTTTTTTCGCGCAATCTGATTGGCTTTTTAAACTTAGGATATCCTGCACTATTCACTTCCTGGAAAAATAAAATAGAGGTTAGAACATATTGAGTTAACGTACAATCTGAAACTGAAGTCATTCGTTTCACGGATGAAGGGCTCCACTCGAAACGTCCGTATTCCGTGAGCAAAAATCTTGCAACTTTACCATCTTTTCATTTTGCTTTATCCAAAAACCTTACAGGCGCTGTAACCATACCCACGGAAGCGGTGGCAGAGTGTGATTTGAATTAAAAAAAATATATAACTGATTTTCGCATTTCTTTTGTGTTGGACAGAAAACACATCGCGCATACGGATATGGAACGTGATTTGCATTGGCTGGTGCTGTCATCATGCATTGGATTTTCACATGTAGACTGAATGTAAGAAGACAAGAAAAATAAATAAGAAAACTGCACAGATTGTTTTTGAACCGTATGAAAAATATGTTTTCTATCATTGGAACTTAATGTTATTTATTATATAGAATAGAGTGCTTTATTGATTTTTCCGCCACTAATCAAATCGATAATCTCACATGTGTGATTATTTGTGATAATCTCACATGTACTGTTTATCTTGAAAGGCATTAGCTTTGTTGCTTTATTTTTGTGGAGAAATATGACTTTTTTATATAATAAATAGAACAATACATGGATGTTTGGAAATATGAAATTATTTCTCGTGTTGAATAGGATATCTTACTCGTTCGCTTTGTTCACTTGTAAGATGTAATATATTAACAACAAGTTTGAATGTTAATTTCATCAGGGGATCCAAACACGAGAAGTATTTTCGAGTGTTTGGATTCCCCTAATGAAACTCAATCCAGTGATTTCAATTGAAAAATACAATTAAAATAAACCCTCATGAGATTTTATTCATGTGTGTGTAAAATTTATTCATACAGCAACTTGTTTATTTTGCATAGATAATTAAGATCTTAAGAATTAGATAAACACCGGTTATCCAACTTCAATCAGGTGATTGAATGAACTATTGTAATTGGCTGATTATAGATGATTGAATGAACTATTGTAATTGGCTGATTATAGATGATTGAGTGAACTATTGTAATTGGCTGATTATAGGTGATTGAATGAACTATTGTAATTGGCTGATTATGCCATGAGTTATTAATAAGTTTGTGATATTCTGGTCAACACTCGAAATAAATTTCATATTTCCATACAGCCATGTATTATTCTTATTTCTA
Source organism: Corallium rubrum (assembly GCA_964035015.1). Classification (NCBI taxonomy): domain Eukaryota; kingdom Metazoa; phylum Cnidaria; class Anthozoa; order Scleralcyonacea; family Coralliidae; genus Corallium; species Corallium rubrum. Next base: position 47,425,310 of record OZ035997.1, read on the forward strand.
CTTTATTTTTGTAATATTTAAGTAAATGTCTGTGCAATCTCGTACCCATGCAGAGCCTGCGATCCTTTAGGTCATTACCAAGGAATGGAGGCTCTGGGGAACTCCGACGAAACTTGTCATCTGATTGGTTAGTTTAAAAACAGTAAAATTTCAAATAATGTACACGTTGCTAACTTTCTTAATCGATTTCTCGACGTTCTGTAACACATAATTATACAGGACAAACCCAAAATACAATTGAACACATGAAATAATTAAAAACAGCAAAAATCCCGACAATTTACAAATTAAAACTATTATTATATTATTCTCGCTCCGTCGCCAAACAAACATCCATCGTCTGACTCGTCTCGTAATTCTTCGCAGTTTCGTCTCTAATGTAGTTTAGCCAAAATTCCTGACAGAAAATACAATTCCTTACTTGAGCGGCTGAGCCGAACCCTACTACCGAGTGCCGATGGTGACGCGGACATATAATTAAAACACTCTTTCATAGATTCACGATTTTTTCGTCGTAGTGCCACTTTAACCTTCTTCCGTAAAATAGAACATTCTTTCATCTTCTTTAATGACAAACAAATTCTTCGTTTCGGTTGTGGTTTACCTGGTGTGCTTATAAAGCCACATTATAAGAGCACGTTATAGAGCACATCACGCGTGATTGCAAATTCCTCGATATCCTTGACGTCTTCTGTGACTCAAGAAAACTGTTTACCCCATTTTTGAAATGATTGAAAGGCCAGAAACTGCTTGGGATACAATACATAATTGAGTCTATAACCCAACGTTTTTGAGATTAATTGGCGTATTATTCCGTATTTTTCATAAAGGCCAGTAAGGGCCTTCGCTCGAAACGTTAGACTCCTACGTTCTCTGTTTCGGCAGTATATCTAACCTTACTATATTTCGATTGTTGTTTCAACACTGCCTACGCAGCACGCTACTTTTATATCCTTCGTAACAACGGTTGGGAAGAAGGAAGCGATTGCTGTTAAAAAATGCGGCCACAATACAATTTAAAAGTGAAAAGGGAACATAAACATTGTCTTCGAGCATTGTATTTATTGACCATATTAGGCGCTTTGGTTGTCTATACTGTATTAGGCACTCCTTACTGTCTATATTGGGCAATTTTGACGTGTTCATATATATACTTGTGTTTATATAAGTGTTTATGTAATGTTTAATAAACAAGCAGCGCAGCACGAGTGCTTTTTGACATGAAACACGTGATGCGCATTTATTCTTGGTTTCCATCTGACGTCACGACGGCCATGTTGGTGCACAGGAACAATGAAATGGCGGCCATGTTGGTGCACAATCTTTATCCTATGGGAATTTAACTCTATTCTTATTCAAATATTTTGTATTGTTTCACCACCAACAAACCACCGATCACGTGAGTGAAAACCGAGAATTGAACTGCTTAAAAAACGTTTCGTTATTGGTTGTTATGTTGTTATGTTCACTAGTATTCTTTATATAAAACTGTATGTTCATTAATATTCTTTCTGACGTCAATAAGTTTTATCAGGTATAAAACCACCGACATGGTCCGTTATGTTAGTACACGAATTATTAGTCAAGTCGTGTGGCAAGTAGAGTCAATATTTCGATATAACGCTTTGCATTTTTTGTTCATATTGAAATCGATTGCACCTGGTAGGGTTCAAAGCTCGATTAGCTTAATCCTAGATTACTTGAAAATTACGGAATAAAATTCTGGCACTTGCTTATGAGAAGGTTGGCTTTTTTTCTCCTTGTATGAATTCCTAAAAGTTTTATTTAAAGTTTGAAAACAAACCGTCGCCCTGAAAGTTGTGGAAATAGAACATGCAGATTAACTTATAATATTTTGATTTAGTGCTGATTTAGCAACTCAGTCCAGATTTCCAAATTCAGAAAAACGGACAAATGTACACCTGCTAGCTTTCAGTATAGCTGAGAACTTGTGAACCACATTGATGAAAAACTCGGTTTGTGACTAAGGTTACGGGTTTTTGATAGGGATAGGTGACACTATATAACATAATCTCACAGGCAAATCTCAAAAAAGTGAGCTCAAACTATTATTCTGGGTTGGCTGTAGATCGTGGTTTGCGAGTTCTCCGCTGTACTGAAAGCTAGCAAGTGCACATTTGTCCGTATGTCGACCATTTTAACACTTTGAGGCCTGGACCTCTCCTTGTGCTGAATAAAATCGTCTGGCGTTAGCCAGAATAAAATACTAAAGACTCGTCTTCAAGCTTCAAAGTGTTAATAGTACAAGATCTAAAATTTATACAAACTAAACATGTAAATTATGTGACAATACTAAGAAATCTTTATCTCCAGTAATTAATTGCATGTCTTTTAAAAGAGAAATTCTTTGTCATAAAGATCTTTTGACTGCCTATTTCCGCCTACTCAGTAATAATTCTTGTAATGATGTTGTAATGTAATGATGCTTTACATCGGAGAAACTGGAAGACGTTTAGGTGACAGGTTTGTTGAACACCTTCGTGATGTCAAATACAATGTGCAAAACAAACCTGTTGCCAGGCACTTCAACAGTGCCAACCACTCCTTTTCCAACATGAAAATCTGTGCCATTCAACCCATTACAGGTTGTAACGATACTCGTCGTAAACAAGAAATGCGTCTCATTTACAAACTTGGTACCATTCACCCTCACGGCCTCAATGAGCGATTCTCTTTCATTTAGCTCACTCCACCACCATATTCCACACCTTTTCCTTAACCTTTTTCCGATGATTTAAATAGTAATTTATAACCTGTTTCTTTGCCTATTTGCAGGTAGCTGACCCACAAATTGGGTCAGCACCTGCACACAGGCTAAAATTACATATTAATTTATTTGTTTACTTTGTTTTTATTGGCTTACATGTGTTCACGTGATTCCCATTGCAGCTCTGCTATAAATACGCGTGACCACATGTGAGTTGTTTACTAATTTCTCCTGACGAAGGGCTTTCGCTCGAAACGTCGAGAAGATTTTTCTCTTTTTTCAGGCCAACGTGCCTATTTCCGCCTACTCAGTAATAAACCGTGTTGGTGGTGCGCACCTCACGTCATTGTCGCCATGTTGGATGAATTTGAGAAAAGTTTTTCATCATCTGCAATTATAATTTCATCCAACATGGCGAAAATATCTTTGTCCTTCTAATCTCAGGGGATTGGTTGCACACCACTATACGTACGTTGGCATAGACCCCGTTTAGACTAGGGCAAAAGTTTCCGGATTCACATTGTTTTTTATTCCCATGAGGATGAAAAACAATGTGAATCTGGATACTTTTGCTCAAGTGTAAACGAGGCCATAGTATAGGCAACCTTGTACTCATGACTGCCATCTGAATGGTGCATAATTAGGCAGGCAGATGTAAACAATAGGGACCTTACGATGCTAGGACGACGACGGCGGTTAAAAAGCAACATAAACTTTATAATTAAAAAATGTCACGGCCAACTGACTATTATATTTGATATTTGAAGCTAGTTTAACGACTTCCAAAACGCCGCAGTACTGCTAAAAAGATTGTAGTGTCTGTATTGAGGTTAATCTTAAACAACAGTTCTCATCTTTTGGCCGTTGACGTCGTCCTGAAGACGTGAAAATGCTCTAAGTGGCGTTGTATAAAGAACGAGGACGCTGTTGAGATTACTCTAGGGACTAAAAACTATTCATTCTCTATTCATTTTACTATTCATTCTCTGTTCCACAACTAGAATTCTTTTGTTTAGATGACGTCGTCGTTGAAGTTGCCGTCGTACTTCGTAAGGTCCCTAATTCTATACCGCGTTAAGACTCACGACATCTATAAAATGTCAAAGCAAATGTTACACATGCCTAGCTGGGATGAATCCTCCGTTGAAAGGCGAGGTACAGTCTATATACGACACATGCAGCTACTTTTAACGTTGTTGTTTTATGATTTCGGCTTCTAGGTCCAACCAAAAATCTAATACAATAAGCCTAACCTTAGAAAGGGGAAATATCTCTACTCATTTAAATATATTTATTCTGAAATAAAAGTGCTGTGAACCGTGGGATACCACTGTTGCCTATAACAATTTTCATCACATGGGGACTGAAGTCTACAAAAAGCTTATATATAGAGGATATTACACGGTAGCACGAAGATATGAATTTTATCTTCGAGTGGTGAAAACAACGAGAAAATAAAATTCATATCTTCAAGCCACCGTGTAATTTTCTTTTCATTATATAGATTCAAAGCAAAATGCCAGCTACAACAGACTGTTCAGAACAGATTCTGTCAAACTGTATCAAGCCTGGCACGGTCAGTGAGTGCTGTATCAGTTTGATATAACAGACTGAACAGGTATGTTGTCTATGGAGCTGTCGCAGTCTGTTAGAAATTCTAACTAAATGTTTATACATCAGCGCTGGTACATTCTGTAGCTGTCAGGCTGTATCAAGGGTCGCTACATTTCTCTGAACAGATCTGATATTAGAGCTGAACAGACTGTGCGTTTTTACGTGTGTATATGATAAAGAGAGATTCTTCATAGCTTACTAGAGACTGTATGAGAAAACACGACTACGACGTACGGCAACGTGTTTGAACAATAGAATTTTATGTCGTATACAAAGAGCTTTTGCAAATGACGGTCCCAAGAATAATTTTCATGCCTTCTTGACTCTGTTGACAACGTAGAACAAGCATTTTGACGTAAAGTGAGTCACTACCTTATTCTCGCGACCAACATTGATTGAACAAGTCTTTTTCAAAAAGTTAAAAACAAAACGAATCCATGCGATTGTGTATATCTTTTGTGTATATTTGAATGTATAAATACACCACAAACTTTCTACCACAGTCGTCGTCTGTTGCCTGAATCTCAAAGTCCCTACTAACTGGTATGCGGACGCCGTTTATTGGATTTAGCATTCCAACTATGCATGTCAGAGGACAATGGGTGGCACTTGCAATTTCATTTTGTAAATACAAAGATCGTGGTTATCTCATCATTTATTGGCTCTGATATAGTTCCCAAGATGTTTCACTACTACATTTTATTGTAATATTGATAATTACAATCATTATTGTCTCTGTATTAACTTGCCAGATCGGTTCTATGCATGCGAACATATAAATACACTTCAAATAAAAAATCCTGTTATTTTGATAAGAAAGAGAAAAAAAGCACCTTTGTGCCTCATGAAACATTGCACTGAGTGGGTGATTGTGCGCTAAAACGATACTATGCGGTAATAAATGAAAAAGGAGACATGATAACAAACATTAATAATGATTAATAAAAAGTATATGTGTCGGTTCTTTTTTTCCAAACTCAAATTTATAAGTTTGTTTACGTGAAAAAACCGACGTAAGAGCCAACATCTATATAAGTTTGTATCCGACAGGCGTCAAGCAATGAAACGAATCGACTATAAAACGGCAAATTAAAGAAAAACTGTACATTGAAACGTGTGACAAAGATCCATCTGTAAACATTGCCTTTTTTTCGATCACTTGAATCATGATGCCTGAGACAACAAACATACTGATATTAAAAATTTGACAAATTGTTTACGATTTGTATTAACAGAATGATGTGAAACATCGTGCCGACTCGACCGTGCACTTTTCCTACCTCATCATGTCGATCAAAGAGGGCACTATATAGCTTATACACGAGAAAATGATAGAGCGGAGCATGTTTTCCCATGAGTCGGAAATGAAGAAAAGCCGAGAAAATGGCGCGTATATAGCACGCCCACTCGTCATTTCTCGTTGCCAATGCACAATGACAATGTTGTGGAAGTGACGTATGAGAACACCTACACGCGTTTTCAATATTAGTTTAAGATCATATAAAATATTTCAGTTTCAGAGCAGGGCTTGGTTAGTCAGTATTTCACGACGAACACCAACTTATTTTAGTTCTCGAACATATGGCTTGCAAAAGTCCGTGTTGTCGAAAATGCACTTTCTTTACAATGACTGTGCTCGGTGTTTGTCTTCTAGTATCCGGGATTATCGTTGCTGTTCTTGGTTCATTCAAAACATTGGCTGAGGACGAGATAAAGAAGGTAGGTTTAATCAGTTTCTTAAATCTTTAGCCACCCATAAATATGTGTATTCTATATCACACTAATAACTTTTGATCAGCTGAGACCTGCTCCTCTTTGTGTGCTTGACAAGTATAACATTTCGAATGATTATATTGTTGGACAGTGCATGAACGCTGGGTGTAGAGTAATAATGCGTTACTCCGAGTGACGAACCATATACCGGACAAGTAGAGAAAACTCTACGTGGCCCAGCTGGGATTCGAACCCGCGACCTTCGGTATACCGAGTCCGATGCTCTACCAACTTAGCTACAGGTCAAGTAGCTGGGAGCTGAAGGTCGAATGATATATAAATATAAAATTCTCGGGTGTTAAAACTAGTGTAAATTACCACTGTCATTGTTATAAACCAGCGTCTCTGATATTAAGCCTTATAATCAAACGAGAACGCAAGTCATCGCAAGTTGGCAGTCACAACTTCTGTGGCGATCGTTCGAACACCCAAATTAACAAAATAAAGGTTTCATGAATGTTTTACTTTGTCACGGTTCATAGTTTCGGGAAATTATTCAGAGCGACTGAGATAGCGTGACTGCCAACTTGCGATGACTTGCATTCTCGTTTGATTAGAGGGTAACTGAAGACCATAAAGGGTTAATTGAGAGATTGAGGTTGTAACCCCTCGACTGATTGACTTGCAAAAACGCAGGGCGCCTGTGGCATGCAGTGAAAAAGTCTGATGAATTTTCAGAAGTATAATTCTTTACTCTATAATCATTGTGTCCTTATACATCCGTTTTGGTTTCTACGGTACTGTATAGGTCATCCATTCAGGCATTCGCAGTATTCACATAAGTGATCAAACGATTTTCTCTATTCGCGTGTACTGTCTTTTCAAGACCTTTTAAGAGATGATCCACTCCAATTTTGGGTCTTTGAAATGGCGTATGCATGTGATATTGTCACTTTATGATCCGTTGAATGATGATTTTAATTAAACCTTAAGAAATTTTTATTGTTTTATTAACGCATTTTCATTGGGTTTTATATATATATATATATATTCTATGTGCGTGTTGTGGTTTGATCTATCAAAATATAGTGTTTGTCGTTGCGTGAATTCGTAATTGTTTCGAACACAAAAGCTTAATATCGGAACATTGCCGATAAATACAAATAAATTATACAGCGTGGTATGTCAGTACAGTGGAACCCCGCCATACAACAACCTCGTTAATACAACAACTTTGTTATTACGACCATGCACTTTTTTCTGGCCTGAATACACTCTAAGTAATGTAATACTCCCCCGTTAATACGACCACCCCGTTATTACGACCACATTTTTTTGGCCCAATGGTCGTATTAACGAGGTTCCACTGTGTATAGTGCATGAAACAATCTCTGTTCGGCTCCGGATGTGTTCGACAAATATATAGGCAAGAAGTCTTTGTGTATTGGGCTCGCTTCGCTCGCGTCCGACCTAAAAATAAAATCTTAAAACAAGAAAGTATATCTTAACAAGATTTGTGGGTTTTGCAGTGTTCGTTTCGTGTTCATTGAAATATGCGAGATTGTCAATAAGTTAAACGAAACTGATATAATGTGCTCGTTAATTTCCTTCTTAATATTTTTCTCACAATATCGGGCTTGGTTTTTTGTTTTTTGTTTTATCTTTTACATCCCTATATAAAAAGGTATGTAGTTTCCATGTCACGACGACGCCCCTGCACATTCGTTCAATTCCTCCACACGGCTAACTTTCAGGCCGCTTTATTTTCTAGTGCCTGTTAGACTGAACTTTTCTGTGATGAACTGGGCTCCGCCCGAAACGTCAGTTTTCCGGTTACCCAAAGCCTCGGCAGTTCACCACATTTCACTTTGCTCTATCAGAAAACACTGCCTACGCGGCACTCTCGTCTGTTACAGAGCCAGACAATTGATATCATAATAAAAGTAGCGTGCTGCGTAGGCAGTGTAGAAACAACAATCGAAATATAGTAAGGTTAGATATACTGCCGAAACAGAGAACGTAGGAGTCTAACGTTTCGAGCGAAGGCCCTTCGTCAGAGAGAAACAAAGGGCCTTCGCTCGAAACGTTAGACTCCTACGTTCTCTGTTTCGGCAGTATATCTAACCTTAGTATATTTCGAATTGATATCATAGTTGTTTTGCTAATCTGTTGGTTTGCTGTTGAACTGTATACTCCATCAATATACGGCGTCACTTTTAACAAGCACTCGTATTTTGAAAATGGTTTTGTATATATCTTTTTTCTTCAAAATCTACTTGACGTTGTAGCAGATATTAACTTCTTCCGATCTTGTTGCTAGGAAACATAACGAGTACTGTAAATAACCTCCTACAGGCATACCAACTTGGTAACATGCAGACCACATGTCATGCATTCTAGATTCAGATTTCAGTGCTGTATCGTCAAGGGTTTTTTCTTGTTCAATGAATATTACTTCCATACAAGTCAACATTATTGGTCTATATTTTATAGTATTACCAATAATACTATATATAATGCTATGTATATATAGCGGATGTGGAATACATTACACTGTGTGAGGTATAATTATTGTGACTTATTACAGCCGGTTGAAAACCACAATGACTGATCAGCCCTCACGTACCCTTAATTTTGTCATTATTATCTATGGTTTTGTAGATTGCTATAGAGCTAGATAAGCTGATAGGACCTATAATGTGTAGTTGGGGGGACACAGAGTTAATTGAGATCTATTTTTGGGTATTGACTAATAGACCATGATGAAGAGTGAAAAAGTGGTAAACAAACGAGATTTTTAGTAGCGAAATACTGATATTTTTGCATGAGTGGAACCCTAATTTATTTATTTATTTATTTATTTTTTAAACATATTTCAGTGCGTTTGCCCCAAGAGCTCATAGCTCATCGAGAGGGCTCACGCACATTTAAATTAACAATAGTGGTGAAAATTAACCAGGGGCGCCGGAAGCTACGTAAGGCGGCGGGGGCAGCCATATAAAAAGGGCACTTTCTCTCAGCATTAATTTTTGCACGTGGTAAATAATATTCGCCAATTTTGCTGTATAACATAAAATAACCAAAAGCCATTGTATAATAAATTGCAATGTACTGAAAAAGTAAATTCAACGACTGAATTGTACACATTGATGCTACATTCCTATTTACATTTAAGAAAACATGACATCATAAGTTGTATTATGACAATGTCAGCCAAGGTAAAGCGTGACATCCTTAACGAAATCACAAAACACCCACCAAGTTAAAAAGGTCTGAAGTAACCCAAGGTAAAATTAGTTTGCTGCCTCCCCGCGGTCTGAAGCAATAAACTATCTTGTAAGACATTTTCCAGTAATCTAATACGATAATACGAATGATACTTTCTGTAGAAAATATTCCTCGTACGAAAAAGGGCAATTGTTGCCCCCGTGCTGCCCCCGCACCGTGAGGGCAGGGGGGCAGCTGCCCCCGTGGCTCCGGCGCCCCTGAAATTAACATTAAATTAAGCCAAAGAGACAGCTGGATCACTCGTCAGCTGCAAAGCACCCACAGCGTTTAATGTATTGTTGGACATGAAAAAAAATATTGTTTTGATCCAGAGTCAATTTATCAGAGCCAAACAAAAATATCTTCGTTTTCGCAGAATCAGACATATGACACCAGGTGCCTCCCAAGATTTCAGCAGCAGCCAAAAGCAATGAGGATCTATGCGCAGCATATCGGGGACAGAATAACAAATAATGATATACATATTCGTAATTAGTTCCACAATCACAAGCTGGAAATGTAATACAGTTAATCATAAAAAGGTAATAATTCAAGGCACAACAATTAAGACGGAGACGAGTATGCAAGATTGAACTGTATTTGTCAAGGGAATAATTATACCGTTTATCGTAAATTGAAATATCAAAAAATTCTGACAAATGTCTTTTAAAATACCTTATAGATTGAGTATCTCGAATTTCATAATCTATATTATTCCATAAACTAGTAGTGGCAGGAAAAAAAGATTTTTTAAACCTCTCAGTACGACAATGGAATAAGCTAAAGTTATAGGCGGATCTCAGCAATAACCCTGATCTTTGTTGTGTCGTAAGAGTGAGTAAATCAGATAAATAGCTTGGGGTTAAATTATTAACTATCTTGAAAAATAATACAAGTTTATGTATAGAACGCCTCGTTTTCAAATCTTCCCAAGCAAGCTCTTCTAATAATCTTTGTCGACTAGTACCTCTCATAGCACCAGTGACCACAGCCGGTTGAGAACCACAATGACTGATCAGCCTTCACGTGCCTTAATTACCAACTTGTTTAGTTTTGTCATTATTAACTATGGTTTTGTAGATTGCTATAGAGCTAGATAAGCTGATAGGGCCTATAATGTGTAGTCGGGGGGACACTGAGAGAGTTAATTGAGATCTCTTTTTGGATACTGACTAATAGACCACATGATCAAGAGTGAAAAAGTGGTAAACAACCGAGATTTTTAGTAACGAAATACTGATATTTTGCATGAGCGGAACCCTAATTCATCAGCTGACTCATACTCAGTCGTCTTTGTATCGTCTAAGATGTTTCCCGTTTTAGATTTATTAATGGAGGGAAGTGTGTAGGCGCAATGGGAAATAGAGGTTTGTATTTCCTTTTTACAATGGTGCACATTTTTGCGCGTGCACATTCCAAGCCAGCCTCGTTCCCACTCCCAGGGTCTTCGGGTAGGAGTCTGCTTCATCAGAGTAAAATGTGATGAAATGTTAATCGACGTAGATAAAAGATGCCCAATCAATATTGGGAGTGTAAACAGACTGATAATGAAGTATACTTACGAGATGCAAAATGTTAAATAATTTGCTATAATTTTTATACCAGTAAGATTAATACTCCAAGGAGTGTCAGTAGAGGTAGAATACAGAAACCTAATTAGCATCTATATATGGGAAATGAAATTTTTTTCGTAAACACTGTTCGTGAAAAATTGATAAAAATCAAAATTACACTATAGCTTGGCGACACAAGTGAATATCACGAGTATAGCGCCCTCTCCGTGATCTTTTGGCATATGAGACGCATGCATGTGTGACTTGCTGAGACGTTTTTCCGATTTTGACGAGGAAAAAATTGAAGTTGCCCCCTACAACAACAACACTGCGGTTGCGTATGAAAAGATTAAGAAAATTCCCAAGACAGAATAGAGTTAAACTACTTCGGTTAAGACTTTCGTTTTGTTACGCTTTTCTCAAGTCTCGCAAAACATCCCGCGTGCTTGGATCAGAGTATCCTGCACGGAAAATCATTTGGTATTCCTTAATGCGATTGTCATCGTAATGTATGTGATTCACCACCAATTGTATAGACGACGTTTTTCGACATTCACCATCGAATCATGAACACTGAGAATTGTGTCACGTACACAAAATTTCATACGCCAGAATGACAATCGTATACAGCAATTATATCGTGTACATAGGGCTTTATACAAGCCGCGGCTTGTTCAAAACGGCCGTATAAATAGGTCAGATAGCGTCTTCTGTAAGGCGCATTTTGGCGGGTAAACCGCTTCTAATCGGCTCTCGTATAAACGGCCCTATTGAGGTTTGTATTTCCAAAATAGTAATAAGGATGACGTCAAAGTAGGCATTTGTATTTCTTTCTTTTTTCCTTCCTTTTCTTATAAGCTGTTGAAAATTTTAATCAAAAAGAATAAAATATACATTATATATGTATATATTATACTATTCAAGTATGAACGTGCGAATTATGTAATATTTATATTGCAATAGAACATTGAGGTCTAAAGGGGGGCGTTTTTAGAGAAGAGGCGTTTATTAGAGAAGCGTTTATTTCAAAATTTGATATTTCAATTATTAAAAAAATGGTCACACAAATGTTCACACAATCTCATAATTTTTTGAATAAGATGAAGGTAATTGGACAAACACTGGGGTTATATGATGTAGATGAATATAGATTTGCAAAGTACACTGTATGTGGTATATGCACTGATCTGGGTATATGACCTTAGGCCAAAATGCACATCTTGCTATTAAGTAGTTCAGTTTTAGGGGGGTTATTGAAGGGAGCGTTTATTGGAGGGGGGTCTATTGGAATAAGTACGGTATGTCAATTATGCTTACTTTGACGCCATCTTCATTACAAACCTCAATATAACACTAAATAAAAGCTTAAATCAAAACATATTTTGGCATTCAACTATGCACTTTACATTTCCATATATAATATCGTATTTGAGGTACTATACAACTTTTCTTTTTAGAATCTGCCTTTAGAAGCTGGTTCCACAAGTTTTGAAAATTGGGAAAAACCAGAAGGAGAACTGTTTATTGAATACTACGTATTTGATATTACAGATGTTACTGTTGAAAATGGAACTGGGCCTAAAATACAACAGCGGGGACCTTACACTTATAGGTAATCATTTTTTGTATCTGCGCGAAGCGCAGATATATTGCTGTCGTGTTTGTGTGTGTGTGTGTGTGTGGGTTTGTTAGCTTTTTTGTGTAACTCTAACCAATGCGCGATGATTAAGTGGGGGCCAATCAAAGCTCAAAATTTTTCGGCGTCCCGCACGAGTGTGTACGAGCTGTCAGTTTGAACGATGGAAACAAGTCTTTATCCGATCGTGTTTATCGTTTGATCTTGTAACATTCATTCAAGAAGAACTCTTTACAATTCGGTAAGTATTTTGAACATGAATTGTAGTAAATTTTCAAGTGTGATCTACAACAGTTTTCGTGGGTTGTATGGAGTCATGGACACGAGCACAAAAGATTTTCTAAGGTTCGTTAAAATAACCAAATCCAGCCAAGACAGCCAACACGTGTTTCACCAGATAGAGCTATTTACAAGAAAAGATAGCTCTCTTCGGAGGACAAATCAACTTCTTTGGAGGACTAGAAAGCCTCTTCGGAGGACAAATCAACCTCTTCGGAGGACTAGAAAGCCTCTTCAGAGGACAAATCAACCTCTTCGGAGGACAAATCAACCTCTTCGGAGGGCAAATCAACCTCTTCGGAGGGCAAATCAAGAGGGCAAATAAGCCTCTTAATAACCAAAGGAATTATGATGAGCCCCTTCAGGGAAATAATGAGGCTCTTTTGAGAAAAAATGAGTCTGTTGTGAGGCAAGGTGATTCACAACAATATACGAAACCTGTTGTAGTTCACAAGCAAAGTATAAATGCTAGCATGTATGATACATGCAATTTAGATCTTTGTTTAAATTAATACAGATCTTCTGTAAGAAAATTAATTAAACAGCCAAATGTCAAACGGTATAGACACCGTGAACCATCCAGAATACCTCTCAAAAAAATTATATTAGCTATGAGAAAGAGGAAAAATCGACGAATAGTTAAGCATGTTCTTAAAAGATCGACTCCTGTGTCATCTGTTTTAAACAAGTTAGCTACCAATTTTAAAGAATGTTGTTTAAAATCTGTGCACATGCAACATTTTTTCAAGACCTTTCGGTATTTTACACCATCAGTTGACTTTGTTAAAGTTCAGAAAAGCATTGATGTATCTGAATATTCCTTGTCCTATGTGTTCAACAGTCCATGTGTCAATTCTAATTTTGTGAATCAACAATATGAATTTAAAAAAAAGCTTTTAATGTCTGGGGATATTGAATTAAACCCAGGTCCAGCACTAATGAAACTAGTATAACAATACCATTGCATTTACGATTAGAACAAAGGTTACAAGTATTTCAGTTGAGGCCACTTGATGTTGGTGGTGCTGGTGATTGTTTTTTTCGAGCTGTGTCTCATCAGTTATATGGTGACCCTGGTCGTCACTTAGATATTAGAGCTGCTGGTATTGCATATATAAGAGAGAATATAGAGAGATTTATTGAAAGCAATACAGAATATTCTTGGTTACAATATTTAATAATATGTCTATGCAAGGGACATGGTGCAACATTTGGCATGATTATACAAGCTGTTGCCGACCAACTTAATTTAATTAAGAATTGTTATTACTGAGACACATGAACATTTTGGTCAGTTTACTATATATAATACGACCAGGCAAAAAAACAAAAAGGAGAAAAATGAAAAGGTGGTGAAATGCCAATTGCTGGTGAAGCTCGTGAACTGCCAAGCTGTTGATAAGTAATGCTTACTTATCAACAGATTAGCAGTTCACGAACTTCTCGTCATTTCATCTTGCACTGCCAAAAAATAGGCACACCCAGGTGTGCATGTGGCAAAAACAATGATGCATCTGTGTACTTGTAACAACCTTGTATTCAGATCTAGAGCTTAACAAGAATTTTGACAAAATTGTCTATGCTCACAGGCCATGCTGTGTTTTAACTTTAATAAAGAACTCACTCAACTCAGACTCTCAGAGTAAAGCCATCAAGATGCAGAAGGCTAAGTGCTAACATCTCTACAGTACTCATATCTGGCATAAGTTCAAACCAATTAGGCTTTACTCCGGTCCTCGGTGGTTAGAGGCAGTGCACTAATAGCTTGACTATTAAAGCTATGGTACTAAAACCTACAGTATTGTCATAAAGTATGGTAGTAAAGCTTTAAGTAGGTCAATCAAATTAACATATTAAACTAACTACTCACAAAATTTGACTTAATTGACTAATACAGCATTGACAGTATTTAAATATTTAGATCTCGCTCCCATGAATCCATGTCAACAATGACTTTTGAAATACTTGGTGTACAGTAGATATTTTGGCTTCGGTGGTTTGTCGTGAGTCAATCGTTTTGTTCTGTGTTTTGATTGGCTCTGAAGGCATTCTTTTGTTAACTTAACTTAACTTACACACACGATAGCAATGTATGTACTCGCGCATGCGCAGTAGATACAAAAACGGCATTTATGCGCAGATACATGTACGCCTCGCGTACCTATTTTTTCTATTTTTTACCGATGCTTAATGGTCAAAGGCATGGCACGATTACAAGGAAAATTTCAGCCTGAACTAATTACATCTGATCACTTTGTTGAACCTGAGAAAAGGAAATATTAATATACCAGTGAGAATTTGTGGTAACACCAGTTGCCTCAGACCTTAATTCATCAGAGCAAATGCCTTTATCAGAGCAAATGCCAACATCGTGTTAGCTCACGTCATATAAAGAAAAACAACTTAACCAGAATCACGTAAGACTACACACAAAAAAATAAATCTGCTGTGGCAAAACACGCTTGGGAATATGATCACCGTATAAAATGGGAGGATTTTTCTTTTTTAGCCAGCGACAAGTACTACTTCAGTTGAAGAATGAGGGAATCTATTGACATTTTGAAAAGTCATACGATTTCACAGGAGAGTCAACCATTGAATAGAGCGTTTTCACTCACGTGATCGGTGGCCCATTGGGGTCGTGAAACAATACGAAATATTTGAATAAGAAAGAGCTAATTCCCATGCCGTACACCAATATAGCCGCCTTTTCATTGTTTTGGTACACCAGTATGGCCGCCGTGACGTAAGATGAAAACGCTCTATAGCACTTGGTAACTTGGTTAGCTCTCTTCGGTCAGAAATCCTGATTCATTGTATAATTAATTAATTTTAGAATAAACGTAAGCACGTAACTATGCCATTGTGTCCTTACGACGTGCGCTAACACGATGTGGGCATTTGCTCTGATGAAGGCCAGAGTCAACAGATAGAAAGCTCAGCAATACATAATAAACTGGTGTTACCACAAATTCTTGCTTGTATTACTATTTGTCGATCACCATGCAAATATTCAAAGAATCAAAAAGGAGATATTGTTATAGGGCTCTGTAATATCTTGAGTTCTGATTGGTCAACTTAACGCGGTCAGTAAAACGTGCATCCGGACCAGGGTCTGTCCAGTGAACTCCATACTTCCTCCCACTCTCCCCTCATATCTGGAAGGCTAACTTCGGGTGAAAAAGTGAAGTCAAGTTCTATTACGTCGCCTTCAGTCCCCCTATATAGGTGGCCAAGACGCGGTTCGCGTCAGGATGGCGCAAGGGACTGGAAGCGAGGTAATAAGTACAAAATTTTGACTTCACTTTTGAAGCGTGATAATGACTGAAATTAGCGTCCAGGTATAGGGATGGATATAGGAAATGGAGTTCACTGGGTCCGTCTTTTCCGTATCCCTCCCGCCGTCCCAGATGTTGATCTTTGAAGGTTTTTGAAATATAGAGCGTTTTCACTCACGTTATTGGTGACCCATTGGGGTGGTGGAACAATACGAAATATTTGAATAAGAAAGAGCTAATTCCCATACCGTACACCAATATGGCCGCCATTTTATTGTTTTGGTACACCAATATGGCCGCCATTTCATTGTTTTGGTACACCAATATGGCCGCCGTATACCCTGGGCCAGAGGTTCTTCCACGCTCGTAGGGACAATTGGGGATACGGGAGGACGCCAGGCGGTAAATTTGCAGGGCGAGCGGGAAGAACCTCTGGAACACCGAGCCGTTTCTCTGATCGCGCCGAGCCAATGAAAAGGTTGTCTGGGTCAGTACGTTCCAAAATATGGACGTAAGACGTTGATTGGTCAAGCGAAGGATCTTTTTGTTAACAATAAGTTTCATTGGCTATCGCACATCTTGAATAATAATAACATGAGTATAATATTAAACTTCGTCTAGTATAGAAGGTGCAGTCATCAGCAGTGATTTCCTTCTATATATATTCTGTCTCGGTTTTGGTCCTTTTGGAGCCTATACTTTCGCTCCACGTTGATATACAACTCACATTTTTTTGGATTGCCTTTGCTCTTGATTGCGTGGGAAAAGTCTCGACTCGTTACGAGCTGAACGAGCATCAAAGCGACTACCTGTTTACTTTAGCTTCATTCCGCGACGAGACGTCTTCGTCATTGAAAATATATATAACAAACAACAAGATAGCATCGATTCGTTGAAATATATCCTGTAAGTATGTTGTTAGAAACCTATAAGCTTTCATTTGAAGTGTAGTTCAAGTCGTTCAAGTTCCTGCGTTTAATATAATGAAACATCTGAAATTCTATAATCGACTTCATGTGTAAATAAATATGTATTTATTATTGAGTGAACATTTTGGACATTTGAAAAAGTTCCATATAACCCAGAAACATCAGCCATACATCAAAGGGAAGTTTATAACAACATACGTACAAGATATCGTTCAACAATGCATAGTTTGGAAGTTATAACTGTCTGAGTGTCTGCATGCATGACAAGTAACAGCTAGACGGCGGATTTGAAAGTTTGTAGTTGTCACGTCGCCCGAACTAAAATCAAACCAGTTTTATTAAATTTGAGCAATTTTTAGTGGTCTAATGTATAGAAGACTGTCGAGACGATAGCATTATTACTTGTTTGAGAAATACAAAATTGACTTGACTCTGGATTCATTGTTAAAATATAATATCATTTACCCGTACGGCGAAACGGTAAAACACGGCTCGGTGTTCCAGAGGTTTTTCGCGCTCGCCTTCCGGGTTGGCCCCTCCCACTTTACCGCCTGGCGTCCTCGCGTGTCCCCGTTATCCCCCACGAGCGTCGAAAAACCTCTGGCACCCAGGGTATGGCCGCCGTGACGTAAGATGAAAACGCTCTATAGATATCGAAAAACTTGAAATATGTAGCCTTATATGTAGCAAATGATTTATTAACCTCGTTCACTTACTCAGTACGGGAAAATATCAGCCGACCTGTCAAGAGCTAACGAGCATCAAAGCGATTACCTGGATTTTTTGCTATAATTAGCTTCATTCCGCACGGAAGACGTCTTAGCGTGCAAAAATAAATAACAATTGTACATTATAAGATAGCATCGAATTCGTGTTTTCAAAAATATTTGTAAGTATGTTGTTAGAAACCTATAAGCTTTCATTTGAAGTGTAGTTCAAAATTTTTCAAGTTCCTCGTTTAATTAATGGAAGTTTCAATTAATAATGTTACTTCATGTGTAAATCAAATATGTATATTATTATTGAGTGAACATTTTGGACATTTGAAAAAGTTCCATATAACCCAGAAACAAAGCCATAACGACAATTAATTATAACAACATACGTACAATTCGTTCAACAATGCGCAGGATTTGGATGTAAAATAACTGTACTGAGTGTCTGAACATGCATAAATAGTAACAGCTAGACGGCGGAGGTAGTTGGCCCGAACCCAGGTCGGACTGACTTTAGGTCGCTTTTAGTGTTTTTACTATAGATCGTCTTCATGAGGCCGACCTGAGATTCAGTTCACGTCGGCCTAATCTCAGGTCGCCTGCTAGTAGAGGTGAGCCGATGTTAAAAAAAAGTCGATTGCCGATACCGATTGTTAAGAGCCGATATTTCCCCACCATCGCCCGATTAATCGTCAAAACCGATGTTTGCTAACCTGATTGCTCAGTGCTCCCGTTTTGTCGTTTTATTCATCTCAAGTTTCGCAATGAGAGGAAGTCATCAAGCCGATTATCGTATCTTGGGCGCAAACCGATTTTGTAACGTGACCGAGAACGCGATTATTGACGCCGTACCACAGACGCTCGCTCCTCGATTTTGACGGCAGGGTTGCGGCTGTACACAGGCTATAATAAACGAGGACGAGAGAGCAGAAATACGAGGACGAGAGTCACGAGACAGCCGATCCGATGGTGAAAGACAATCGGCCATCGGCCGATTGTGAGAAAAACTATTCGTTAATTGGCTCTGCCGATGTTTTGCCGATGATCGGTTCACTTTACCTGCTAGACCAAACTGAAGCACTTTCACCTCTCGGAAAACTCAATACATTGTGT